>JAKSZU010000001.1:262152884-262450384 GCA_026018925.1 Tupaia tana | reverse complement strand
CATTTCCAGGGCGATCACACCTCCTGAACACCCCATACAATCCAAAAAAACAAAAATAAATAAAAAATGAGAGTCATGACATTGTAGAGCGTCTCCTGAAATCCCCTGACCTGAGAGTAATGAGGAAGAACCTGAAGAGCCCCTCGAAGCCATCAGACACACATCTTCCCGGACAGCCTTTCTGCCGCACATGAATATATATTTCCCTCTCTGCATGTCAGCTGAAATTGGGTGCCATGGATAAATTGGCTTGGACAGCACGAGCCCCAACTCCAACAGTCAAGTCAAACCAAAGCCCGGGAGAGGGCTGGAAACATTAACTTCAAAGAATTGATTTTGTTTGCACAGTTCTCTGCTCTCTGGTTTGACCAGGACTAGGATGAGAATCGTGAGCGTTTTCCCCTTGTGAGGTGTCAGCTACTTCCAGACTCACAGCTGTGGAGGAGTTTCTGACTTGTCAGACACCCTTTGAAGCCAAAGGGAACTGGGAAAAGATGGAGGTGAATCTGTAGCCGCATCTCATCTCTCTCTGTCATTCTCGCTCTCGGTAGATGTGTCCACTCTGTCTCGCTGGGTCTCTCCCTGTCTCAGTCTCCCTCCCTCCCTCTCTGCCCCTCTTTCTCCCTGACATGCCCACGGATCTGCTGTCCAGGTTACCAGTTTTTATTTAGTCTTCATGAACAGCTTAGTAGAAAGAGCCTACAGCATTGTCTGTGGAGCATTCTCCAGGGCTGGAACTCTGCCCTGTGACTGATTGGCCCCGGTTCCGTTTCCTGAGCTCTCAGACTCTCCCGTATCTGTTTAAAGAGAGATGACAATCCTTACTGGTAAGGACTCTAGGAGGATCCTCACAACACAGGGCCCAGCCAGGCAGTGAGTGCTCCCTTTGGATCGTCCAGTCTCACAGCTCAGCCACATCGCCTCCCGCTCGCTCAGCCACCACCCCAGGCAGTACTCCAGCTTAGTTCATTCTGTTCTTTTAACACTGATAGAATATTTTTGATAGAATTGATAGAACCTTTCCAAAAGGTTGATAATAATACCAAAGTAAGCAAACAAGCAGATTCTGTCTTCTGTTCCATGCAATCCTCAACCTAATTCTTATGTTAAAACGAAGTGTTTCATTTTTTGCGATGCTTCCATCAAGGAGTTGGACTGCTGAGGTGACTTGTCCAAGGCCACACTGTGGGTCTTGCTCAGAATCAGGCTGGCAGCCTCAGTGGGTCTGCCCTCTGGCTCACGCTCTCCCTACCCGGTTACCCAGCCACTCGTTGGATGTGTCCGCATTGTCTGTAGCACCTCTCTTACTCATTCTTTGTTTGCTCACCACCCGGTGCCTGGCGGTGCTGACCGTAAAGGAGGGAGTAAGGCCAAAGGCTGCTCTGACAGAGTGGCGGTGCATGGGTCGCAGTGGGACAATCGCGGCACAGTCCAGGGAGTGCCGTAACAGGGCAGGTCATGGGGGTGAGGCCTCCGAGCAATCTTGGCCCTGGAACACCCTCACCTCCTCCCCTCTGCCTGGGCAACCAGTTGCTCCTGCCTTTGCCAGTCCCTGCACTGCCTTACTAGCCCCTCTGAGTGTCAGCCATCACATCTTTGCACCACCTTCCTCCCAGCGCAAATTCTTAAGTATCTTCCACGATTCTGTGTGAACACAGACTGATGCTGTTGGATGATTATTTAGCCTAAAAGCAATTATGATTTATTAATAATCACTTCTCTTTTGTGTATAAAGCACGCAAGTCCTGCAGGAGTAGCAAGGACAGAGGGCACCACAGGGCTGAGCTCTGAAAGGGGGAACTAGAAGGCTTGTGACGAGCTTTGGTCAGGAGCATTCCTATGGTTTACTAGAAACAGCAAAGGGAGGTATCTTTATTGTCTAAAGAAGCCAAGCACATCCCCAAGATAACGTCTGGCCCTCCACCAGGTCCAAATGTGCACTGAGAGCCATCGGCATTTCCTGAGTATTCATTAAGTTCCAGGCAGCTCAGTGCTTTCTAGTTCTTAGTCGTTCAATCCTCCCCACTGTTCTACATAACTTATATCCATTTCACAGAAAGAAAAAAAAAAAAAGAACACAGAAAAACCTGAGGCATTAAGAGGTTCAGTAAAGTACCTGGGGCATCAGCTTAGAGAGATTATTGGAATTTTCTTCTTTTCTGGTCTTGACAAAAAAAAAAAAAAAAAAAAAAATGTATTTTTCATGTTGCTCACAATAAACATGAATGTCTTTTAAAAATTAAAAAAATAAAATTATAATAAAAACTATATGTAAACAAACTAAGAGAGGGGGGAGAGAGAGAGAGAGAGAGAGAAAGAGAGAGAGAGAGAGAGAGAGAGAGAGAGAGAACAGTGTAAACGTCTATTTCTAGAACATAATGCTTAGACTAAAGGTTAGTAGACTTTTTTTATAATGGATTAAATAGTAACTAATGTCATCATTGTGAGTTAGAGTGTCTGTCACGTTTATATGATTCTTCCCTTACGGTGGGAAAGCCACCATAAGCCATTTGTTAGCAAGTAGGTGCAACTGTGTTCTAATAAAACTTTATTTAGATGAATAGCAGTGGGCCAATTCAGTTGGTGGTCCTTGGTTTGCCGACTCCCAACCAAGACCATAATGAGCACTCGTGGGCATTTTTGTTACTATCAAGAATAATCTCAAATTGCACTTGATCAGGCTCTTGTCTCTGACTCCACCCTCCTTCCTGGATTTGCACCTGCACCCACCTCCTAGGGATGCTTGACACTTTTGCTCATGACCTTGGCCTGGGATAACCCACATGGGTCTCCTGCTATCTAGTCCCTTGGAGTGATTTCTCATCAAATAATGACTTGGCCCCAGAATTCCCTTGCACAGCTACCTTGGAAAATACCTGCGGTTAGTCCTAACAGGCCCCAGTAGACATGGCTATGGGGTTAGAACTGCTGTAAGGACATTGAGAAATCTTGACCAAGGGAGACAGTGGCCCAGAGAGGTACAAAGGTTTGGGGGAGAGATGTCAGTCCACATGCTGCTTAAACTAGAAATACCCACAACGATCAGAGACTGCACAAAATAAACAGAAGTAATAGCTTTGGGGCCAGACGTGGTGGTACAGAGGTGGTGTCTCACTGCAATGCTGAACCTCATGGGAGGAGGGAGGCCCAGGACACCACAGCACACGTGCATGTCTGGGTTAGCTAGGGCTGAGGGTGGATCAAGGTGTGAAGACCCTATTAGAGGTGACTTTTACTCTCTCTCTATCTCAGAAAAAAATCAGTAAATACACTTAAGGGGGAAAAAAAAAAAGTAACAGCTTTCTAATCCCTGAAGGCTGGATTTGGCTGGATTTGAACTTTCACAAAAGCTGAGAATTTCATCTTCAAGAGAAGAAGGCAAGGGAATGAACATTTAGGAGATACATAGCATGTGTCAGACACTTGCTACATTTCAACGGCCTTCACGAAGCTTCCCAGCTCTCACACCTTGTGGTGAGAGGGTCTTCTGGCCCACCTTCCCTTAAGGATGGTCTAATCATTTGTAATCACAATCTTCACAATTGGTATATCCTTGGACCTAACAATTCCACTCTTAGGACTGGTTAGACTCTACCTAGGAGGGTATTCACACTATCAATATTTATTCTTCATGCCATTTTAAATTCCTGAAAATTGGTAACTGTTTAAAATGCTGTATTGCCTCTCCTGTAATGAAAGAGTTTATAGACATTAACTATCACATCTTAGAAGACTATGGGGCCACCCCATGTTGTGGTGCTTAAGGCAGCTGGATCCCACATGACCAACTGAAGTTTGAGTCCTGGTTCCAATGGCTTGAGAAACACACCAGGCACATGTGTGTATGTACTCAAAAATCCCAAAAAGAGGGACAGATGAATGAGACTGGATTGTGGCATGACCACACCCTGTGCAGAGTACTTCCCAACTTTCCCTCTCTTTCTGTCTCTCTCTCTCTGGTGAGCGCATGTGCCCTCTGACAGTTTTTTTCTTTTTTAAACAAAGGAAACTATGGGTCAAACAAAGACAGCAGTCCAATTAGATCCAAAGACCTAATTCTAATTTTGAAAAGAGAAAAAAGTCATATTCATGTCAGTGGCTGGAGCTGCACCAAAATGTAATAGTGATTACTTACGGTGGTAAGCAAAATGCATTTTATTTTATAACTTACATTTCTGTGTTTGTTTTTCAAATTTTGCTTATGAAAATATCTTTATTTTAAATATCATAGAGAAAAGAAAGAATACATATTGTCTAAAACATGCTAAAATTGAAAAAAAAAGTATAAGCAAACTGGGAAATAATGTCAATAACAGAAAGGCAAGATCTTAATATTTTCCATCTAGAAAGAGATCTTAGAAATTAAGAAATAGCAATTTTAATACATAGCCAAAGAAAGGAAACAGAAACACATTCATGACAAAAACCCACAACCAAAAAGATGTTCATGTTAACTAAGAGGCATGTGAAAAATATTTATCTCTGCTAGTAATCCAACGGACACAAATGAAACAGAAAATAAGGTCTCGTTCGGCAGTTGCTAAATCATCAGGTTTGAACGAAGTTAATCGAGGTTGCGGATAGATGGCTCAGTCCCTCCCACTGAGATGGTTTGGGTCTAAATTTGTCTATTCTTTTCTAGAAAACAATCCGTGACATCACCAATACCCAACTTTGTCCTCATAATTCCACCTTAAGGTACATTTCCCAAGGAAATAGAATACTTTGGGATTCTAGGATGCATTTGTCCAGCTTTATTTAAAATACTTGTTTGTAAATGTGGTAACAATATGTGTCTGACAAGAGGGAAATGGAGAAATAAATAGTAACATATAGCTATGGATATAAGATATCATCAAAATAATGTCTTTTTTTCATGGAAGAGAGAGAGAGAAAGAGGAAAAGGGAGACGGGCATAGCTAGCAGGGTCCTGGCACACTGTGACCCCTGCTGCAGCCTCCTAGCAGCCGGGCCTGTAGGCACACGCCACCATGACGGCCATTCCAGGTTGGGGTGGGAATCAAACGCAGGCCTCTAATGCAGCCTTACCATCCTGCAGCAGAGCTCTCCCTCTTGGACCACCTCAGCTGGGACCCAAATATGATCTGTAACAGTTATTTAATAATAGAAAAACATATTTTTATAGACCAGTCCATGTATGGTGGCTCAGGTGGCTGGATCCCACATAGCTCACTACCTGGTTTGAGTCCAAGACCCAGCAACTTGAAAAACCCACTGGTCACATGTACATGCATGCACAAAAAGTGGGAGAAATGGAGGAGAAGGGACTGCAGTGTGGCCGTGCCCCAGGGGGAAGGTAAAAGACTCTCTCTCTCTCTCCACCTCTCTCTGTCTCTCCGAGTATACATGTCCTCTAGCAAATTAAAAATAAAAGAATCCCACTTTTTAAAAATTTATTTATTTATTTATGAAACACCTTTTTAAAAATTAATTTACATTCATTCCCTAAGCATAATCACAGCATACAAAATGTGATTTCCTATCCAGAATATACTGCATAGTGGCTTAATCATGTATGTTATTGTCAATAATTTTCCATGTCTAGTTATATATATATATATATATATATATATATATATATATATATACACATATATATATATATATATATATTTTTTTTTTACCCCTATTTCTGACCCTCTGCCCTTTCCCACCCTCTCCCCACACTATCTCTGGTGTCTACAGTTGTCTTCCATCCCTTTTTCCCCTTACATTGTATTGATCACACAATTTCTTAAATAATCTAACTACTTTCAATAGCAAGTTCCACTGGTAATTTCAAGAAAAGCAGTTTTAACTTTAATAAATCAAAGAAATGCTAAGGAACTTTGCTTAAAACTTAAAGCCAGGAAACAAGTTAGGATTCTGTTCAAATAGTAGGTGCATGAACCTATCGGCAGCTCAAGACAGTGAGAAATCGTGTAATAGCAAAGTGTCTCTCTAATATGCTCCAGTTCAGGAAAGGGGCACTGTACATGCATAGCATTACCGAAGGAAGTCTACAGTGGGCAATATCGGCTGCTAATATTTATTCCTGTATTTTCGAAATGGACAATAATGTAAAAGAAATAAAACTGGTTTTACAAGAAACAGACAAAAAAGGCAGGGGAGAAAAAAAGAAACAAAGAAGAAAGAAAAGGACGAAGGGGAGGTGAAAGGCGAGGAGTAAAAAGATAAGAAGAAGGGGGGGGAGAGAAGAGGAAGGAAGAAGCCTCCCTTCCTGCCAGCCTTCTCCTGTGGTTATTTTAAGAACCACGTGCAGGCCTTCACTGTAGACAATACCTGCTCTAGGGCTCCTATCCCTTGTCACTTACCTCTAAGCACTGGATGACTGAGTCAATATTCAAGGTTAGCACTTGAGAATTCTAAAGAAAGTCCTGGAAAAATCTAGGCCCCTTGACACCTCCTGTCTAGTATTCCCTTTGCCACACATTTTCAGCAAGGGTGACTCTGGTGAAGATGTTCCTCAGTTCCTAATACTGGACTTGCTCCATATTTCAACTTTTTAAAGTTTCTTGAGAGAGAGAGAGGAAGATATGCACCTTTAACAGGGTCTCACACTGTGATCTTCCCCCAGCCTTCCCAGCTGGACAGGACCATGGTGCACACACTGGGTGTGTACAGGTCCACCTGGGAGCTGAACTTGCCACTTTCCATATGGCTCCACATCACAGGGTGTCATGCTGCTGCTACAACATGGCTGTGCCCAGACTTGCATCTTTCTACCTGGAACATGAAACAGTGGATTTAAATCAATGCCATCTTGGTTTTTGAGATATTCTTAATCTTGGCTGAGCACTGGAACTACTTGTAAAGTTTTATTTATTTATTTTTTTTCCCAGAGGTTTTTGTTACAGGGCACATGTGCTCGCCAGAGGACAGAGAGAGACATCCGCAGGCGGGATGACCACGCCGCAATCCCTTCTCCTCCATTCTCCTCTCGGGATCTTGGGCACGCACGCACACGCACCCGGCGTGAGTTTTAAGCCACCAGATCCGAGACACGAACCGCGGTCGACTACGTGGGAGTCTAGCGACATAGCCATTACACCAACTGCTGGTCCCTTGGAAAGTTTTTAATAACTCCGGGTGCTAGGTTCCACCCAGACCCATGAAACAGAAGCTTCTGGTGTGGAGGCCCAGACATTCAGAGTTGTTCAAGCTGCTCAGGTGAATTTCAACTTCACAGTCTTACATGCAGACAAGGCTATGTTTTCATAGGCACATGCTTTCTTTCCAAAGAATATTGATGTTGCAAGGGAAGGACCTGCTATGAACCCAACCCTACACTCTACATTTTCACATTGATTATCTATCTCATATGTGATTTCTGTGAGCAGACGTAAAGCAGAAAACTTTGATGTCTTTTACAGTTGAGGGAATAAACTCAGAGAGGTTAGGATTTCCTAAACTTCCACGGTGTGATTTGAAAACAAAAGACAAGAATGACTGGTTTGGATGCTTGTCTCAGCTTGGGGTCTTAGACAAGTCCTTTCAGCATACCCGAAATTCCAAAAGGAGAAAGAAATGGGGGTGAAGGGACTGCAGTGTGACCATGTCCTAGGAGGGTGCTTCCTCACTCTCTCTGTGTGTCTATGGTGAATACATGTGCCCTCTCACAAATTAAAAATATTAAAGGACCACACTTTTATGATCAAGGGAGAAGAGTGTAATACCAGAGTAACTCTCTAGTATGTTCCAATGTAGGGAAGCGTGACCTCTGATGTGCTCGACTCACACCCCATTGGTTCTCATTTGGGGCAACTGTACCCCCAGGGAACAGTTTTGCTTGTCATAACTTGGGGTGTGAAGGAGGGAACATCTGACTTCTAACAGATCAAGGCAAAGAAGCTGCTACATAGACCCCAACTCACAGGAGGGTCCCCAGAGTGAAGAATGGCCAAGCCCATAGGCCTGTAGAGCCTAGGCTGGGAAACCCCGTTTGAACTACAAATCACGAAGATGGGTTGGCATAGTGTTCCCTGATGTGTGTAGACCCAAGTCCAAGTGCTTAGCAAAGGCATGAGGAATGCAATGGTCCTTCAGATCCCCTTCCATTTCTGCTCAGGGCCCTTAACCCTTATAGCCTCTGAGGCCAGGCCTAAAGATGTGAGGAACCACCTGGCATGAAGCCAGGGCAGTCCTGCACCCCCAGAGAGCAGAGATGACCCTCTTAGAGTCTGTTTGGACAGACGCCCAGCCTTTTGCCGGCCTTCAGTTTATGTGCCACAGTCACCTAGGGTTCATCAACCGAGGGGGAGCCCTCACGGGGTAGGGTTGCCCCAGCTGCTGCAGCCTCAAAGGCATTGTGAGAACCTTGGTCTCCCCAGAGGAGGAAGTCCTGGTCTGAGGAAGCAGCTGCACTTATCACTTCCTCCCATCACCTGATCAGTTGGCTTGCTCACTTCCAAAGTAGGCCAAATTGCTCTGAGTCTTGACAGGGGAAAGACCCAGAAACCAGTGGGGCAGGAAGAAGCAGCTCTGCTGGTCTCGGAAAGCTGAAAGCCCAGCAGCCACAGGGCTGCCCTACGGGCCCCAATGAAAGGAACCCTCACGTCTTTCACTCTCTCCCATAGAATGCGGACAGTCGGTACGTGTTAAGTGGAGACATACAATGTCTCTCTTTCATAGCCTGACCTGCTTCACTCAGCAACAGATCTTCCATGTTAGTTCACTTTCTATCAAATTCCAGAGCCTTGTTGTTTTTTATGGAGTATATGTGCCATAATTTTTCTTTTCTTTTTTTTTTTTTTTGGGAGAGGTTTTTGCTATAGGACATGTGCGCACGCCAGACAGACAGAGAGACAGAAAGCGAGAAATCACTCCCCAGGGGGGATGGCCATACCGCAATCCCTTCTCCTCCACTCTCCTCTCGGCATCTTGGGCACGCACACACACCTGGCGTGAGTTTAAGCCACCGGGTCCGGGACACGAACCGCGGTAGACTACGTGGGAGTCCAGTGACATAGCTATTATGCTAACTGCTGGTCCCCTATGTGCCATAATTTTTCAATCCACTCATCTGTTTGTGAACATTGCGGTTGGTTCCATGTGTATAATAGTCTCAACTGGGCTGGACCGAGGTGTATATCATGCTGGGTAAAGTCTCTTCGCAATCTAGATGATGTATAGCAATTTAATGTATGAATAATCATTTTTAAAATTAATAAAATAAAGAAAGAAGCCCTCATGGCATGCACCTAGCTGGCAATGTTTCTAAGGGCCTGGATACAGAGACATGGAGACAAAAGAGGGCTTTAGGTGCCAAAGGACCACATTAGGAGTTTTGTAGACCCGTGGGACCTTTTCAAGGGCTTTTTGCAAAGGGAAAGAAATGATGAAAGATTCTGAAATCACTCTGGCCCTTGCTCAGTTCTGCTTCAACTGAAAGAGGTTAAAAGAAGTCATTCAATGACACTTGTTAAACATGGAAAGAAGACTTTAGCCAAGACTATAGCGACAGGTGCAGTGACCACTCCAGGAGATTTTGCAGTGGGAGACTGAGCTCAACTCTGAGTACAGCATGGGTAGATGGGATTTATAGCCAAAAAGCAGGGAGGGATTGGTGGGTGGGAAATTAGGAAGAGAAGACGTCAAGAGTTAGGGGGATGCTGGCTAAACCACAGGATTCTTGCTAAAGACAGGCTGGGTGACCAGACACCACCTGAGGATAGTGGAGTAGAAGAATCTGAACTGATACCATAGATGGTCAGACATCAATCGTGGAGATTCTTGCTACACTCACTTAGCAAAGCTATTTACTAAAACTGGACTTTACAAGGAATTTTCCACATGGACCTAGAAGGTTCAAAAGCTTGACTGAAATTTGACCAAGCAGGGAGTGTTTGTCAGCAGCCTTTTTTTTTTTTTAATTTAGAATCTTTTTTTAATTTATTTAATTTTTTAAAACATTTTTAAATTTACATTTGTTCACTGTACACCTTTACAGTGCAAGAATGGTTTTCCCCAGCATGAATGCAGTGCATATCAATCAAATCATAGACATTACCATACTCATTATCATCAATCAATAACTTTTTATTCCTGTGTCTGTTAAATGCTTTTCTTTTTCCCCTGACTCCCTCCCACCCACCCCTTCCTATACTGTCTCTGGTATCTACAGTTGCCCTCTTTGCTGTTACACCTTCCAATCTTTCAGTTCACTCCGTAGAGTGCAGACATTGGGCAGTTGGTGTCAGATACCTCTCATGCAGTACATCAGGGATAACTCTTTCCTCCTCAAGGACTCCAGGAGGATTCCACAAGAAAAAAGGAGAAGGATGAGAGCCTTCCTGCCTCTGTTTTTTCTACCAGGAACAGTCCCCTCTGACAGGATGATGACACTCTCCATTCCAGTGGTGGGATGCCATGGGGCTTTAGGTATGGGTTCTCACATAACAACTTTGGCTACTCTTTCCATCCAAAATAAGATTGATTGTTGAGATCTCTCTTAGTCCTGAGACTGGCATTTCACCTTATAGAGATGGAAAACAGCACATCCCAAGAAAACCCCCAGATGGTGACTCTCCTTATCCCCTCAAATCCACTAGGATCCTCTCAAGTCCTTTGAATTTATGACCCTAGATGGCCCCTGAGTTCTGGGGAAAATGTTCGTCAGAGCCCTCTCCTCCCTTGCCTCTAGCCCCCAGCTCAGCCTGTGTTCCTTGAGGGCAGGAGGCCTGCAGCTTTCACATTGCATCTTGTCCCCGGGGTCATGCCTGGAGTGCACACCTCTGACATCTCAGAGGCACACTGGCCGGCCTGGTCAGTTGTTGACTTCTCAGGAAGGCCTGAGCCACCAGCTTCCTTTGTGAGCACGGGAAAGGGAAGCTGTCTACCATGTTCCTTAGCATACATTTCAGCCTTGGCAACACGCGTGTGGACATGCCTGAGAAGAGGAAGGTTCAGATGTGAGACAGATAGGCTGTTGTATGAGCGGAGATGGCAAATCCATGACTCACGAAAGGTAGACTGTCCTGAGCACACGGGCGGCCAAGGCCTGTCTCAGCCTGCGTGCCTGCAGGCCCGGGCTCCTGAGTGCCTGTGGGCCCAGGGTCCTGGGTGCCGGTGGGCCCAGGCTCCTGGCTGCACAGCTGCTCCTCCTTGGAGCTCATTGGACCAATGTAGGCTGGTCACTGGGACTGCTCCTCCATCATGGCTGCTCTTCCACTCTGGAGTGCAGGTCACCAGATAATGCTTATTACAAACCTTAAAGGTCAAGCTGGGAGCCCAGACACAGTGGTGCAAGTGATAGGGTGCCACTGTGTGAGGCTGGGGCCACATGGGAGGCTGCAGTTCCCAGACCAACCTGAACAGGTGGGCACAGCAGCTCACACTTGCAGTCCCTGCTAACTTGGAGGCAGGGGCAGGGGAATCATAGCATGGCAAGACTGTCAAAAATTCCAGCCTCTCTACCTCATTTTCTTTCTTTTTAAAAAAATAATTATTGATTTTTTATTTTATTTATTCATTCATTTATTTTATTTTGACTAGAGAGAGACAGAAAAAGAGAGAGAGAGAGAGAGAGAGAGAGTAAGCCACCAGGTCTGGGACTCAAACCATGGTCGGCCATGTGAGAGTGTCCAGCAACTTAACCACCATGCCATCTGCTGGTCCCCTCTACCTCCCATGACATGTTTTTCTATGCAAAAATGCATCATGACTCTTCTGATGACCCAATAAATACAGGGTCTTTTCTTTTCCTTCCCTTCACCTGCCCATGAGCATGTAACAAAACTGTCGACTTAGACCTGAGTCTGTGGCCCAGCTCTGTAACTTACTAGGCTTGTGACTAACAAAGCTCCAGAAAATGCCAGGCTCCGCCCAGATGGGCACAGGAGTCCAGGCTCATAGCAACCACTGAGGGGAGTCCTCACTACCAAGTTCCTCCACGGGTCCCAAATGAAAGAGAAGTGAAGCTGTTCCTGAATATTGCACAGGCATACACACGTGATTCACACAGACATGCACTCATTCCTATGTGAGGTCATGCCCGTGTGTGGTTTTTAAGTATTGATAATGAATGTAGTGTATACAGTGGTAATGAGCAGCCTGGTCTGCTTTTAACCTCCCTAGGTTCAAATCTCAGCCCCAGCACATAGCAACCATGTGACCTGCGTATGTCACCTCATCTCATTTATAACACAGGAGTGAGATCTTACTTTGCTAATTAGGTGTACTGATTAGGAGCAGCTAAGGGCCCCGACCTCCTGAGCTAGGTTTCCAGGGCCAAATCTCAGAACACAGCCACACAAGAGCTCAGCTTCTGAGTCTGTGGAACAAGGGTGACAGCTGCAAATGGTTTCTAGGGTTGCTGTGAGAAACGCATGAGTTGACACAAGTGTGGCTCTCAGAACAGGGCTGACATGCATGTCCACCATCTCTAAGGGATAGCCATATGGACTAGGTGGGATTCAGAGACATGAGATGCATAAAGTACTTGGAACAGAAACAACAGAGGTGGGACCCAAACATCTAAGCTTTGTCTTTGTTCTGGGGCTAGTTTCCTGTTTTTATTCCCATTTCACAGATCACAGGCCCAGGGAATTCAGGAGCACATGGGTTGTCAGTGACCCAGAACAGTTCCAGTGGCTAATGCTGTGTGCAGGGAGGCAGGAATGCCTAAGTAAATGACACTTAGTGATTCTGCTGTGTGAGCCAGACTTAAACTTGGACTAGAAGGAATCTCTTCAAAATATTTTCTTAGCTTTCCACAGCTGTAAGGAGAAAGGAAAAAAAAAGTAAAAAAACTTAAAAGTGACCTGTGAAGTCCGTGTGACCTATTCCATCTCCAGCTCTCCTGCCTCCGGTTCCAGATTGTTCTCTCAGGCTTAGCTCCAGCCATATCTGATGTTTGTTTCTTTAATGATTCAGGATCTGTCCTGCTCTAGGGTCTTTGTGCAGGCCAGTCCTTCTATCCGGAATGAATAAATGCATGACACGCATGTCAGATGTGCCTTTTCTTCTCCACTCTTCTGTCTTGTTCATTTTTTTAAAAAATATATTTTTTCTTTTTAAGTTTTTGTTATGGGGCATATATGCTCACCTAAGAGACAAAGAGAGAGACAGAGGTGAGAAATCACCTCCAGGGAGGATGGCCATGGCACAATTCTGTCTCCTCCTTTCCCCTCTTGGAGTCTGGGCACACACACACACACACACACACACACACACACAAACACAGCATGTTTTGAAGCCCCCAGGTTTGGGACTTGAACCACACTGTAGGCCATGTGGGATCCAGCCATCTTAACTTCCATGCCACCTGCTGCTCTGTGTCTTATTAATTTGATACTTTTCTTTGTGGAAGGAACATCTAACGAGAGAAAGAATAGATGTGTTTGCACATAGGCTCCAAGGCTCCTCACATCCCCAAGGTCAGAAAACGGGCAAAGAAACTATTGGGTTGTCGGAAAAGTCATGACGGATTATTTTTCTATGTAAAAATGCATCATGACCTTTCTGACAACCCAATGAAATGTCAAGCCTCCAGAGATTAGTCTCAATGTCACACTCCCCACTCTGCACAATTTTGCTGATGAAGTATGGCCGTAGGTATCTGTCTACAAGACTGCGACTCATCTGCCGGCCTGTGAAAATACTCTCGCCGTCTTTGTTTAAACATGGTCACTGCTATTTCTGTAGGTTGGCCTGGTGCAGTCCTAGGCCAACCACACACATTATTCCAACTAGCCCTGCCAGGAGCAATATGGCTGCTTTTAGCCCTGCTTCATCCATGGGAAAACCAAGGCTCAGAGAAGTTAAATAGCACTGCCCAAGCTACAAACCGATGCTGGGAGAGTTGGGGCTGCAGACTAGATCTTTCTGATTTTATTAGTCAGTCATTGATGGCTTGGACCAAGTATATGTTGCTCATCTATTATGCGCTACACCTTGTAGGAGACCGGGGGTCTTGTCCACGACCACCAGGCACCTGGTGCCTGCCCTGATGGTGTTTAACTGTAGAGTCAAATGGGTAAACAGAGACTCAGAGCAAGTGCATGCACCAGGGACATGGAACACGCGGGGACCAGACAGTGGCACAGCAGTAAGACATGGCACACTGACCCGCGTGAGATGGTTCTGAGCTGGTGTACGGAGATGTCCCTGCATACAACAGGCACAAGCATGCCCGTCATCCAGGGCTGGCTAAGGCTTGGGGGGACTCGTATGTGAACAACTTGCTGATAGTGTTGTCACTGTCTCTCTCTCTCTCTGTCTGCCTCTCACTCATAGAAGAAATAAATAAATTTAGAACAATAGTTTTCAAAAAAAGAAAAGACAAATGACCCCCACCTGGGAAGATACCAAAAGCTCCAGAGACCAGAGCTCATTGACTTGAAGCAAGAGCTGCTTCTTTCACAAGGCTTCGGGCTGGCATCTTGGGCTGGCTTGGCCAGGGTGTTCTTCCAGGCTGAGCTGGGCTTGCCTACCCATGAGTCTGCTGTCAGCTGGTGTGTTGTCTGGACGTTGTTGGCTTATGATATCCTTGTTTGGGGTACTCAGGCCTCCCTCCATCTTTTTCATCCCTCCAGCAGATGGGTTGAAGCCTGCTGGTATACCATCACGGAGTTCCCAGGAGCAAGGCCCAGTGCACATGCACTTTTTAGATATTATATTTAGGTCCCATATATACTGTAGTTTCATTCACCAAAGCAAACTACATAGCTCAGTCCTGAGTCAGTGCAGGACGTCAAAAGGTCTAAACATAGAGAGTCTTCCACAAATTGGTTCCGTTACTTCAATCACTCAATGGTGATAACTAACCTGAGACTGGGAGGTTGAGAAGCTCCAGGACAGAGACAAAAGGAGGAGCTGAGCAGCATGGTCACTTGAAAGGTGGCATGAGCAATGACACACAGGACAAATACAAAGCAAATTGAGTTTTGCATTATTCTTACTCTCCCCCATTTTCTCTCTAGACCCATCTGTAAGCCAGTGGGCACCCAGAGGGCAGGGATGATTCACCCAGGTCTGAGCCAAGCACGGTTTGGGCAGCCCTCTGACAAGCCCAACAGCTGCCAGTCCATGGGGATCCAAGAACTTCAGCCCCACCTTCCTAGGCCAGCATCTCTGGGCATCAGGCCAAGCTGTGTGGCAGTTCAAGCCTGAGGCCATGTGGCACCCCTCATGACTGCCCTAGGGAAGGTTTCCTGTGTATTACAAAAAAAAGAGAAAAAAATCCAATACAGATAGAGATGGTTGGGGATGGTGCACAGGGAAAGGGGTGTTGGGAGAATAAGGATCTGCAGTTTGCTCTTAAACTTGGCAAATGTGAACTGAAAATGCTTTTGCTTTTTTTTTCAAGTCCAAACGACCATGTCATTCCACCTCCTGCCCCCTCCTCCCAAGCCTGGTACTGATTATTAGCTGAAGTTCAGCGTACGGCAAGGCATTTCTGGTTCGGCAGCAGGGAACAATGACCCCTTTGTTCGGCGAGGAAAGACCAAGTCTGGTGGCTGAGCAAGCGGCCTGGCTCCTGGGCGTGAGGTCAAGGCCGCATCAGAAAGCATTCTTTCTCCAAGGCCAAGGCCCCACGGCTCCCGTTCCATGTGAGGTTCCCAAGTCATGGAAAACCACGGGAGTACTGCAGGGAGCCTGGGGTGAGATCTGGGGTCTTGAGCTGCAGCTCTCAGTGTAGACGTGGCAGCCTTCCTCCCAACCAGCTGTGTGGAGCCAAAGTGCTGTCGGGATTGAACCAACTGAGCGGGGAGGTGGCCATGGGAGAAGCAGTGTCCCATAGAGGCACAGCTGTCCTGGGTTTGGGGTGTCCTTTCCCCCTGCCCTGGACATCTAAACTCTAAGTCCTCCGGCCTTCGGACGCCAGGACCTGCCTCAGTAGCCCCCAGGTTCTCAAGACTTCAGTCTTGTACCAAGAGCTACACCACTGGCCTTGGACCAACTTTGCTCCCAGCATTCCTGGTTCTCCAGCATGCAAGGGACATCCCAGCCTTTGTAGTTGCACGAGTATTGGCCCTAATGAAGCCTCTCGCCTCCCTCTTCCTCTCTGTCTCTCTGTCTCTCTGTCTCTCTCTCTCTCACACACACACACACAGACACGGTCTTCAAAAAATTGATAGAAAATGTGTATTGTGAAAACACTGTGCACGTATTTCAGAAATTCTAAACTCATGCATTAATTCTGTTTTGCATAAAGACTACATAATTATATTTACTGACCAACTCTGACTAAAACACCTGGACCTCCAACCTGAGTGAATGCTGACAGGAAAGGACAGCATGTCCCCTCCGCACAGCTCACCCTAAGCAACACCCCTGCCATGTAGATTCCTATGGCTCCCATAACAACAGCACACAGTGGCTTCAAACAGCACAACATTGTTCTCTTGTAGCTTTGGAGGTCAGAAATCTAAAATCAAGGTGTCGCTGGGCTGGTGTGTCTCTGAGGACTGTATTTTTTTGTTTTGTTTTGTTTTGTTTTTTCTTTTTGTTTGTTTTCCTTTGCCTTGCTTCTAGTGGGACCTTGTTCCTTGATTTGTGGTCCCTTCTTTTACCTTCAAACACATTAACTGAGCCTTGGCTTCACCATCTCATCTCCTTTCACAGTCTTCTTTCACTCTCTTAAGGACCGTCTGATTACAGAGGTCCACCCTAGCAAGCCGGGATCAACCCATCCCATCTTATCAGCAATGTCTCTTTGTCATGTGAGGTGATACCCACAGATTCTAGGCATTAAAAAGGCACATCATTATATTAGAATTTATTTTAAATTTTTCCAGAGGGCGTGTACATTCTCCAGAGAGAGACAGAGAGATATAGAGAGGGAGAAAGTCATTCCCTGGGAGGACATGGTTATACCTCAGCCTCTTCTTCATGTCTCCACCCTGTCAGGATTGTGGGCACTCACACATATGCACTGAGTCTGTTTTCCAAGCCACTGGACTGGGACCCAGATTGCACAGCTGGCAAGAAGAAGCACTTCTATGGAGGTCATTCCAGCACAACTGCCGAGCACCCAACAGGTTCCAGCTGCCTTTCTCTGCTCCTGGGGAAACAGGAGCAGCCTGGTCAGTGCTGCCTGCACCCGCCCTTCCCAGAGGCCTTCAGCACAGAAACCTGGTCCTCCAGTCAAGGGAGTGGGGCTTGGAGACCCCAGATCCACACTCAGCACCTGCTGGCCTTGGTTTCGAACATTTGCCCTGGGCCAAGGCCTGGGTTTCCTCTAAACACTTCCTCATGGCTTCCTCCAGGCTGCAGGTTTCCTCACGGCTTCCTCCGGGCTGCAGGTAGCCACAGTCACAGCAGGTGGAGCAGTGGCCTGGGTCCAATGCCTGGCAGAGCTTCCTCCTGCTCTGGCATCACTGGAAGAGATCAGAGGCACAAGACGCCCTCTGCCCTGCTTCACAGGGAGGGTTCTGAGCTCAGATGGAGCGGGTTCATCAGGGAGGTGTGACGTACTAGCCAGGTGACCTGAGCCAGTTATTTTACTTCTTTCCAACTCAGGCTTGGCATCTGTAAATTTGTATTAGACTTCTGAATTTATCTAAGGGTCTACTGAAATGATAACTCCAAGTCACCAGGCTCTGAGTAAATCTTTACCACACGTTAGCAAGCCAATGCCCTCTCTAGCTCTGGAAGATGGAATGTTTATTCATCTCTCTTAAAAAGGGAAAGAGAGACAGCCCCATGGCCTAGTGATTAAGGGAGCTGGCTCCCACATGGCTGACCATACAAGCTGAACCCCAGACCGGAGGCTCACAAACATGCCCGGTGCATGTATATCCCAAATCCTGACAAGACAGAGAAATGGAGGAGGGACTGTGACATGACTGAGCCCTACAGGGGAATGCTTTCTCCCTCTCTTTATCGCTCTCTCTCTCTCTCTCTGAAAATAATAGCACTCTCTATTAAAATAATAATAATAAAAAGGGAAAGTGAGGGGAAGGGAGAGGAGACAGGAAGGAGAAAAGGCAGAGGAGCCTCTAACTGTAAAAGGCATAGACAGAGGAAAGACAGCAGACCAGGCAGGCTAGTTTGTTTCTAGATGCTTACATTTTCAGTCTCTGTATTACTCTTAGACCCTGACGCATTTCACTGATTGTTTCCAGATAGAAACAGGACAGAGCCCAGGTCAGCTCTGCAGGCAGCCACACCATCCTCCCAGGACTCCTCTCTGCGTCTCTAGGGCTTCCTGGGAAGGAAATCCCAGCTCTCTGCTCCCCAAGGTCAGAGTAATTGAAATTCTCTGCCTCTATCCCAATTTTCCAGCTGAGGACTCTTACAGTTGTCAAGACACAAAGGCCCAAAATGGGCACTTTTCAAGATGACCATGAGTGTATAATTAGTCGATTAAAATTGTCAAGATGTTACTTTTGGTTAGTTAAAAGATGTATCAAAATCATTCTGTTGTTTAAGGGTAGCACATGTGTGTGTGTGTGTATGTGTGTGTGTGTGTGCACGTGTGTGTTTTCTATAAAAGGGCACAGCAGGGAAGAGGGCTGTTATAACTTTGCCACTAGGAATCCTCTCAAATACTGACCACTTTGGCAAAGCAGTGCCTCTGGGCATACCCTGGAGTGGTAGAGGCAGCCAAAGCTGCCCACTCCACCCTGCATTGCCTTGGCCTTCCCCAAGCTTGCTGAGCCTCCACTTTTGCAAGAACTCTATCGTCTTGTCTGGGCAGAGCACCAGCCTCTTCCTCCTGTCTCAGATGGGTGACTACCAGTCCTTCCACTTGTCCACCCAGAGCATGGGGTGATTGATTTAGCCTGGGATTGCTTATCCAGGAGTGGAAATTATATAGATGCCATGTGGATTTCGGAATCCACTGATTTGTTCTGAAAATCAATAGGATCCACCAAAGAGAAAGTGGCCACCATGTGGGCAGATAACACTTGCTCACAGGATGTAAGTCTTGTGCTCACCTCAGGGCTGGCTTCTTCCTCACCTCCTTCTCAGCCCTTTGCTGTGAGTGATGTTGAGAAAACAAAAGCAGCTAAGCCTGAACCTTGGGGCAATTCACTGCTAAGCTCAAAAACTTCAGCACCATAACCATGGCCACTGCTGCTATTATGTCACACATGAGGGGAGGGGTGCTAGGAATAGCTGAGAACACCATGGCTAACCAGTCCTGGGTTTGAATGTTATTTCTGCCTTATAGGATATAAGGCCTTGGGCAGGTTCCTCCCGGAGCCTCAGTTTCCTCATCTATAAAATTGGGCCAATAACACAAGTGTGCAAAGCTCTTGGGAGGTTTTGATAGTTTAAAAAAAAATCTGTGTGAGTAAAACAACACGATGTCCAACACATAGTGGGAAATTAATGAACAGTTGTTGATTTTGTAGAAAAACATATTTAAGAATTCTGTGCTGTGCCTGCCCAGTGTCTGTACCTTTCTCTCTTCCTCTCTCTGTCTTCTTTCCCTCTATCCTTCCTCTCTCTCACACATGCATTCCTCTCTCACACACACACATATAGGCATGCTCACATTTGTACATGCTCCCTGAATTCTAAGGCCTTTCTATCCAAGTCAAACAACCAGATAAAAGACACCAATTGCTTAGAGAACACTAGTCAGAGTAGACTCAGAGAACCAAGACATCAAAGTTTTGGCATTTGAGTTTCAAAAGCTGTGGTCTAGATTTATGTAAAAGAAATATTTGGGGGACCATCAGGTGGCATGGTAGTTAAGGTGCTAGACTCACACATAGCAGACCATAGTTCAAGTCCCAGAACTGCTGGCTTGAAAATAATACTGGGCACATGTGTGTGCATGCCCAAAATCTCAGTAAGAGAATGGAGAAGAAGGGATTGTAGCATGGCCATGACCCTTGGGGAAGGTAGTTGAACTCTCATTTTCCCTCTTTTTGTCTCTCTCTGGTGAGTACACATGCCTTATTGGGGAAAAAAGGAAAAAAAGAAAGAAATATTTGGATGATGCATGGATGCATGACCAGGCAAGACTAGTTCTTGTCTCCACTCCTAGATGTTAATAAAAGCTTTCTGGGTGGGCGTCAGGAGCTAAATTGTACACCCCAGTGACCACATGTTGAAGTCCTAACCCCCACAACCTGAGAATGTGACTGTATTTGGTGATAGGGTCTTTAAAAGAAAAATTGAGGTCAACAGTGTGGACTCTAATCTAACATTACTAGTGTTTTCTTTATTAGAAGAGGAGATGAGGACATGAAAAGGCACAGAGAAAAGACCAGGTGAAGATGACAGTGAAGACAACTCTCTGGAACCAAGAAGAGAAAGCTCAGAGGACACCAACCCATGGACACCCTGATCTCAGACTTCTGGCCTCCTGAGCTACTTGGAAACCAATTTCTGTTATTTAAGCCACCCAGATTGATCTGTCTTGTTATGGAAGCCCTGAAAAACTAGTACATTAGGGTAGCCATGCACTTTTTTTTTTCCAAAAATGCATATTTTTCACAAGCTTTTTGAAGATCTCACATTTTTTCTATCTCATTCCAAAAACTTGGTTTACAAGGACTTTTTCAAAATGGTTGCCCATGGTAAGTTATATTGAAGACCCTGCAAGAATTCTTATTTGTTCTCTTTGCTCAGCATAATCCACATCTCTCTTAAAAATTAAATCAAACCCTGTGCTTAAAATGCTTGCATGGTTCCAGTGTCTAGAAACCACCCTGCCTCTGCGTCACCCCTCTGCACCTGTACCCCGCTCTGCGTGACACTCACACCATCTCCAGTACACTGGAGTTTAGTTCTGTGTTTCCCATGTGTTACAAGCTCCTTTAGGAGACCAAACGGATGCTGCTCAACATCATGTGCTTTTTCAGGCATCTTAACGTTCAACAAATGCATCATTCAGGATTTGAAAAAGAAAATAAACCACACTAGGTATTTCAAACAGAGAAGACTTACTGTGAGGATTCAGGAAAAACTGAAACAGCAAATAGGAAAAAAAATTAAAAAATAAGAGATAAAACCCAGGTCAATACCCACAACAGTAGTTGCCACGGAACACTCAGAATCCAAAGGAAGGGATATCAGAGTGTCCAAAGAAAGCAGAGCCCTGGGACGTGGCCTCCTAGCCCCTGTTCACATGTCGAAAGAGTCAAAAGAAGGCCAATTCTAGAAGTAGGAAAAGAAGGTAGAGACAGTGCTGGAGCAATGCTGATATGAAACAAGAGAGGTCAAGGGTTACATCTTTTCCTCTCCTGCCTTTGTGTGGCACCACTCAGCAGGGAGCCCAGGATAGGGAGCCCAGGATACAGCAGCCTCAGAAATACAGCTCCGTTCTGCCTGTATCCAAGAGTAGAGCAGAGGAGGGCTGCATGAGCCTGGAAGCTGAGAGAGCCTGAAAGCTGACATTGAATGACACCAAGTAAGTCTCCTTGAGTCGCTGCACACCTTGTTAGGACCACGTCCCTTCCCCAGGTCTCTTCATTGGCTTTTTTTTTTTTCTTACAGAAGGAAGTGCACCTTCTTTCTATTATTGAAAATATGGGGGTCAGTGGAGAAAGCCCAGTAGAGCAAATGGTGAGTTTGAACCCCCATCACACTGCCGTTCTGATTTTATCGCCTCTACTTGGTAGCTGAGTAACCTAATTAGGTCGGGAGACTTCTCTGAACCGCTGCCTCCTCTTCTATAGATGGGGCATATATCCCCTCCTTCATATGTTTCCTGCAAGGACTAAAGGACCTAACCCATCAGGCTCAAATGTGGCAGTGTTTTACACGTTCTACCTCAGCAGACGAGAGAGCCACATCCACAGAGGGATTTTAAATGGCACTGAAGCTCAGTCTGGAAGGACTGACCGGCTAGAAACCTAAGAAAAATAAGACCCAAGCATCTGCTGTGCCGTGTGTGGGCCTTGGGACAGTCGAGGAGCACAGGACACCAGAACTAAATGTAGCAGTCTCCACAGAGAGCTATCGCCCATGGTGCTCTCCCAAAGGAGAAGTACCGGAAGTCGGAAGTGTATGTCCCGGTCAGTGAGTTCGTCCTGACTCCCCAGCCGCCTGGAGCCACGGAATGTTCACCCTGCCAATCCGGAAATCACAGGATTGCAACTGCCCCCGCTGCCTCCTGGGAGACCCCAGATGGCAAATTCCCACATTTCACCTGCTACACCCAGATGGGGCGCAGAGTAGGTGCTGCCGGTGGCGCTCGGGATTGCTGAAGATAGACTATCACTCCACAGCAGTAGATAATTCTTGATGAATGGAAGAGAACGGGAAGAGACAGCCCAGGTATTTTTATGGTTTACTCAGTTACCTGAAATCTATCACAAACGTGTCAGTTTATGCCTCTGTTTCTGCACAAGGGAAATGAAAAGCAAAGAAATTGAAATAAAGCAAGTAGGCTATGGAACTGTGCCGAGTATTATGCCAGCACCCGTGCCTATGTCATTTTACATAGTTTTTGCAAGAACTGTGAGATCAATACTGCTATCCCTATGACCAGGAAGAGAAACCAGAAATCTAAACGAATGAAATAGTTTACCCACAGTTCCACCGACCCTTTCGGAATCTGAATTCCGGCAGGTCACATTGTGTCTTGTCCTACACAGAATGCAACATGTGACCCAATAAAAATACCTAAATTATTGGATCCTTGATTTCTCCTTTGGAAAGTGGTGACCTCTAAGGGTATTAATGCTAGCTCAATAAGCCTTTGAATCTGTGCCAATCACTGAAAATGTTGGGGATCCAGGGAAGTGAGACAAGCTAATGGCAAGACCTCTGCTAGTGTAACCCAAAAGGCAAAGCTTTGCAAGCAGAAGCATGTTTTATTTTTTTCCTTTCCCAAGTTGTAGAAACCTTTGCATATGGTTGTCTTTATTTTAATGTGCATGAATAAAAGATATCCTTGTGAACTGATGTAGTCTGCAGGCTTTTGAGATCAAACAGTTTTCTACTCCAGGTGAAATGTGGGAATGACAGATAATGTTGTCAATATGCTATATTTTTTGTTAGGTTGAACAAACATGGCCATTGCAATCATTTTCATCATATATATGTGTGTGCATTTGTGTGTGTGTATGTGTGTGTATGGGAGGTGTATTTAAAGAATAAGATTTAAGGAGAAAAAAATCAATAAATGCAAAATTTTCCATAAAACCTTCAGTGAGAAATATCCCTCCCTCCTCCTCATGTATATTAAAGTGAGCAGAACTTGCTGACTTGCATAGGCAATACAGAGTGATCACTGGGAGGTATCGGGGGTGATTAAATAACCACCGCATTTGAAGGCACCTGGAAATAAATGCCCTCATTCAAAAGCCCATGCAGAGTCAGTAGCTTGTGATGGAAGGGGTCCTTGGAGACACCACCTCATTCCTTCCTTGCTGTGGAGACTTGGGGGTTATGATCAATGAGTTACACATCATGCATGTGTAATATGAAATATAAAATATTTTTCTATGTAACGAGGTAACATTAGTGGAGTGAGAACAAATCTGGAGGCAGACAGATGTTGTATTTGAATTTGGTCTTGGTCTTGGGTAAATAACCCAACTAATATAATATAAACCTAAACATTCTCATTCATGTAATGGGAATAAGTATTGCCAGCAGAAATTCTCCTCTTTAATTTAGAGCCATTATTAATTAGTTAGTGTAGCAATAATAACAGTGTGTGTTTAATTGAGGGCCCACAGTAGAAAATCTACTAAATTCATTAATTACTTTCATTTCACAACTCCAGGTTAGCAATTTTTCCATTTTGCCAAGATCGAAATCAAAATTCAGAAAGGATAGCTACTGACTTTCATCAAATTTAAGGTGCAATCCATTGTAAGATGCATCATCACTTTATATACCACAAAGACAGAAAAATACACTGACAATTCTAACTGTAAGACGTCATCAATTGTAAGATGCATTCCATGTCAGATGCTAAAATAGTTCTTAAAATACTGCCTGAGAATCAATAAACTATGGTAAATTTTGTGACATCATGCATCTATTAACTGGTAGGACCAGGATACAAACACAGGACTTTTAGGAAGAAAAGAGAGGAACTTATTCCCAACCAGGGCAGTATCTAGCACAGAAAGAAAGCCCTGCAAATATGCAGTAAGTAATATAGTGTGTGCATCTTAAATATACTTTGTAGTCTATATTATACAATGTCTTGAATTGCGTATCACATGTATATGAGTGTATATAGGATGGTTTTCAGTTTACTTTCCACTTTGAGATTTTTCTAAAATAATTCTGAAACAGGAAATAACCAATGCATATATTTCCGACAAAAACAAATTCTGGAAGTTCTCTTGGGAATGAAAGGTAGAGATAAAAAAGCAAGGCAAGTTATTGTAGCTGTTTTGTTCCTGAAAAGTTTGGTCTTCAGCATGGAGATGGTGAAATGCACAGCCTTCTCACCCTGGAGTTGACCAAGCCAGCCAGTGTTGCCTGCGTGGAGGAACCCCAGTGTCCAGCTGGCTACAAGTTAGCATGTCCACTTTTTAAAATGCATACAGGAATGGCTTCAGGCAAGATAAAAATATCAATGGGCAGTACCCAGTCTCCCTAGAAGTGTATAAACTATTGGGGCTATATTTTTGTTAGGTTGAACAAACATGGCCATAGCAATTATTTCATCATTTACGAGTGTGCATGTGTGTATGTGTGTGTCTAAGGGCTGTATTTAAAGAATAAGATTTAAGCGAGAGAACTCAGTAAATGAAAACTTTTCTGTATACTAGTGGGTCTGTTCAGTTGAGTTAGAATGAAACTAAGGCAGGCTTTGGAAAGCATAAAGTGAACATAGAACATGACCAGTTTAACTGGTGAGAGAAAAACTAACACATTGGGTTGACTGGAAAATTTATATTCCAAACTTAGAGCATTTTTAAACATCTATTTCTTGAAAATTTACTGTGTCTGTGCTAACAATAAAGAAACATTAGATACACTAAAATCACACTCACCCTTTCCTACACATTGCAGAGGAGAAGGCTATGGGGTTTGCCAAACATTCCCAGGTCAAATTGTCTTGGGGCATCTGAGAAACTTCAGTGAAGTGAGTGGTATTGTTGTTATTATTTTATTTTTATTAACTTATTTATTTTACATACTTTCACTGAACATCACCACAGCATACAAAATGTGATATTCTGGCCAGAATACACTGTAAAGTGGCTTAATCATACATGTTATCATCAACAAATAACTTTCCATTTCTTGTTTCTTATATATATATATGTATTTTTCCCCCTATTGTTTTTTTTATTTGCTGTAGAGCACATAGGAAGACAGAAAGACTCATTGGAAAGAAAGAGATGGGATGGTGGGGTGGGGAAATTGACAAAACACCTCCCCAGGGGGAATGAGGGAAAATGATCATTTTTCCACTCTCCTCTCAGGATCCTGGGCATGCATGCTCACACACCCAGAATGTTTTCCAAGCTGCCTGGTCTGGGACTTGAACTGCACAGTTGGCCATGTGTGATACAGCTGCCTAAACCTCCACACCACTGGCTGGCTGATGGTCTTTGTTTTATGGGTGGAGAAAAGATGCCTTCAAATAGTCAGAAGTTGCTCCAAAGGCACAGAGACACTGGGGAGGCACTTACTTTTTCTCAAATTCCAGGAGATTAGGATAAGAAAATGGCCATTTTGTTTCTTTCAAAATTCCTAAAAGATATCAGGGGTAAACGAAGGCACAGCAGGAAAATGTGATCCTCAGTGAGGCTGACCCACGTGGCAAGGTCCTAGGTCAGTGCCCAGAGACCTCCCTGAGAACGTTGGGATTGCAGGCTGTGGTACAGGGCAGGCTGAGGCTGAGTGTGGATCGTGGCACTGAGACCATATTGGGATGCTGCCACCACTCACCTCCTGACCTTATGGAATAAACTTTTAAAATTACTAAAAGGTATCAAAAACTATACTGAAAGGACCATGTAAGCACAAAGAGATGAGAATGAAAGCTTTACAGTTTGCCAAGGACACTCACATGCACCATTTCAACTTACCATTTGCACACCCTCAGAGGTTAGTACATCAGGGTTTCTCCTCCCCCACCTCCCATTTTAAGATATGGAAACTAAGGCTAATGGGGGCTTCCAGCCTATCAGGAGGCATCGTGACTTAGCAGGTGAATCTCTACTCTGAGTCCAGGTGTCTTTTCCACCCCACCACACTCTCCTTCTGAGATGCGAGACTGTTTTATCATAGCCTTGGTAATCCTCCAATCTGGCTGTGTTTGATAGGGATGAGAACAAGGATTCAGGGGATTTGATCAGCTATATTTTATTTTAGTTCCACTTGAGCTAAGAGGGAGACTTAGAGGGTGACAGAGAAAATACTATCTCAAGTGGGATTTCCCAGAGCCTATGAACTGAGAACTCCATGAGAGGGGAAGAGAAGGTGAGAAGACACCTGTCAGAGGCCACTGGGCACAAGACTCTTTGGACAAGCATAGGCTTAGTGTGCACTTAGCCCAGGAAGCAGCTCTGGCCCCAGGAGGTCGAATGCCTGGCGCACAGTCACCAGCCACACAGGCTGAGCTCCACTTCAGAGCTGTAGCACTGGCCTCTGGTCACACCTTGCTTCCTTTTAAGCTACGAAGAAGCTGCTCACCTCCTGGCTGCCCCCCAGGGTCTGGAGACACTGATGACTCCGGGCTTTGTTCTTCCGCACTCTAGTGGGGGTTCCCAAGGATTTGATGAAATCTGCGCCCAGACCACCTGGATACAGGGCCCGGCTTTCCTGGAGATGCCTCTTGAAAAGTTCAGCTTATCTGGACTCACTATATCTGAGACAGGGAGAGGCTTAAGACGAGGAGAAACTTCTGCATGCGCTTGGCAGTCAACCAACACTCAGCCTAGGCCAGTGAGATAGACTTCAGCCTCTGCCTCCCCCTCACTAGAGAAGTTTATCTTTTAAATAAAATAGGTAGGCTTGTTGGGCCAGTCAGTGGCATGGTAGTTAAGACAGCTGGGTCCCACATGGCTAGCTGCAAGGTTTGAGTCCTGGACCCAGTGGCTTAAAAAACACACCAAGTGCATGTGCGTGCCTGCCCAAAATCTTAAAAGGTAAGTGGAGGAGAAGGGATTGCAGTGTGGCTATCCATCCTGGGGGATGCTTTCTCACTTTCTGTCTCTCCCTCTCTGTCTCTGTGGGTCTGTCTCTCTCTGGTAAGCATACATACCTTACAACAAATTAAAAGAAAAAAGTAAATGAAAAAAAAATAGGTAGGCCTGTGAAAATGCTATTTCACTCTCTCTGATTTTCCTGTTCTAAAGCTGTGCTCAACAAATAAAATTTGAAACATAAATAAAAAGTGGAGAGAAAGAAACTGGTACCATCACCCTATCATACTTAGAGCACGAGAACATTCCCCCACTCCAGGAGACCAGGGCTCTCAAAAGGACAACTGCGTCTGCTCAGCAGACAGAGCACTGACAGCCCTCATGAGCTCATGTAGCCGGTCTCCAGAAGAGATGAGGCAGGCTCCACCTGACAGTGGTAGGTAGTTACATGCTTGCCATCTCCTTTCTCTCCCTCCATCTCTCTCCTTTTGCTGTTTCTTCGAACTCCCTAACAGGGCCAAGCAGTGGAGCAGTATAACACGGCCGGGCCACATGGAAAAGATTCAGGGTTCACATCCTGGAACCTCCCTGATCTGCACCCCCACCATCCAGGCTGGCTAAGACTTGGAGTGTAGCTCAGGTGGAAACCCTGCTGAGGGCACCTGCATCTCAGTCTGTGTCTCTGTCTTTTTCTCATAGAAGAAATATAAATAAATAGATTTTTAAAAAATTTTATTTATTAATTCATTTATTTATTTTTTTTAATTTGACCAGAGAGAGATAGAGAGAGAGAAAGAGTGAGAAAGCAAGCTGCCAGGTCCAGGACTCGAACCATGGTCAACCATGTGGAAGTGTCCAGCACCTTAACCACCATACTACCTGCTGGTCCCAATAAATAGATTTTTTAAAAATTCCCTGAGAAGCTGAAACCTGATATCAGGGGTGTAACAAACTTCTGGGCACTCTGTCCAGAAGTTCCATTCATTCTGGCTGGGCAGAATTTCTACACAGACCGGGTTCAGATCTTCCTTCTGCGGTGAAGGAAAGCCAACCGAGCCGTGAGCCCAGGACAGGAACATCCACTTCACATCATTTTAGTGCCATCATGAAGTAGCCATTGCCTAACTTTTTTTTTCTCCTAACGAGTCAAAAAAATTGGAGGTAAAGAGAGATGGTGAGATGGCCCAGTTTGGCTTCTGCCTCTCAAAGTAGAGAAACACGTCTGATGTAACCAAGGAAAATAAAATAAGCATGTAAACAGGGTTAGTTCCCTTCCCCCTACCTCATTCTAAAATTTGGCTCAACAAAATATGCAAAATATACAGGAAGTAGAAAGAAAATGAGCATATCTCACATCCCAATCATACCTAATTTTATCCTGTGAGTCCTTCTGCCCACCTTCTTCTGATGGCTAGAGTTGTTTCTTTAGTGTTCATGAGTAAACTTATTAGTGTGAGCGGCAAGGTTTCATCATATTTTTAAAATTTTACATGTAGTTATGATTAATGCAGAAATTGATGAAAACAAAACAGAATATACTGAAGAAAATCTTTGAACCATTAACGTCTCCACTATAGTTAACCACCACATATTAATGATGATACTCACCATTCGCTTCTTCAACTTTTGAATATAAATGAACTTGCATTAATGAACTGGTTCTTTCAAACTATGAGTTTCAAAAACAGATCCAAATATGGGACCAGCAGTTAACGTAATGGCTATGTCACTGGACTCCCATGTAGTCGACCACGGTTCGTGTCCCGGACCCAGTAGCTTAAACTCATGCCAGGCACGTGTGCGTGCGTGCCCAAGATCCCGAGAGGGGAATGGAGGAGAAGGGATTGTGGAGTGGCCATCCCCTCTGGGGGGTGATTTCTCGCTTTCTGTCTCTCTGTCTCTGTCTGTCTGGCGAGCGCACGCGCCCTATAACAAAAACCTCTCAAAAAAAAAAAAAAAAAAAAAAAAAAACAGATCCAAATGTGAAGCCCAACCCCATAGAGCTTTGTGACCAGAAGAAAAGGACTCCCTTGTCTAAGCCCTATTTTCTCACATAGCAAATGAGGATATTATCACCTGCTTCCTAGATGTGGGTGTGAAGGAGATGAGATTAATTCATGGATGATTATATTCTATTATTATGATGATGATTATTCTTATTTCTATGATGTTACACACAATATCACTGAACTCATACTTTATAAATATATTGCATATACATTTTGTATGATTATGTAAGATAATTCTGCTATGTTACTAAAAAAATTTTACAATTAAAAAATAATGTTGAATTCTGCATACTCTCCCATGAACTAGCTGTGCTCCAGTAAAAGAGGACTTCAAAAAGTTGTAGAAAAATTAAATTGAAGTATGAGTTTATTTTGGTTCAAAAACTTTATTTAAATTTCATGAGTAGATTTTTCATAATATGCACTTTCCATAAACATTCTGAAGACCACTCCTAATTGCTGCTGGAGGCAGCTTGGTGGTCCTAATCTTTTCAACCTTAAGTAAAGAAGTGATGAATCTGTTTTTGTCTTCCCCCTCCCTCCTCCATTTACAAAGTATTTAAAGATGAATTCATGGAGCAGAGGTGGTATCTTCACTTCAAGCAGGGTGTGAAGTTTAGAGTTAATGATATGGATTTCTGATTTACTTTTCCAAAATGTAATATTCCCACTCTTACTGCAATGAGTGGGAGACCTGTTTCACTGTAGAGCCTTCCACTCCCGCCCCATCCATAGCTGTCCCCTTCAACCTGGAGATTTAATTTGCTTTGAATCCAGAAACTGGTCTCTCTGGGGCTTCTGGAGTGACTGATTTTACCCAGTAAGGGCCAAACTCTTTGTTTAGTTTAACTGGCCACATTAATCAAAATAGCTGCTCTGGTTTCATGGGCAAACCTCCCCAAAGTGGCTCTATTCCTTCCTTTCATCTAAAACAATCATGAGTTCACAAAGGTAAGTCCATGCAAAAGTCAGCATTGCCTAAAAGGCCGTCTTTTAAGAGCTCGCCATGCACTCAGTACAGCTGTTTTGTTCCTCTAAAGTCTCCATAGCCCCTGCAGTGGCAAAACAAGGCAGGAACTAACACTGCGCTCACACCGTTTTCTAGGAGTGTAGGAAGACCATGCTTCCCACGATTCCTGTGCTGAGAGCAGGGCCATGTTTCTGAGCTCTCAGGAGAGCGAATGTGGGCAGAAGGAGGTGGCTATTGCAGTCTAAGGATGGTAAGAGCAAGTGTCTGTTCTCCATCTCTTTATCCGCCCCACCTCATGACACTATAAAATTGAAGAACAGAATTTTTGTGGTTTGTCTGTTACAGCAGCCAGAGTTACTTATTCTATTAACAAACTGAAGAACTGAGTGATCTCTAAAGCTCTTATTAAAAAAAAAAAAGCACATAATCAAAATCCTAATGGAAAGAGCTGTGCGGATGGGGGTGGTGATGGTTGCCCAGCATTACAGGACAGTGCTTAATGTCGTGGAACCATACACTTAAGAATGGTTAAATTGGTAAGCATTAGTTTGTATTTGCATGTATTGTAGCTTGATAAAAACATGTGAAAGAAAAAGTCATGGCCAAAGAGGCACAAGTACACTCTGTCCCAGCCATTTACCCTAACACAGGTATGGTTGTGAATGCGTACGCCGTGTGAGGAATGAGTGCACCTGATCTCATATTGTTTACACAATGCTCTCAGTGGAAAAAGACCTCAGATATGTTGAGGGACTGATAAGAAGGTGCATGGATTCCATGCTAGCACCGAGAGTCAGCAAAGTGGAGCAAAGTCCCTAAAACATAGATTTATTCTCCAAGGATTCAAAGCCTATTTGACTCTAAATTTAATGCTCAAAAGAGTGAAGTAGGAAAGATATCACAGCATCATCCAATTTAACAAGAATTTTATTTACCAAGATTTGGTAAATAAATGAATGAAGGTTAAGAATAGACCAAAATGCAATGTGTAGATTGAGCCCCTTCCCATCGATCTGCCCTTTCATAAAAGCAGGGCATGAGTCCTGTAGCTTCCTGCAGGAGTTGGCTGTAAAAGGTACTTCTCACTCTGACACACATAGATGTGGTCATGTTTGTCACACTGGTCCCAGCCGTGTTCCTTGGAAATAGAGTAGAAGCAGGAGCCTTTGTAGAGGCACCCTGGGGATGGCCACATTCATAGTACATGGTCTCACCACATGTTTGTGGCCTGTGAGCATCTCAAGGACAACAGCACTGTGATCCCTCTTCTCTGTCAGGAGCAGCTGAGGCAAACTGTGGCCACCGTGACCTATTCTCACTGACCTCTGGTGCTCCAGCTCAGTTGGAGGGTCCCTTTTTTTACCTTTCTCTAGCATCGAGGATGGTGATCCATCCTGAGATGAAAAAAGAAATGAACTCAAGGAGAGCATGCATACAGAGTGACATACTGCTATTTTCAAGCATTGGGATGCAAAACATCAGGGGGAAAAATGATGTCAAACAAACACAAACTGAAGCTGACCTCTCACTGAGACTTCTAACTTCCGAATGATGCTCCTTGATGGCCCATTCTCAGCACAGCTCTCCTCAGCTCAGTTTGCTTCTCAATTAAGTGGAGATGCAACAGGGTAAGTGGTGGAGTATGAAATCCACAAGTAGAATGCCTGGCAGGTGTTGGTGGTGGTGATGAAGAATACAAGGTGGTGGTGGTGGTAGCTCTCACTGCAGGGGGTGAAGAAAGGCCAATTGGAAACACACAGAGGAAGGCTTATTTCTGAGTAAAACTAGGTGTTTGGGGGACCAGCAGATGGCATACTGGTTATATCACTGGATTACCACATGATCGACTACGGTTTGAGTTCCAGACCTGGTGGCTTAAAGTCCATGCTGGGTGCATGTGCATGTGCATGTGTGCACTCACCCTCATCCTCAGTCAGCCCCAGATCACAGACACACTCATGCCCAAGGTGCTCAGGGAGTTTTGAGGACCTGAACCTGGAATCTCTCCATATGAATCAGCCTCCCAGAGCATTGCATTATACTGCTATGCCATCATCTAGCCCCTAGATTTCATTTATGTGGGCTCTCTTCCATCTACGTGGACTTGGATTCCTCTGTGAGCCTGAACTGTGCACCAGTTCACTGACAGGACTGTTAGAAATGCATGCTCTTAGATTTAACCCTAGGACATTCTATCTCCACATGTCCCCCAGAGGGACAGCATAAAGTGACAATGAGAGATATTGATGCTGGCACCAGAAGTTTGAGTCTATCCTGTCTCCACTTCTCATGATCTGTGTGCTCTTACAGGATGAATTAATACTTTCTCTGACTCCATTTTTTGTCTATAAACAGGAATGAGAGTGATAGTACACCTTCCAGATAGGCAGGAAAATTAAATGACTTAATATGCAGAAATGATTAGAATTCTGCCCGGCATCTGGTGGGCATTTAATAACATGTTAATTACACTGTTGTTACTATTGTCCAAGAGAATATAGGCTTGACTTTGGCCCCCGTGTTTGGTTCTCAGTGTCTGGTTTTACCTACTAAGAACTCAATTACCTAAGTCTTAGCAGAGCAAACCCAACTGTGACCATGGCTCACTGGCTTGAACACCTGAGTCAGATGCAACTCCCTATTACTACCCTCAGTACCTTGGCTTTAGCTTTCTGTTGCCTTTTTCCTTACCATCACCAGGAAAAACCTTGCTCATAATTCAAAATGCAACTGAAATGCTTGCTCTGTTCTTAAGTCCTCCTAGATGTTCCTGTGTGCTCCAAGAGTTTTATATTCAGCACATTTTATCATAATTACTGGTTACTTATCTGGCTCTTGCTTAGGCACAAAACCTACAATTTATTTTTCCTCTAACATGAGTTCTTAACATGATGCATATAATAGATGCTCAATAAATGACACTTTTGCCAGTAAGGTCTACTCTGTCCCTTAGCGTCTGATTTCAAACTTTTGGGGAAAATTCTGATTTGGCTTTTTTCACTGGGGCCATAATTCTAACTCTTTTTCACCACAATCCTCATTTGTTCTATTGCCCCTGGTTTTTATGTGAAATGAAAAGTGAGTGTAAAATGTGGCATGGATTGAAAGCCAAGCCCAAACTTGAGCCCCATGGATGAACTTCAAACAGGGACTTAAAACATGCAAAATAAGAACCAGCTTTGCCAGGACAGGGTAGAAGCAGCTAGACACTCGGTGACTCTTTCAGATGTTCTGGAAATACACTTTGATTTCATATATTTTGAATTAAATTGATTGAAATTCAAAGCTAAAGCCAACATACCACATTTCCTTTGGTCAGAAGTGAAGTGTGAAAATAGCGTTTTGAATTCTCGGTTGGATGCAAAGCTCTGGGTTTGAAGTGTGACAGACTGTGGAGGTTTTGGGTTACTGGAAATTTCAACATTCCACTGCCCCAGTCTTCCAAAGGAATTAGAGAAACTGAAAACAAGGAATTGTAGGAACTGAAGCATCAGAAGAGCATTGATGAGGATTCCTTTAAGATCTGTGAATTGCTGTAGAGTTGAAGTCATCCCTGTTGTGGATGCCATGAAATATCGGTAAAGTTGCCGATGGAACAGACAGTAGGATCTCATAATTCTTGTGGATAGAAGTTCCAGTCAATGGAGTCTAGAGAGTGTACCTTTTCCCGCTACTCATAGATATGAAGTTAGGAAAATCCATGCCCTTTCATAATACATGTTAGAGTTGAGTGTGATGAACAAAATGGACAGTCCATAGGCAAGGGAATTTGCCTTTTCAGAGTCTGCTTTTGAAATGTATCAAGTTATAAATTTTCTTTACTTTCATGATTAGGGACATATAAATTATTATATTCGATATCTGCTTTTTACCCAGCAATGTACGTGGAACTTAATGTCATACCGAGATGAGGAATTGCTCTCCTCCTTCTACCAAGAAAACAAACATTTTGGATCAAATGTTATAAATAAAAAGTAAAGATGCATAGTTTCATTCAAGGCAAGAGAAATTTGTAGGTTTTAGAAATAAGATAACTCAAAACCAACATAAACTGGAGCTGAGGTTTTGATGGCATAACAGGAGTTAGACTTGTGTATAATCCTTAGTGGCTAGAAATTTAATTCTCACATTAGGGCAAGATATAAGGCTTGCTTTCAAGGAGAATCCAAAAAATCATTAAAACAAGTGTTTGAAATAATTAGAGATAGTCTTAAGACTAATAATTTAAGGAAACAATAGGCCTTGTTATAAAAAAAAGATAGAACTTTTAAATTGCCAATATAGGACTTGTAGGGACCAGCAGTTAGCGTAATGGCTATGTCACTAGACTCCCATGTACTCGACCACAGTTTTAGTACTGGATCCAGTGGTTTAAACTCACACCGGGTGTGTGTGCATGCATGCTCAAGATCCCGACAGGTGAATGGAGGAGAAGGGATTGCAGCGTGGCCATCCCCCAGAGGGGTGATTTCTCACATTCTGTATCTCTGTCTCTCTCTGTCTTTCTGGTGAGCGCATGCGCCCTATAGCAAAAACCTCTCCAAAAAAAAAAAAAAAATACAGTACTTGTAAAAATAAAGAACTATAGTTGTTAAAAACCAAAAATCAAATGACTATGTTTTGGCTTTTAATAATAACAGATTTGCTTGGTCAAATTAGCTTTCTCACAATAAGAATATAAAACCTCTAAATGAAGGAAAAAAGAAAACATCTAAAACTACTAAAGAGTAACCAATAGCAGACAATCACTAGAGGTAAGTCTATTCTTGGAAGACAGGAACTAAACTGGGTGGGATTGGTGTGCTTTTTGCCTGAGAACATTCTCTAGTCTGTGCAGCATTATCAGGAGAAGCTGTTGTCTTTCTGGCTTCGTGTGTAACAGAGAAGTAATAAGACTGCCTTCTAATATGGAGGAGGAAGCCTGAAAAGCAGCAAGAAGAAGGTTAAGGACCTGCCCGAGTCCTTAACTCATTTCAGGACTATGCACAGTTGAGAGAGATTCCAGGAGAGCTGGCTAAATAGCAGTTAAAATAGAAAAGAACTGAAAGATGTTTTAAATGCTGCTCACCTCAGGGGAAACAGAACAGCCAACTCATTTGCCTTCTAAAAATATTAACACTTCTAATAAGAGCATAATTAGATCTTGTGTCTGTATGATGTATCCCTACAATGTCTAGGATACAGTCAAAGATTAGTAGATATACAACGAAACAACAAAAAAAAATGACCACAGTAAAGAAAAAAGCATCTTCCCAGAGATGATTCACATTACTGAATTAGCTAACAAGTACGTTAAACACTGACAAGCTATCAGCTTCTATTAGGCCACATTTTATTTTTGGACTTTCTATTCTGAAAAGTATGTACTCATAAAGATTGTTATGTTGTGGCTTTTACTCTTTATTAGCAAGCTTCCAAAGAATGAAGCATCTTAAAGATTTTTTTTTTTTTTTCCTGTAAGATGTGTATGCTTACCAGAAAGACAGAGAGAAGGGGGGAAGAAGAAAGCACCATTCCTCCATGGGGGATGGTCACTCCACAGTCTCCTCTTCCATCTCTTCCTCCTTTCAGGATTTTGTGCGTGCATGCACATATGTCTTGTGGATTTCACAAACCATTGGGTCTAGAACTCGAACCTTGCAGTCAGCCATGTAGGATGAAGCTGCCTTAAGCACTAGGCCATAGAGCTGGCCCTCAAAGAATTTTGAATCATGTAAAATCTATTCTGTCTTGAAATTACCACTGAGCTCATTTATACATTTAAGATGTTAGTGATCTTATGTTCCTTCTACCTGAAATATCTTGCTCTCTAATCATTCTGAGAGTTATTTCATCAATACCTATCAATTAATACCAAGTATACCAATGAAGTCTAAAATATTTTTTTTAAAAAAGAAGGAACAATTAGCATGGAAAGATGATAATAGTGAAATAAATGATTATTATTACACTGAACTTTTCTATCAATAATTATATTAAATAGAAGTGTACTAAATATTTTAAATAAAAGGCAGAAATACCCAGGTTGGGCATAAAAGCTTGACTAAACTATATGCTGTCTACACGAGAGAAACTTTAAATACAAAGATACATATATGTTTCAAGCAAAAGACTTGAAAAGAAATTATCATGCAAACTCTAACTTTAAGAAAGATGGAATGGTTATATTAATATTAGAAAAAATAGACTTCAAGGCAGTTACTCTTACCTGAGAAAATACGGGCATTGCATAATAACAGTTTATTCATTTAAAATATAAAAAATATGTAGGTACTTAACAATGGAAATTTAAATAAGAACTTGGAGAATAACTAAATAAAAATATCAGTAATGATATAGGAGAACTTAATAGAAATATCTTCTGTATTGACCTGATTGATGTTTATAAAACATTAACCCCAAACTGCAAAACTCATAGTCTTTTAAAGTTTATGTGGACTATTCAACAATATAGAGCATCTGCTGGGACAAAAAAAAAAATACGTCTAAATCAATTTCAGAAGAACAAAATCTTACAGAACATATTCTCTAATCCAAATAAAATTAAAGACGACAATATTTTGAGATTTTGAAAGTTGTTTGTAAACTGTCAAGAATTATGGAGTATGAGCTAAAATTTTTTGCTATGTAAAGTAAATGTTTGTGGAAAAATGTAAAAATAAATAAATGAAAAAAAAATATAAAAAAAAAAAAGACAAGACCAGCAGATGGCATAATGATTATATTGCTGGACTCCAACGTAGTTGACCACACTTTGAGTCCCGGACCCAGCGACTTAAAGCACACTGGGCATGTGTATGTGTGTGTGTGTGTGTGTGTGTGTGTGTGTGTGTCCGGAATACTGAGAGGAGAAGGGATTGGGTGTGGCCATCTCGCCTGGGGGATGATTTCTAGATTTCTATCTCTCTGTCTCTCTGGCAACCATACACGCACTGTAGCAAAAATCTCTCTCTCGATAAAAGTAAGTTAGGGACCAGCAGTTAGCATAATGGCTATGTCACTGGAGTCCCATGTAGTTGACGGCGGTTCAAGTCCCAGACCCGGTGGCTTAAACTCATGCTAGGAGCGTGTGCATGCATGCCCAAGATCCCGAGAGGAGAAAGGAGGAAAAGGGATTGCTGCATGGCCATCCCCCCCAGGGAGTGATTTCTCGCTTTCTGTCTCTCTGTCTCTCTCTGTCTTTCTGGCAAGCGCACGTGCCCTATAGCAAAAAAAAAAAAAAAAAAAAAAAAAAAAAAAACCTCTCCAAAAAATAAAATAAGTAGAGATTAATCATTATAAGATATCCGAAAAGTTTCATGCATTTAAAAGTTAAGTAATACGTTTCTAAATCTCTTATCAGTCAAAGAAAAATCATAAGAGAAATCAGAAAATATTTTAAACTGAGTGATAATGAAATCACAATGTAGCAAAATGTGTGGGATGCAACTCGAGTGGGGCATAGATAGAAATTTGTAGCTTTTCATGCTTATAGTGTGGAAGAACGTCCTAAAATGTATTATCCAGATTTCCATCATAAAAAGTTCAAAGACAGAAGAACAAATTAAACTCAAAATAAGTAAAACATATAATAACAATAAGAGCAGAAATGAATGATGTAGAAAAAAAGACATCAAATAAATGAGACAAAAGTCATTTCTTTTAAATTATGACTGGAATCTGTAAAGTTATAGGAAAATGGTTAAAGGCAAAGGAAAAAGAAAGAAAAAAGATTACCAAAGCCATGATAGTGAGAGGACATCACTAGAGATCTTGCAGACTTCACAAAGGTATTAAGAGAAGACTATGAACACTTTAGATAAAATGGAAAAGGCCCTTACAAAGCTTATGTAAGCAAAATTGAAAATCTGAATATATACATTTTTAAAATATTTTTTTCTAAAATGAAAACTTCAGACCCAAGTGGTTTCACTATTGAATTTTATAAAATATTTTATAACAAAATAATGTTAAACTTATATAAAAACTTTCAGAAAGTAGAAGAGAAGAAGCCACTTCCAATTTATTCTACGAGACCAGCAAAACACTGTTACTATAATTTGGCAACAATATTACAAGTGAATTATATACCAATAATTTTATTAGCATAGATAATTTAAATTATTAAATTATTTAAAATACTTTTAAATTATTAAAAGTAATTTACAATAGAGCAGTGCATTTAATTCAGTCATACACAAAATATTATAAACATTATGACCAAATGAAGTTTACCCGAGAAGTGAAAAGTTTGTTTAACATTTGAAAATTGATCATAGGTAGAGGAAATGCATTTTTAAAATAAAATAAAGTAATATTCTTAGCAAAATAAGAATAAAATGTACTCAATATAATAAAGTAATCAGATGAAAAATGTATTGCAAATATCACACAAGATGAGGAAATGTGTTATTTTCCCTTAGCATTAGGAACAAGAGTAAGATAGTCCTAATTTGATAAACAAGGCAAAGAAACAGAATAAACTATATAAATATTTGAAGGAAAGAACTATTATTGTCTCTTTGCTCAAACAATATGATTTTCTATTTAGAAAATACTTGGTAACCTACAAATGAATAAATAAACCAACGCACTAACAAAATCTCAAGATATAAGGTCAGTATATATGAGCCATCAGGTGATATAGGGATTAAGATGCTGGATTCTCACATGGCTAACCATGGTTTGAGTCTCAGACTTGACAGCTGGAAAATCAAGCCGGGCCCTTGTGTGTGCCCAAAATCCCAGGAGGAGGAGAATGGAGAAAAAGGGATTGAGGCATGGCCATCCTCCATGGGGTATGATTTCTCACCTTCTCTCCTGTCCTCTTCACCTTGAGTTAATGCATGCATCCTATTACAAAAAACAAACAAACAAAAAAAAAAAAAACCCACAAAACTTTGTATATGCTGAAAAATAAAATTTAAAAATTTCTCTTAAAATAATAACATACTTAGTGATGCATTTAACAAAAAGTGTATGAGATTACTATACTAATATCTAACATAATTATTTACCCCCAGTAATTTAGATGATTTATTTACAAAGATCTAAATAAATGAAGAGATTTATCATGTGCTTAAAGTGAAGTCTCAGCATCACTGATATCAATTCTGTTTAAATGGATCCATAGATTTGACACTATCTCAGCCATCGTTGCAGTGGCTTAAAAGAATAGACACTAACAAGCAAATTACAGAGAATGCAAAGAATCTGAACTGGACAAAAGAATTTGGTAAATAGAACAAAGTCGAGGGTCTTGCTAAGCCTTACTACAAAGCTATGCTTAATAAGACAATGTGGTGTTGACATAAGGATGGCCAAATAAAACAGAATAAGAAACCAAGAAAGAGACCCACATTTACATGATTATCAGATTTTCCACAACTGTGCCCAAACAATTAACTGAGAAAAGCCAAGTTCTTTAACAAACTGGATATTCACACAGGAACAAAAATGAACCTCAGCACCATAAACAAAAGTTGATTTCAATTTAACATAAAAACTAAAACTATAAGCTTGTAGAAAAAAAAGTAGGTTAATATCTTTATGATCTGAACAAGGCACAGAACTTAATCATAAAAGAAAAAGATAAATTAGATGTATTAAAATTATTTTTCAATATTTCTTATCAAAAATTTTTCTTAAGAAATTCAATGGCAGGCCAGCCTGCGGCTTGGTGGTTAGGCAGCTGGACCTCACATGGCTGACTGCACCGGTTGAGTCCTGGACGTGGCAACTTGAAAAACATGGTAGGCACATGTACATTTTCTGCATTGTTTGTTATCAGGAAAATGCAGTTGTAGTACAATGAGCTATTACTACGAACCAACCAGTAACACTAAAATAATAATGCCTTTTAAAGTCCAATGACGTGACTATGCAGAACATTCATCTCTTATGTTGCTATGGGAACATAAGATGGATTACTTCTGTGGAAAAACTGAGCAGTTAATATTTTTAATTAGAGACCTACTCTTTGATCTCATAATTCTAATCTTAGGAATTTGCCTGGCAGAGACCTATGCTTTTAACACATTTGTACACAAATGTTCACAACTACCTTATTCATATTGGCTGAAAACTGGAGCAAGCTAAGTATTCATCAATGGATAAACAGATAAGACACTATAATATAATATAATATTACCTAGACATAAAACAGAATTATTGATGCACACAACATAAATGAATCCTACAATCATTATGCTGAGTGAAAGAACCTATACCCAAAACAGAACAGACAGTGCAATTTTACTTATATAAAATTCCAGAACAGACATAACCAATCGATGGTGAAAAATCCAACTGAAGGTGAGGAAAGAGGATTTACTAGAAAGGAATAAAAGGAACTTTCTGGGGGAGATGGAAATAATTTATATCCTGATACTGGTATAGTTTACAAAGTTCTGTTCATTTGCCAAATTGTCAAGTTGTGCACTTAAGATTTGCTTATTTCAAAGTATATAAACTGTATGTATGGAATAGTAAATAAATATCAAACTTTACTTAGTAGCTTTGATTTTTCCCAGGATGAAAGTTAGCAATTCTGAAATTCCTCTCTGTATATTCTATACTTGAGCAAATGAATAAATATATTGGGGATAATGGGATACAGATTTCTCACTGTTGTGAAAAGAGTTACAAATAAAAGAAGGAAGAAACTAGATTCTAACCAGTAGTGTTGTATTTAGTTGGAATTAGAGGATTAACTCAGCAATTTTAAAAATAGAGATAAAATTTTAAATATTTAAGATATTACTCATTAAATATGTAAGATATTTAGTCATATTTATATATGTCACATGGATATATATACGTATATATATATACAAATATATATACGTATATATATATATATATATATAGTTCTAATATATCCATATACGCACTTTAAAAATCTCTAAATATGGGGACCAGCAGATAGCATAGTGGCTATGTCACTGGACTCCCACATAGTCGACCGTGGTTCGAGTCCCAGACCTGGTGGCTTAAACTCATGCTGGGCGCATGTGCATGCGTGCCCAAGATCCCGAGAGGAGAATGGAGGAGAAGGGATTGCGGCGTGGCCGTCCCCTTTGGGGGGTGATTTCTCGCTTTCTATCTCTCTGTTTCTCTCTGTCTGTCTGGCGAGCGCACACGCCCGATAGCAAAAATCTCTCCAAAAAAATAAATAAATAAATAAATAATCTCTAAATATGGAACTAGCAGATGGCATAATGGTTACATCACTGGACTCCTACATGGTTGACTGTGGTTCAAGTCCCAGACATGGTGGCTTAAAACTCACACCAGGCACATGTTCATGTGTGTCCAAAATCCTGAGGGGAGAATGGAGGAGAAGAGATTGTGGCATGGCTATCCCCCATCGGAAGATAGCCACTTTCTGTCTCTCTCTATCCCTGTCTGTCTCTGTCTCTCCAGTGAGTACATATGCCCTAGGGTAAAAATCTGTTTCAAAGAAAAAAATCTCTAAACATATAAATCAAAAAGCCATTTAGACAACTGAAAGAAAAGAGGCAAACAAGGATATTGGCCTAAGGATGTTATCATTGATGCATCACCATATGAAAACAAAATGAAAATTACAGAAAAAGATCAAGTCTCGCATACTATAGAATTAGAATAGGCAGCATTCTAACTTAACAGAGTTTCAAGAAGGAGAAAACAGAAAAAATTATATAAAAGAAAATAGATAAAAATAACCTCAGACAAATAAAAGCAAGGATTTCTTGGTTTGAGGAGAAACACTGAACCTTGAACAAGAGAAATAAACCCAAACCTACACAATTTAGCAAGAAAAGGAAATATCGGTTCTATATGAGGAATTTTAATTACATTGGACCAAATACAGAAGAAGAATCTTTCAACCTATTGAGGAAAGAAAACCCTCTAATCTAGAAGTCTATTGATATATTCGACAGAACTACTATTCAGTAATGATATATTAATAATGATAATTCCAATAGAGTAAAAGAGCATCCTTTGTATGGGCCATTCTTGAAAGAACTGAGAAAGTGTTAGTAAATAAAATGAACTGAAAATAAAGACTTCCTGTGATTTAAAAGACAACATAAGAAAAACTAAGAGATGAGCCACCGATGAAAGCAGGTATTCGCAAAGCATATAACCCAAACTATTGAACAGATTGATGGGTAGACCTATCTTAGTCGTTTATGAAATGCACAATTACATCAAGAATATATAGAGAGAGGTGAAGTAGTCATGTCCTCCTCCAGAGAAGCCGAATCGGAGTAGCAGCTGCAGTTCAAATTCCAGGCCAGTGGGAACCAGCAGTTAGTGTAATGGCTATGTCGCTGGACTCCCACGTAGTCGACCGCGGTTCGCGTCCCGGACCCAGTGGCTTAAAACTCACGCCGGGCGCATGTGCGTGCGTGCCCAAGATCCTGAGAGGAGAATGGAGGAGAAGAGATTGCGGCGTGACCATCCCCCCTGGGGGGTGATTTCTCGCTTTCTGTCTCTATGTCTCTCTCTCTCTGTCTGGTGAGCGCACGCGCCCTATAGCGAAAAACCTCTCAAAAAAATAAATAAATAAAATTCCAGGCCAGTCAGCTTGAAACATGTGTGAGTGTTCACGATTCAGCTGGCTGGAGGACTGGGGGAAGAGGATCCAGCTGCAGCCTGCCCTGTGGAGCCCGCTCACTCACTCTCATTATCACGTGCCCCATCATCGTAAAGGGAAAACAAAGAAGATGGAGATAGGAAAATATACTAAAACAGAAAATTGGTAAAGACTTAAAAGGAATTCATAATAAAGAAACCTAATAGGTAAGGAGTATGAGGAAGATACGCCCAGTCACTAATGACCAGGAAAATGCAAATTTAAAATATAGAATTAAAATAAAGTATTAGATTTTAGAATATGAGGAATCTGCAATTTAAAAAGAAAATCTAACAATACCAAGTGCTAGTGAGAACATGGAGAAAACAGAAATCGCCTATATTGCGAGTAAAAATAAAAATAGCTACAACCATGTTAAAGAACCTTTTGGCAAAAATGATCATTTGGAAATGCATATACTTAATTTTCTCCTATTCCACCTCTGGGCATATTTAAACCAAAAATAAATGTTGACAGAAATGAACAAAGAAGTTTATTGTAGTGTTGTTTATAATAGAAAAAATAAAATAAAATAAAATAAAATAAAATAAGGCAACTCCTTCCATGTCCATTAAAATAAAAATAAATAAATAAATGATAGGTTAAATAGCAGTTAAGATGAAGAAAATATCATGTATCAACATAAACAACTCTCAAAAACTAATCTAAACAAAAGAGTCAAGTAGTGAATAGAAAGATGTAGAGACACAGATAGAATACCAGGTACATAAATCTTAAAGAATACAACACTATATTCTGTATAATGTGGGGCTACTCTAATATAGGAACAGCTTAAATAAAGCATAGAGAAGAATAGCATAGTTATTCTTGTGTTAATCTTGGAAAGGAGTTTTTCAGGGAAAGAAAGAAGAGAAATGGGATATTTAGCCTAATCTGTGGTGCTTTCCTTCTTTCAAAAAACATATCTGGAGAATATAAAACAATGTGTCAAGTTCGTGTTATTAAAAAATCTATCATATTACCATCTATTTTTTATATTTGACATATTTTGTGAACACAGATCTTTTAAGAAGTATTTTCAAAATCAGTATTATGGCTGTTAAGTTGCAATTTTACAAATATTTTTCAGTGTTACAGACAAGTAACTGAGTAATAAAAGTATAAAACACGATGAGAAAAATGCCGATCCATCTCAGAGCCATGCAGACTTCAGGAGATGGAGGAAGAGAAGTTGCATCCTAGAGAGACATACAGGGCTCTGTCTCTCTCCAGAGTGCTTAAATTAAAAAACCCAAATGTTAAAACAAAAAATGGCAACATGTTTACATTTAGGAATTCTAGACACTGGGTGAATATGTTTTGTTATACTATTTTTGTTTATAAATTTGATTTGTCTATAATTAATATTATTTTTACATGAGTCAGAAAATTCTCCAAAGCATTTTTTTTAGAATCTCAACCCAAATTTTTCTTCCATCTATCCTTCATTTCTGGTAATTTGGATTTCTTGCTTTCCCAAACACTTTTTTTTCCTTTTAATTAGATATGTACCAGGAAGAGAAAAGAGGGTATTTGACCTCTTCAAAACAAGGTATCTATATGAACTCACATGGACACACAGAGCTGAGAGTGTCTATGCACAGAATCCATTAAAGAGAACTCTGTAGGTTAAGCATAATTTAAAAAAAATGTTTGGACATCTGCATTCTCAGTTCTAAAATAAATACATGAATGACCACGATGAGGAGGAGGGTGGTAACAACAGTGTTGGGTGATATTAATGGGTAACTTCACACTAACTCAAGAACTGTGTGCAGGACCAGCAGATGGCATAATGCTTACATCGCTGGACTCCCACATAGGTTCAAGTCCTGGACTTGGTAGCTTAAAACTCACGCCGAGCACATGTGTGTGAGTGCCCAAAATCCCAAGAGGAGAATGGAGGAGAAGGGATTGCAGTGTGACCATACCCTCTGGGGGTGTGGGGGGTGATTCCTTGCCTTCTGTCTCTCTGCTGTCTCTCTGCCATGCGCATGAGCCCTATAGCAAAAATCTCCAAAAAAAAGAAAGAAAGAAAGAAAGAAAGAAAGAAAGAAAGGAAGGAAGGAAGGAAGGAAGGAAGGAAGGAAGGAAGGAAGGAAGGAAGGAAGGAAGAAAGAAAGAAAGAAAGAAAGAACTGTGTGCATGGCTTGGCATACAAGAATTGTTCATGAATAATTAGTTTTTTATATGTACCTATTTCTCTCACCCTCACTTCCTCAGATCTGCAGAGTCAAACCATTATAGCTGTAAATTTGTGGCCTTTTCCAACATCCAAAAAAAGCATAGTATGTTAGAGCCATCCTTCATCTGGCTAGAGCTATTTGTGGTTTCCAGAATATTACCAAGAAACATGGCACCCGCAGTGTGGTTTCTATGGCTACTCTTAGCACAACCATTCACTTTGCACAGCCTTGGAAGATGTTTGTCTTCTCTCTAAGCCTCAGTTTTCTCTTCTGTGAAGTGAAGACAGTAATGCCTGCTTGATCACATAAAGTTTAGAGACACCCAAATGAGAGGCACCATCTGAAAGTTCCCGGTCACCTGTGAAGAGCTGGACATCCATTCCCCATTAGGACCCTAGTGCACAGCAGATCTCTAGAGAAGCACAATAAATTCGTGTTCAGTTTTCAGAATCTTGTAAACCTTGCAGCAAGCCCATGGTTTTGTTCTTTAGACCCTAAGCTCTGGGGCCTCCAGCAAATTTTAACACAATTACTGCCTTATTTAGGAGGGATCTAATTCTTATTATTTAAAGTGCTGTTGGCAGCTGACACATTGAAAAAATTATCAAAATATAATTTAACTGGCATTTTGGTAGGAAAAAAAAAAAACCCTTGCTGTTCACAGGAGTAACACACAAAGGAATATTTTTTATCTAAAATAAAACACTGAGAAGCTATTGTTTCGCCTCAATATCTTTACCTTGTGAATGTGTATAGTGTTTCCTGATTATTAACTTACATTAAAGGAAAAATTACCAACACACACATTTTTCACAAAACGTCATCCTGATGAGGCCCTCTCCTAGTCGGAGGAGATTCTGATCTGGCTTGTTTTGAGGGGCAGACGGAACACAGGAGTCCTCCACCACCCACTTCCTCCTGGATATTTCTCCCAGGATGTCACTACACTAACTGTCACAACCCTGCTTGTCACCTGCCCTCCCAAACCAGCCCTCCCTCTCAACTTCACAACTGCTCACCAGTCTCTGGGGCACCACGCTTGAAACAGCAGCTTTCCTCACTGACAGTGGGGAGTTCAGAGATGAGCAAACCCGCGTGCAGAAGGACCCAGCCTCCTCTGCCTGTCACCGACTGCAAAACCTCAAGAGAACCATTTCCTGTACCTTCAACCCACCAACAGTCCAGACCTTGCAGCTGACCATTGCTTTAGCAAGACTTGAGCTCAGGTCCTCGATGACAGAAAGGAGACCTTTAGCCAAATGTTGGTGACCCTGTGCTGAACTAACTATGTGACAGGAGTAACGAGGACTTTGCCGATTTCTGCAAGGAGCCTGGTGGTGGGAATGCAGTTATATGATGCAATGGGTTGAATTGTATTCCTCCAAAACGCAGAGATTGAAGTGCTGACACCCAGCATCTCAGAACGTGACCTTATTTGGAAATAAAGTTGTTACAGGTGTACTTAGTTACAATGAGGGCATTAGGATGGGCCCAATCCAGTACGACTGGTGTTCTCATAAAAAGAGGAAATTTGAGTGCTGGCAGGTCTCATGGAGATTAAGACACTGGATCCCACATGGTAAACTGCAGAGTTTGAGTCCTTGACTCGGTTGCTTGAAAATCATGCTGGGTGCATGTGTGTGCATGCCCAAAATCCCAACAGGAGATTAGACAGAAGAAACTGTAGCATGGCCATGACCCCTGGGGGTGATTTGTCATTTTTCTTCTCTCTGTCTGACTAGTACCTGTGCCCTGTGACAAAAACTGAAAAAATAAAAATAAATACAAAATAATAATACCAGAAGACTTAAACATTTTTGTGAAAAAATACAATTAAAGTATAAACTTATTTAGATACAAAAAATTTGAAATCTATGCAGTTTTATCATATGTAATACATTTTCTATAAACTTTTTGAAAATGTCCTCATAAATCAATTAAATAAACACAAAAAATTAAGAGTCTAGGACCTACTCCATAGCCTAGTGGTTAAGGAAGCCTGATCTCACATGGCCGACCACAGTTCAATCCCAGCCCGTGACTGGGATAATACACTAGGCATGTCTGCCTAAAATCCCAACAGTATAGAGAAATGGAGGAGAAGGGACTGCAGCATGATTATGTCCCATTGTGGGGGATACTTTCTCCTTCTCTCTCTGTTCTTTTTTGTGAGTACACTTGAGTTCTGATAAATAAAAGAAAAGAAAAAAATCAGGAGTCTCACAAGAGGTCCAAGTTACATACAAAAGGAAGAATGTAGGAAAATGAACACTTCCTATTACCATAGACCATTTTATGTATGTGAAAGTCTCGCATCATCTTTATTATGCTAAATGGAAGACATTTTTTTTTTGTTCTCTTTGTACATATGAAAAAACTGTGATGTAAAAAGTGAGAGAAAAAATCAACATCACACCGCTGTTTCCTGGAACATCAGCTCGTCTAACTATAAGGCTTCTGAGTCTGTTCGGCCTCCAGGTGCCTCCCAGAGGGTGAGAATGGGCACTGATGGGGTTAAAAGGTCACTGCTGTGACCCAAGATATTTTTAACCTAATTTAAAATTTTCAGGCATGGTAAAGAACATGTGCACATGACAGACACACAGAGAGAGAAACTCCCAAATAGGGTCTTGCTGGACCATGATGCCCTGTTACCAGCCTTGCAGCTCCTCCAAATCATGGACACATAAGTACACCCAACATGTTTTCAGGCAGATCTGGGATCTGAACCTGCAGTTGGCCAGATGGCAGCCAGAAGTGCAGTTCACTTTGCTACCGACTACCCCACCTGGTTGGGCCCATGACTCAGATTTTTCCAGATTGTTGGGAAAATCGTTGGAGCTTACATAGATGAGAAATAAGGGGTGCTGGAACCTGCATGCTCCTCCCTACAAAAGGCCCGGGGAACTTCTGACTGCCTGATCACTCTCCTTGCCTCTCTGCCTGCGTTTCTGAGTGCTGCTTGGATGGTCCAGGTTATACAGAAACTGACCCCCGCCCCCACCCTGTGACCTCTGGCCATGCCTCCCTGACCTGGTTCTTTCCTCTTCCAATTTCCTTCTTCTACCACTGCCACGTGCATCCCAATCTTTATCTGTCCCACCCAAGAAACACCAATGTGCAAGAGCCAGAATCTCAGGACCTTATCTGAGCAACCAGGGTGGCCCTCCACTTGGCCCACCTACCCTAGACTTCATCATCTCCTGTGTCTCCTGTCAGGTCAAGTTCTTCTGTGTCTCATTTGCTCATTGCTGCCTCTGGATTTCTTCCTAGATCTTTCCATCTGCATTTTTTAACTCCTTCCATTTTATCTAAATTTTCTCTGGGCCAAAAGGCCATTTTAGAAAACTTGTTTAGAAAATCCTTAGTCTAATGGGCATAATTAATTTAACTTGTAGTGTATCCTAATGTGTTTTCTTTTCATTATTAAAAAATTAAAAGGTCACTCCATTAAGAAGCAGGAATCAGATGGGACCAGCAGTTAGCGTAATGGCTATGTCGTCGAACTCCCATGTAGTCAACCGTAGTTCGAGTTCCAGACCCAGTGGCTTAAATTCACGCCGGCGCATGTGCATGCTTGCCCAAGATCCTGAGAGGAGAATGAAGGAGAAGGGATTGCGGTGTGGCCATCCCCCCTGGGGGGTGATTTTTCAGTTTCTGTTTGTCTCTCTCTATCTTTCTGGCGAGCACACGAGCCCTAGCAAAAATCTCTACCCCCAAAAAAAAAAAAATAAAATAAATAAAATAAAAGCAGAAATAGGGACCAGCAGTTGGCATAATGGCTATGTCACTGGACTCCCATGTAGTCAACCATGGTTTGAATCCCAGACCCAGTGACTTAAACTCATACCGGGCATGTGTGTGTGTGTGTGTGCCCAAGATCCTGAAAGGAGAATGGGGAGAAAGGATTTCAGCATGGCCATCTCCTCTGGGGGGTGATTTCTCACTTTCTGTCTCTCTGTCTCTCTCTGTCTTTCCAGTGAGTGCATGCACCATATAGCGAAACCTCTCCAAAAAAAAAAAAAAGGAAGCAGGAATCGTGTGCCAGCTCTTGCATGTGATCACAGTGGAGACATTGCCTACTCTTACTAACACAGCTTTACTATCTATGGACTAAACAATGGACTAAACATGGCAGGTTAGAATCAGTATTGCTGGTGGTTTATGACTTCAGAGATGCTAGACCTCCACATACAAATTTTGAGTCCTCCCTACTCAGTCCATTTGTTCATTTACAAAGTTATTAACTCAGCAAATACTCCTTTGGGGCACACATACACCTGACATGTTTTCAAGCCACTGGGGCCAGGACAAATTGCAGTCACTCATGTATGATCTGGCTTCCCCTACCACTAGCCTGTGAGAACAGCCCAAAGGAGAGCTATTTTTTATCATATTTAAACTCCTACCAAATATAACCAAGAGGAAAAGAAGTGAAAGAAAATGTTTAGCAAAAAATGTAATGTATCAAATTACTCTATTTCTCTGAACTTTATTTTTTATAAAGAAAAGAAAGAAAATTAGTAATTGTCATTCTGAGTAAATATAAAGATGAAATGGAATAATGTATACAAAATGCATGGTTAGAACACTTAGTGCCCTGAAAGTTTAGCTATTAACAATATTTAGCATAAATTGAGTGCTTGCATTTGTTAAGTGTTTTTCAGTGATTTGTGTATTTAAAATCCATTTAATCCTCACAAAACTCATATTGGGAATACATATTATTATAACCCATTTTACAGATAAGGGTCAGGGAGGCATAACAAGTTTAAGTGACTCGTTCCAGGTTCCACAGTTGGTGTGTAGCAAAGCTGAGATCTGAACCTGGAGCTGTGGTGTCTATGTCCCACTATTACCACTGCACAGAATGCCTTACCATAGCAGTAGCAGCAGTGATCATCCATACTACCAAGGAGCACCTCCTAAGGAGCCTTTCCAACTATTTCCTTCTTGTCTTTGCAGTGGCTCTTTGGTCTGCTAGTGGTCATTTTTCAAGTAGGCTATCTCAGAATGTGTGTCCTCTATGTAGACTCCCCAAAGTCAGAGATCTGCAACACCCAAGCTACAAACCTAGTCCATGGTCTGTTAGCAGTTGGCTACACAGCAGGAGGTGAACAGCAGGCTAGCAAATGAAGCTTCATCTGCATTTACAGCCACTCCCCATAACTGGCATTGCTGCCTGAGCTCCACCTATCAGATCAGTAGCAGCATTAGATTCTCATAGGAACACAAACCCTACTGTGAACTTAGCATGCAAGGAATATAGGTTGTGTGCTCTCGTAAACCATCTCCCATGCTTCCTATCCATGAGAAAATTGTCTTTGACAAAACCAGTCCTTAGTGCCAAAAATGTTTGAGACCACAGCCCAAGTCTATTACACTACTTGCAAAACGAAGCTCACATCCCTCAGCATGGCTAGTAACCCAACCTCACATTCTGCCAGCCTCATTTTATACTGTTCTATCTTGGTCTGAATGCCTCAGTCACCTCAACATTCTCCTCTATCAAGCACTGTTGTTTCCTTGTTACTGCATGCCAACTACCTGCCACCTTCCACCTAGAACACTGCTCTAGGCTCATTCTCCCTGGGAAAAAAAAAAAACAACAACACAGCTTTCACACCCTTCCAGGCTTCCCTTGTCACACTGACTTGACTCTATTCTTATACCCTCCTGCAGGAGAAATGTCCCTGATTTTCAGATGGGGAAAACCAATTAAGGGAAAATTTTGTTCAGAGTTGCACAGCTGACATGTAAGTACATATTTATGATTTCAAGAATTATCTACTTCCATCACACAATCTCCCCAAAAGAGTTAGAAGACAGGACCAGAAGGTGGTATGGTGGTTAGGGCCTGGACACTCCCATTAGGCCAACCACAGTTCTAGTCCTGGACCTGGTAGTTTGCTTTCTCACTTTCCCTCTCTCTCTCTCTGTGTCTCTCTCTCTAGTCAAATGAAGATAAATGAATGAATAAATAAAATTAAATAAATAATAATTTTTTAAAAAGAGAAGAATTTATTTTAGCTTTAACTGGACCTAGAAATGCCAGTGCTTCTCTTGATATGGCACAAGAGTTTGAAATGTCTCTCTGGCCAGTCATACTGACCCCTGATCCATGTCCCCTTCTGCAATAGGACCTACAAGTCCAAGCAGTCTGGGTCACAGGAAGAGGCTGCCACAGCTCCCAGAAAGGGAGGAATCAATCTCTCTCTCTCTCTCTTTCTTTCTCTGTCTCTTTTTCCCTCCCTGCCTTGTTCACTAGGATGAGTGCAAGCCCATGCATAAAGAAAGCCTGGCTTGGGAAGCAAAATAAAGTGGAATAACAGGGCATGTGCATTTTATCAGAACCAAACAAATTGTGGCTATAAACATTCCGTCGCCAGTGAAATTGCAGGCTTCTTTGAAGATCAGTGTCTGTTTTTTTAATGTATCTATATAAAAAAAAAAATGGTCCAAATTTCCATTCAACCAGTACAAATACAGTGAGGGAGCTGGGACAGGGAGGCAAGGCCTGAGCCTTGGGAAATGAAGCAGGGAGAAAAGAACAGGACTTATGTCCTGGATTAGCACATTGATTAAAAGCAAGTTTCTTTCTCTTGAGCAACCCCCACACCCATCCATCCACAGCCCCACAAGCCACTAACCACAGCTATTTCATGGGGTCTCTATTTGCCTTACTTATTTGATATGCTCAGACTCAACTGTTGTGGTTCAGACAGTTTGTGTTAGGGGTCCTGAGAGAGAGAAGAAAAGACAGCCTCCTAATTGTGTGCAATCGGCTGCTGACATCTGGAAAGCACTCAGCTTTTAACCCTCTCTGTATACAGCCCATGCATTTGCCCCTCACCCATCCCTTACCTGACCAACTTGGGGACAGGAGGGCAGGACACAAGTGCAACGAAACTCCCAAACTGAGTGCTGGCCTCTTCTCCTTCAGCACCTCACTTCCACCTTCTCTTCTCCTCTCATTCTTCATTCATCCTCTGGACCATCTCGTCCCAATGCTGACTTCAATTACTATCTGAATACCAACAGCATCCAAAGCTCTCTTAAAAAAAGAGAAAATTTTATTTTTAATTGACAGTATGACTCTTTGATACATGTATAAAATGTGTAATGATCAAATCAGAGGAATTAGCAAATGGATCAGCTCAAATATTTATCATTTCTTTGTATTAGGAACATTCAAAATCGTCTCTTTAGGCTATTTTGAAATCTATAACAACTTATACTATAAACAATGATGAAAGTGCATGTGCAGTTCACAGTAGGGTTTGTGTTCCTATGAGAATCTAATGCTGCTGCTGATCTGACAGGAGGTGGAGTGCAGGCATCAATGCCAGTTTTGGGGAGTGCCTTTAAATCCAGATGAAACTCCATATACTACCCCATAGTGTTGTTGAATACTAGCCCTTATCATCCTATTTAGCTGTAAGTTTGTATGTATTAACCAGCATCTCCCAATCTCCCCTACTTCTATTCTCCAATTCTTCAGACTCTAGTAACCACTGTTCTTGTCTTTACTTCTAGGATATCAACTTCTTTAGCATTCACATATGAGAGAGAACATATTTATCTTTCTGTGTATATTTCACTTAACAATGTCCTTCAGAGTCACCCATGTTGCTGCCAATGTCAGGATTTCATTTTTTATGACTAATAATACTGCATTTTCTTTAAAGATTTTCTTCTCCATTCATCATTTTAGTTGACTTTATACCTTGGCCATTGTGAGCAGTGCTACAGTAAGCAAAGGAGTGCAGAGATCTATTTGGTATCCTGGATCCCTTCCCTGTGAGTATATATATCCTATAGTGAGATCACTGGATCATATGGTAGTTCTATTTTTAGAAGCATCCATACTGTTTTTCATAGGAATAGTACTGAGTTGCAATGCTCACTTTCAGCTTTGACCAGACTTCCTTGCTCCAGAATCACATTTTCAACTGTAGAACTAGCATTCTGGTGACTTCCATTTCTCTATAGGGCAAAGAAAGATGAATCCTAGTCATCACATTATAAAAAACCTCTTCTCAATTGAGAGCATCACCTATGACAGGATTAAATGTAACCGAACAGGAGAGCTCACTGATTTCTCTTCTAGCCAAGACCTTGTCCTCTTTTTCACACCAATACATTCTTCTGCACTATTCTTTTGAATAGTCACATGAATTTTATGTAAACACCTAGAACTTAAAATTTGTGGAATTGAGTTAACTGAACCTTGAACAATTTAGAGTGTATCCCATATGTAAATTACTGATATACCCAGCCTGGTAGTTTCACTTCTCTTTTTGGACATCCTCATGCAGCACAAGTCACTGTGATTTTAAAAATGGTCACCATTGTTTTCTAGGCACACTGCTACTGTCACTGTTATTATGATAGTCCCAACAGTCCCCAGTAGACTTACTAATGCATGTATGACTTTTCTTTCTAATCTGCATTAAGAAATTTCATGTAACCAAATCAGAGAACTAGATACAGTTAAAATAGATATTTTAAAAAAGAAATTTTACTCAAGAAAATAGATGTCTATTTTATCAAACTTTGTAGAATTATATTTTTACAAACTGTTATAAACTGTTCATTTTTCTTCATGCAAGCTAAATTCAGTATAAATTTTATTAAAAGAAAAATGGATAAAAGTGCTGAGAACCTCCATAAATTGGCATGGATACTTCCTCTGGGAATGTCTCTTCCCCTGGAATTGTCCGACTGTCCTCAATTTTGACTTCTGGAAAGTATTCTAGACTTGCTCTAAATCCTACCTCCTTCATGTAGCTTTCTCGTATGTTCCCTAGTGAAACTGTATCTCTGCTGGCCTTAAACCCCCTCCCCATGCGAATAACTAAATTGGGACCAGCAGATGATGTAGTGGTTACATCGCTGGACTCCCACATGGGTGACCATGGTGTGAGTCCTGGACCCATGTGTTGAGTGCATGTTCAAGATCCTCGGAGGAGAATAAAGGAGAAGGGATTGCAGTGTGGCCATTCCCTCCTGAGGGGTGATTTCTCACTTCCTTTCTCACTGTCTCTGTCTCTATCTCTCTCTCTTTGGTGAGCACATGTGCCATAAGGCAAAAACCTCTACATAAAGAAAAGAAAAACTTTTGTCAAATTGTTTTCTCTCTCCAAACCTCCATCTCAGTAAATGATCCATCCAGAGCCACAGGCCAGAAATCTGAGAGACGGCCTTGATTCTGCACTCCTCAAATTTAATCAATTACCAAAATCTTACAGGATTTTTATCCTACATCTCTCTCAAAACCTTGATTTCTCTCCCTTTCTCCAGTTGACATCCTAATTCAAGCTGCCATCATATCTAGATGAACGCTCACAGTCTCCCCTCCCAGTCTGGTTTCCTCTCAATCAAGTCTCCACATAGTGATAGAGGGATATTGCTAAAACACACGTTCCTCACCAGTCCCAACTATTATCCACTCTATTCTGTTCCTCTTTGAGATGATAATTAGCATGTTCATCATCATTCAATGGTTTCCTTAATTCTTTTGATTAAGACCAGTCTTGATATGCTCCTGTCTCCTCCCCAGTCTTCAACATACACAGCATCTCCTTGACTATTCTCATTTTAGCCACATGGACTAGCTTATTGATTTTCCTCCAAAGATTCTCACCCCAACACTTTCTGAAGTGATGAGCAAAGGCTTGGACTGATCCTTATGCTTAATTTCTTTTTTTTTAAGGTAAAATAATACATATTATTTTATTTTTTCATTTTTTAAAAAAATTTACATTTAATCTCTATACACCTTTATAGTGTATGACATGTTTTTCCCCAGCATGAATACAATACATATTAGTCAAGTCAAAGACATTACCATATATATTGTATTATCAGCAGATAACTTTTCTTTTTTTATATTTTATTTCAATTTCTTTTAGACATTCAATCACATATGTGACTTAGCTTACAAAGTGAATATTCCAACATGTATACATGTCTCAATAGTCCAGTTGAGAATACTATGCACATTATCTTCACCAGATAATAACCCATTTTTTTGTCCCATAAACGCCTTATCTCTCTATTTTTCTCCTTAATGTCTTTCCTCAGACTCTTGTCCTTCTCCCACCCTCTTCCCACACTGTGTCTGGTATCTATAATCATTTTCTATGTTTCTATATACTCTAATAATTCGGATTTGGCTATAGAGTGCCGACACTTGGTATTTATTAAGTGGAGACATACAATGTCTCTCCTTCATAGCCTGGAAACATACAATGTCTCTTCTGTCTCTCAATCACTCAGCAGTAAATCTTCCTTATTCACTCACTTTCTGTCAAAAGCCAGGATCTTGTTGTTTTTTTTTTATGGCTGAGTAATATTCCATAGAGTATATGTGCCATACTTTTTCAATTCATTCACCTGTTCATGGGCATTTGGGTTGGTTCCATGTCTTAGCAATTGTTAATAATGCCGCAATAAATATCAACATGCAAGCACTCTTCCAGCTAAGGATTCTTCTATCCTTTGGGTAGATAACAAGGAGAAAGATTGCTGGATCATATATTAGTTTCATTTGTAGATCTTTGAGAAATCTCCATATTGTTATCCATAGTGGCTAAGCCAATTTACATTCCCATGAACAGTGTAGGAGAGTTCCCCTTTTACCACACCCCTGCCAGCACTTACCATTGTTTTTTTTATGTGGTATCTCATTGTGGTTTTGATCTGCATCTCCCTTATAATGAAGGCTATTGAGCATTTTTTTCATATGCCTTTTTGTCTTGCTTAGAGAGTGTTTTTTTTCAACTCATTCATCATTTTTTTTTTTTTTTTTTGGAGAGATTTTTGCTATAGGGCATGTGTGCTCATCAGAAAGACACAGAGAGACAGACAGAAAGTAAGGGGGAATGGCCACGCTGCAATCCCTTTTCTCCTGTCAGGATCTTGGGCACACATGCATACGTGCCTGGTGTGAGTTTGATCCACTGGGTCCGAGACTCAAACTATGGTAGACTACATGGGAGTCCAGCAACATAGCCATTATGCCAACTGCTGGTCCCTCTCCCATATTTTAATAGGGTTGATCATATTTCTTTAGGGAAAGCCACTTGAGTTTCCTGTGTATTCTGGTTATCAGTCCCTTATCTGACACATAGTTTGCAAAAATATTTTTCCATTCTGAGGGCTGTCGATTCACACTAATTACTGTGTCTTTTGCCATGCAGAAACTTCTTAATTGATGTAATCTCACTTGTCTATTTTTGGGATTATTGACTGTGCTTTAAGGGTCTTATTTAAGAAGTCTTTGCCTACCCCAATGTCTCCCAGATGTATCAGCCCTTTTACTACTATATAGTGCCCTTCTTTGTCTCTTTGAAAGGTTTTTGTTTTAAAGCCTTTTTTGTCAGAAATTAGTATCACGACTCAAGCTCTATTTTGGTTCCCATTTGCATGGAATATGTTTTTCAAGCCCTTCACTTTTAGTCTATGCATGTCTTTATTCATGAGATGTGTTTCTTGTAGGCAAGAGATAGAGGGTTTTTATTTTGTTATCCATTTAGCCAATCTGTGTCTCTTGACTGGAGAATTTAATCCATTAACATTCAATGTTATTATCGCTATTTCTGAACTTGTCCCTACCTTTAAGTTGGACATTGTCTTGGTTGTCTTTTATTCCCTTATTTCTGGCTTTTTATTCTTTAGTTTTCCTGGAATAGGACTCTTCAAAGTTTCTTGAAGAGCTGGTCTGGTGTTGGCAAATTCTTTCAGGTTTTGTTTGTCTGACAAGATTTTAATGTTTTTTTTTTCCATATGAAAAATAATCTTGCTGGTTATAATCATCTTAGTTGAAATTGTTTCTCTCTTAACACTTTCAATATGTCTTCCCATTCTTTCCTTGCTTGCATTGTTTCCATTGAAAGGTCCGCTGTTAGCCTGATGGGATGACCTTTGTAAGTCACTTGTCATTTCTCTCTTGTATCTTGTATCTCTTTAGTATCTTGTCTTTATTTGTGGTTTTGGCCAGTCTGGCTAAGATGTGCCTTGGGGAGGATCGTCTTGGGTTGATTCTATTTGGGATCCTTTGTATTTCTTATGTCTGGATGTTTGAATGCTTCTCTAGACTTGGAAAGTTTTCTTCCAGGATTTCATGGAATAGATTTTCTATGCCCTTATTAGTTTCTTCACCTTCTAAGATACGAGTTATTCAGATGTTTGGATGTTTAATGGAATCTAGTATTTCTTGTATATTATCCTCTTTTTTATTTTCTCTATCATTTGGTGTTTTTTCCTAGGTCAGAGGTTTTATCTTTTACGTCAGAGATTCGATGTTCAGCATGGTCTAATTGGCTTTTAATACTTTCAAGAGAGTTTTTGATTTACTGTATTACAGACTTCATCTCTAATAGTTCCATCCAATTCTTTACTTTAATGTCCATTTCTTCTTTCAAATTGTGGGAGGATTTCCTCATCTCCCAGAGTTCATTGTATCTTTTCTGTTCCAACTCATAGAGTTTTGTCACTATGAATGTTCTGAATTCCTTCTATGACATTTCAGTACCTTCTGTTTTTTCAAGAGATAGAGACAAGTTATTGTGTTCTTTTGATAGAGACAAATCTCCTGGTTTCTTCAAACCTGAGGCTCTTCTACCTTTAGCCACTGGGTGATGTATTCACTTTTGTATATCTTTTTGGAGAATGTTTCTGCCATTGGGAACAAGTTTACTTCCCTTTTGCTGTGGACTGATGTGTGCCAAAGTCTCTCTTCTGCTGTGTTTAGCAATGTGGTCTCCACAGGAGGAGTCTTCTATTTAGAGCTGGGCTGGGGCCAGAGCTGAATCTGGGACCAGGACCAGTGAAAGGCCCTGCCTCAGTATCTCTGACTGGCCAGGGGCCTGCAGATGGAACTGGGTTCTGCTACTTTCTGCTTAAGTTCAACTCATTTCTTATATTCTCAGAAAGGAAATGATCATTTCTTTTTTAGAATTCTTTTGACTCATCCATATCAAATAAAGTTCCATCTTTTCAATAAACTAAATGTTTCTGCCCCCACATAACTCATATGTTGAAATACTAACACACATAAAGTGATGCTGTCAGGAGGTGGAGTTCTGAGGAACAACTTGGTCTTAGACTTCCAACATTCAGAATTGTGAGAGCTAAATCTCTGTTGCTTATGAGCCACCTAGTCTACGATAATTTGTTATAACCATCCAAGTGGACTAAGACAGAAATTGGTACCAGAACTGGGGTATTGCTGTTCCAAATACCTAAATGTGGACACAGCTTTGAGTTGGGCAATGGGTGAAGGCAGGAAAATTTTTATTTTATTTATTTATTTATTGTTTTTCATTCATTCACTGTGTATCATTGCAGCATACCACATGAGTTTTCCCATCCAGAATACTCTGTACATTGGCTCAATCATGGATATTGCCATACATGTTATCGTCAACAAATAATTTTCCATTTCTTGCTTCTTATGTATTTTGCTTCTTTTGTTTCCTCCCTTGATTTCCTCCTACTGTTTGAGCAGAAAGACTCTTCAATGCTCATGCTGGAAAAGGCCTAGAATGGCATGAACAAACCTTTAAAGAAGATTGTGGTAAGAGTTCAGAAAGCAAAGAGCAGAGATGTAGAGAAAACTTAGAAAGAATACCTCAGTAATTCTAAACATAATACTGGTAGAACTGTTGGTGGAAAAGACTATTCTGATCATGTTTCAGATGGATAACAAAAGTTATTAGAAACTAAAGAAAAGATCACCTTTGTTATAAGGTGGCAGAAAACTTGTCTGAATTATGTTCTGGTTGTAGTGTTTTGTGGAAGGTTGGCCTCAAAGGGGTAAAACTGGATAGTAGACCAAGATGTTAAAGCGAAGTGTTCAAAGAGCAGTTTAGTTCCTCCCAAGAGTGAACTGTAAAATAGGGAGGAAATAACTGGATTAAAGATGGAATTGTAAAAAAGAAACCAAAACTTACCAAAATTTAAAAATTACCATTTTACGTATATTACAAGAAAAAGTATCTTTGAAAGATAATATTAAGGTGTTGCAGACCAACTATCTAATGAGATATGTAGACTTGAACTTCAGACTTAACCAGCCATCTTGAAAAGGCAGGAATAGTGATGGGATTGTAATGGCAGAAACACTGTCAATTGAAACAAAAGAAAATAGAAAATAAACAAAATAAAGGAATACTTTAGAACTTCTTAAACCCTACAGGAAAGAACCATCAAACCATTTGTCTTCAAATAGGCATTACTCTTCAACAAAAAAGAAAAAGGACCCAACAAAAGTGATTCAGAGATCATCTGGATTACCCCCACAGGCCCAGAGCGCCTGGGCCCCAGATGCTGAGCTGGGTTCACCTTGATTTCAAAGAATGGAACCCAGGGCCCAGAGCTGGGTTCACCTTGATTTCAAAGAATGGAACCCAGGGCCCAGAGAAGCTGTCTCCTTGTAAGAAGAATTTCAGAGAGTGTGTATCTTTCAACAAGAAGTTGGTAGTCCCCTGCTCAACAAATGGCCTTCACCAGGGGTCATGCTGACAAAGCTCTGAAGGCATGACCCTTTACCCTATCAGAAAAATTTGATATAGATGGGGCCACTACAGAGGGCCACTTCATGAGCAGCACCCTACCAAGATGTGATAGTGACATTATACCTCAGTGGGCCTGGAAGATAGAACTTACATCCTGGAGGGACTGCAGATCAGGGAATTAAACCTAAGAGCATTATTCTCAAGTCTTAAGATCTCATGAAGCTTGAATTGCTAGGTTTGGGACTTGTTTGAAACTTATCATCCTTTTCCTTTTTCCCCTATTTTTTTTTTTTTTTTTTTTTTGAATGGGAATGTCTATCTGATGCCTGCCCTACCATAATTTTTTTTTTCTTTTTTTGGAGAGGTTTTTGCTATGGGATGCGTGCGCTCGCCAGACAGACAGAGAGAGACAGAGAGATAGAAAGCAGGAAATCACCCCCCAGGAGGGATGGCCACGCCGCAATCCCTTCTCCTCCATTCTCCTCTCGGGATCTTGGGCACGCACGCACACGCGCCCGGCGTGAATTTAAGCCGCCGGGTCCGGTACTCGAACCTCGATCGACTACGTAGGAGTCCAGCGACATAGCCATTACGCTAACTGCTGGTCCCCCCACCATAATATTTTATAATCAAATAACTAGTTTGATTTCAATGGTTCAAAGCTGGAGGAGTATTTTAACTCAGAATGAATCACACCTGGAGCTTTATGCATATCTGTTTTAGATGAGACTTCAGACTTTATAGTTTATAATTGTAGTTAGAATTAGTTAAAATTTTTGAATTTGTTGGGATAGAACTAATTTTGGGATAGAATTAATGTATCTTGTTTGTGAGAAGAACTTGAATTCAGAGTTCAGTGGCAGAATGTAATGAACTGAATTTTTTTTTTCTTTTTTTTGGAGAGGTTTTTGCTATAGGGCACATGCGCTCGCCAGACAGACAGAGAGAGACAGAGAGATAGAAAGCAAGAAATCACCCCCCCAGAGGGGATGGCCACATCGCAATCCCTTCTCCTCCATTCTCCTCTCGGGATCTTGGGCACGCACACGCACGCACCCAGCATGAGTTTAAGCCACCAAGGCTGGGACTCGAACTGCAGTCGACTACGTGGGAGTCCAGTGACATAGCCATTATGCTAACTGCTGGTCCCTGAACTGAATACTTTTACCCCCAAAATGCATATGTTGAAAGCCTATTCTCCAATGTGAGATTATTAGAAGGTGGGTCATTTGGAAGATAATTAAGTCATGAGGATGGGGTCTTCATGAGTGAAATTAGTGCCTTGTAAAAAGAATTTCAGAGAGTGTGTGTCTTTCAACAAGAAGTTGGTAGTCCACTGCTCAACAAATGGCCTTCACCAGAACACAACCATGCTGGAAGCCAGATCTCAAACTTTCAACTTCTTGAACTATGAGAAATAAATTTCTGTTGACTATCAGCCACTCAGTCTACAGTACTTGGTCATATACCACTCCATGAAAACTCAGGTTTATTTTTATGGTGAAAAACTAGCTTTGAAGTCTCATGATTAAATAAGAATAAATAATGCTAAAAATATGTCTAAGAACAAGATTAATAAACCGAACTTAATCATTGGGTCTCCATTTAAGATACTGACTCAGAGAAACCATCCTTGACTACCCCTGATCCCAACAAACATGCATCAGGCCACCCTGTTCTATGTCCTCATAGTATTTTGTACTTCTCAGTAACATTGTGCACCTCATGCTTATATTCCCTGTTAAACTCTAAGTTCTGGAAAGTCATAGATTGTGTTCTTTCTGCAACTAGAACTAAAGAAATGGAGATATAGTCCATGTTCATGGGTATGAAGACTTATTATTTTTGAGGTGTCATTTTTTTTCCCCTAACTTGAGCTATAGATTCAATGCTATCTCAATCAAAATATCAGCAAGTTATATTGTGGATAGTCACAAAAATAATTGTAAAGTACATAGAGAGAGACAGAAAAGACTAGAAAAGCCAAGACAGTACTGAAGAGTACAAAGTTGCAGGACAGACACGACCCAACATCAAGATTTACCATAAAGATACAGTGATCAAAACAGTGCAGTATTCATAAAAGAATACATTTGGAACTGATTAGCTCAAAAATGGACTTACAAAAATTTAGTCAACATATCTATGACAGGAGAGAAAAGGTAACACAATGGGTACAAGATAAACTTTTGAACAAATGCTGCTGAAACAACTGGATATACGTATGTTAAAAAAAAAAAAGGCAGGGACCAGCAAGTGGTGTGGTGGTTAAGAAACTGGACTTCCACATGGCTAAAGGGATTTGACAGCTTGCTTTTTCATTCTCTCCCTCTCTCTTTCTGGTGAGCACACATGCCCTGTAGCAAATTTTAAAAGTAATAAAGTTAAACAAATAATTTTAAAATAAAAAAATCTGGGGCCAGCAGTTAGCATAATGGCTATGTCACTGAACTCCCACGTAGTCGACCGCGGTTCGTGTCCCGGACCCGGTGGCTTAAACTCACACCGGGCACGTGTGCGTGCGTGCCCAAGATCCCGAGAGGAGAATGGAGGAAAAGGGATTGCGGCGTGGCCATCCCCCCGGGAGGGGGGGGTGATTTCCTGCTTTCTGTCTCTCTGTCTCTCTCTGTCTGGTGAGCGCACGCGCCCTAAAGCAAAAAAAAAAAAAAAAAAAAAAAAAAAAAAAAAACTCTCCAAAAAAAGAAAAAAAAAAAAAAATCTACCAGATAAGGACCTTACCTTACACACTTCACAAAAAAATAATTCAGAACTTATTATAGACCTTAAAATAAAATGCAAACAGTAGAATACCTAGAGGAGAATATACGAGGAATTCTGGATGTCCTGAGTTTGGTGATGACTTTTTAAACGCAAACACCAAAGGGACTACCCATGAAAGAATATTAAAGAAATAATCGAGAAGTTGAATTTTATTAAATTAAAAATATTTGCTCTGTGAAAGACACTGTCAATATAATGAGAAGACAAATCACGTAGATTGGGAGAAAATGTTTATTAAGACATATCTATTATATTAAAATAAACAAAGAACTCTAAAATATACAAAGAACTCTTAAAATTCAACAAAAAGAAAATGAACAACCCTACTAAAAAATAGGCAATACAATTGAACAGATATGTCATAAAAAAAGATACAAAGATGACAAATAAGCATATGAAATGATGATCCACATCATATGTCATCAAGAAGATGCAAGTTAAACAACAAAGAAGTGCCAGGGCACACCTGCTAGAATAGCTAAACTTCAGAGCAATGACAATACAAATGCTGGTGAGGAGATGGAACAGGAACTCTCCTACAGTGTTGATGAGATGCTATATGGCACCATCACTTTGAAAGACCATTTGACAGATTTTTACATAACTAAACATTCTCTTACTCTACTGTCCAGCAGTTGTGCACCTTGATATTCATCACAATGAGCTGAAAACTACGTCCCCACAAAACCTGCACACAGACATTGAGAGCAGTTTCATTCCTTTCTATTCAAACTTGTAAGCAATCAAGATGCTCTTTAATGAGTGAATGGATAAACAAACTGTGGTATATCCAAACAATGGAATATTATCCAGTGCTAAAAAAAAGTGAGATGTCAAGTCATGAAAAGACATGATGAAATCTTAAGTGCACGTAAGAGAAAAATAAATCATTAAAAAACAATACAGCCGCTCTGTGCTTAACAACCTACTTGTATAACAACGACTCTGACTTAGGACCAGTTATCCCTCATAGGGGAGCCCCTTTCTCAGTCTGTATGAGTCTCTGGAATTTCCTCTCTCAGTCTTTGTTTTCTTCTCACAGTTGGTTAGTATTCATTACACAAAGCATTCACAGTTGCTCAAGACTACATATTTCATTTATAAATTTGTACCTCATTGTGCACCTATGGTAGTATTCAGAATAAATAAAAACAAGTACACTGGATTTATAGTGTTGTGTTGTTATGTGTCTTGTTGCTTTCTGGCACTTGTTTTTTATATGGGTAGAATTACGTTATTTTAGTGTGGTATCACCTGACATCTATCGAAAACTGCATAATCTTATAGTGCCACTACACACCAGTAATTATCTGCCTTAAAGCTCTTCACTTAGCAATGAATTTAATGACCAAGTCAGAGAGGAACTTGACCGTTAAGTGAGGAGTGTCGGTATAACCTATATGATTTCACTTATATGACATACTAGAAAAAGAAAAACAATAGGTGGCCAGAGGTTAGAAGGGAGAGAAAGATGAATGGACAGAACATAATATTTTTTGGACAGTGAAGTATTCTGTTTGATATTGTAATGATGGATACATGTCATTATACACTTGTCAAATCCCTTCAAGTTTACCACCCCGAGTAAAGTGTAGATAAACAATGGATGCTAATTTGGGTGATCATCACCCAAATTAGCATCCATTGTTTATTATATTATATGGATAGCACTGCTATCCATATAGCCCAATGCTATAGGGCTATACCACCCAATGGTATAGCCCAATACTATACCATTGCAGGCTTATGGACTGTAACAGGTGCAGCACATTGGTTGGGGCTATTGACAGTGAGGAAGGCTGTGCATATTTAGATAGGGGACTAAGGAAACCCTTCAGACTTTCTTCTGATACTTTTTCTGAGCCTACAACTCCTATAAAAAAAAATCTGTTTTAAAATTTATACTGGTAAAAAAAAAATAGGTGACCTAAAATAGTAAAATAAAATTAATAGAATTTTAAAATTTCGGAGGAAGGAAGGCAAGTGACCTAAACTGCGTTTTATCACAATTGAAAATTTGATGTTGTTAAAGAAATATGAGTATAGTGAGCATATTATTTCAACATTTTCATTATAAAATACAGTAAAAGTTATTTCTTTAGGAGACTGGGTGGAGATATGGGTGAGCCTAGGAGCTGTTGTTTTTAAATCATTCATTCTTTTCTTTTCTTTCTTTCTTTTTTTTTTTTTTTTTTTTTTGAGAGGTTTTTGCTATGGAGTGCATGCATTCACCATAAAGACAGAGAGACAGAAAGTGAGAAATCACCCCCCAGGGGGGATGGCCATGCCACAATCCCTTCTCCTCCATTCCCCTCTTGGGATCTTGGGCACACATGCACATGCACCTGGCATGAGTTTAAGCCACCGGGTCTGGGACTCAAACCATGGTCGACTACATGGGAGTCCAGCAACATAGCCATTATGCTAACTGCTGGTCCCAATCATAAATTCTTATGTTCCTATATTTTTTAAACAAATATAAGAAATAATTTTATTCAAAACATTTTAAGGGGGAAAACTATTATACATATCTGAGCCAACTAGAGAGCTTTCTAGGGCTCTTTCTTAGTTCTTCAAACTCCATTCATTTTATTTTTCACTGGGCTTCTCTGTGATTAAGTAATCAGAATTCTATGGTTTCAGGACCACACTGCCTCTTCACTCTTTTTGCCTAAGGGTGAAATTTTACATATCCTTTTCCAGGAATTGCTTGAAATGGTTGAATTTCAGAAATGTTGAAAAAGGGATCCAGCAGGTGGTGTGGGGATTAGAGTGCTGAACTCCCACATGACTGACCACAGTTTGAGTCCAGGACTCAGCCACTTGAAAAATCACTCCAGGTGCTTGTGCGTGTGTGCCCAAAGTCCTGAGAGAAGTCTGGGGGAGAAGTGATCATGTCATGGCTATCTCCCCTCAACGGTGATGTCTCTTTCCCTCCCTCTGTCTCTCTATGTCTCTCTCCTAAGAGCCCATGTGCCCCCATTGACAAAAACCTAAAACAATAAAATAAAATTTAAAAATGCAGGAAAAATTCTAAAACCTTGCAGAAAGAAGGGAGCTAAAAGATGAATAATGTTCAGATTCACCTTTGATTTCCATTTCTTAAATGCTTCCCATGCCCCCAGCATTATGATGTCAATTTCATATTTATTACATCACTTAAGTTACCAAGGTCACTGGCTCATTTTTACAGATGAAGAAATAAAAGGTTTAAGACACAATCAAGATTAACTAAGAAGAGTGCAAGGACTCACACCAGCCATGGTAGCAAAACACTTCATAATGCTGAGGCTGGGCAAAAAGGTCCCAGGGTTCGCACCCTGAAATCTCCTGGGGATTCTGGGCACACGTGTGTCTGTGGTCTGGGCTGGCTGAGGGCGAGGGTGGGATCATGGGATCATGGCATGGAGACTCCATTGGGACGCCTCTCTCTCTTTTCCTCTCTCTTTCTGTTTCCCTTTCTCATATAAGAAATAAATAAGTTCAAGAAGAAGAAAAGGAAGAGGAGAAAATAGGAAGAGAGGAAGGAGGAGGAAGAGGAAGAAGAGAAGTGCTAAGATTTTATCTGAAGCCCTTTGAATATTAAGTCATGTTTAGCAACAGGCCGGCAGATTTTCCCTTACTTGTAAACTACAAAATCAATGCCTGATGAGAAGGTGGATTCATACTTCAAGAGAGTATTCTGTCATCTGAGGCTTCGCCAATAGTATTTGTCAATTCTTTGGGCTGAAATAGTCAATTTAGCGTTTTACAATCGCAAAAACTGCCCTCCCAGCCCAGCCTAAAGACATTGAGTCCACACGACAAGGTGGGGAGGGAGAGTCATAGCTGATATTTGCAGATGATGAAACCCAGGTGCCACAGGGGTAAGAAGTGGGTTCAGGACAGACTGGCCTCCGTCCTTCACTCTCTCCCAGACGACCTCTCCCCAGAGCTACCTCTGGAGTCCTAGGGAAGGGGCCCCTCCTAGGGATGCTGATACAATGCAGGTAGAGGCATACGTGTTCCCAGTGTGTGTCAGCTACTCATGGTTGAAATGAAAAAAATGATAGCCCTGCTCTTTAGGTTAAGGGTTTCTGATCACAAGCAGCTTTGGAGATCCAATTATCTTTCAGGTGGGAAAATGTGATTGTGTTGATTTTGCCTCCATGCTCAAAACTTTATGGGGAAAGTATTAATATGAAGCGGACTCCCATGTCGCTGGCTCTCACCCTTGCTGAGAGTCCTCTACCTCAACTGGGGAAGGGGAGACAACAGGGACCTTGATAGCCACACAGAATCACATTTTGGCCTGCTTATGCACTTTTCAGCAGAGAAATAGACAACAGAATCAGCTTTCCGTGGGCAGAAAGCAAATCTAATGTTGTCGCATTTACAATTTTAGTATTGATGGCGTCTCTTGCTTCTACAGAACTCACAGTCATGGGAAAACATGTAATCTTTCCTGACCCTTGTTTGTGTGGGGCAGGGATAAATTAGAAAGTTGTTTTTTTTTTTTTTTTCCTTACATCAAGCAGTGCAACTTATTTCTGTAATCAGCATCAGAGAGATTCACCTTTCGGGAAATAAGAATTTTCTCTTCAGCCACAAATCCATTTTAGGTAAACATCATTGACCACCCACATATAGAGATGCTTTGTTGGGAAAATTACTTTCCCTTTTTCCCCTTCTTTGTGATTCTGTCGCAAAGCATGGGGGTGCTGGGGAACGTTGCACTAAGCATGTCTATTGTTCTCTACACATATTCTGCACAGGACAATGGAGTCAAGGTTTGTTTGGCTGAAGTTGCATTACCATTTCCATAAATACAATTACATTCTAGTGGAAAATATTCTGCAATCACGGTTTGGTTGTGTGCTTAACTGAATATTGAGCATAGAAAATAGAGATCACACAGTTTTCTTAAGAAGTCTAAATGATTACTAAATACTTCCAAGTTTTCATAGCGAGGAATATTTATCCGTTTGATTAATAACTGTTTACTAAGTGCCTGTTATGGGGAAATCATTGCCCTAGGCACTAAAGGTATAAAGGAGACATCCTTCCTGCCTGCATAGGGCTTTCTGTCTGCAGAAAGATGAGATTTAGATGCATAGATAGGACATGATTAGCATTATTAATCTCATCTATGTGGGATTTTAGATGCAAATCAAAGAAATGTGATTTAATCTTCACAACCACCTTGTGAGGGATGATTATCCATGTTTTCTAAGATAAACAAATAAATGCTAAAAAAAAGTCCATCAGTTACCCAAAGCGACCAGCTAGAAAGTGGGGTCTGAACCTGTGCCTGCCTGCTTACAAAACTTGGGCTCTTTTTTCTTTTAAGAGGCAAGAATATGGATTTCTTTGGGCTTGTAGCTTTTCCTAAGACTGTATTCATGTAATACAACTTGTCATATTAGTGATACCACATGAAGATTTCATGTTTATGTGTTTGTCAATTTAATGGGAGAGTTTCACAATTTCCTTTTATTCTTGATGACATTAACATGTATCTCTGATTCATTACTCTTTGAAAGCAACAGGAATAGCCAACACAGAGGAATAGTGAGGTCAATTGTTGATCATCCATTTGAAGGCCTAAGAAGCAAATATTTGAAATATAGTTATAAAAAAGTAAAATAATGTTTTTAAATAGTAGAAAAATTAAAAAACAAAACCTAAGAGGTACAAAAATGTGTGCATGTGCATTTGTGTATGAATTCATAATTCTTTTCAAAATGACCCCAAATATAAAGGAATGAATAATAGCTAGAATACTAATGATGGAAATAGGCTCTAAAATTCATCAATTCATGATGGAAATAGGCTCTAATATTCGAATAGAATATTTTTTCCATGTGTTCTACAATTTATATTTATTGAAATAATTAATTACAATACAAATTATTTTATCAAAGCCACCTATACCCATCAGGTCAATAAATTGTAGCATTTTCAGATTTAACACAGGTCAGAAAGAATCATCCCAGTTTTTCTTTTTTATTTTGGTTTTCCTCATAGCCTCATGTGGTCTATAGTTGATATTTCATGTCATGAAAACATATAAGATTTTTTAAGGGAAAATATGTATAGAACCAGAGTTGCTGTGGAATATGACTTAGAGACGTATTTTTAAGTATGTCAGCATTATCTACCTATCTATCTATCTATCTATATCGGTCTATTATCTATCTATTTTTCACCTATCAATCAAATCCCCCTTTTCTTAACTTCAAGGTGCAAATCATTCATACTTCTTGAGCACAAACAGTGTTTTGTCACTGAACTTGAATTATCGCATCCTCACAGCCCTGTGAGGGAATTGTCATTTTCATCCCCACTTCTTTCTTTTTTTTTTTTTTTTCCAGCCATCCCCATTTCACGTGACATATTCAAGGCCACATACCAGCCAGTGGCAAAGCCAGGAAGTACACCCAACAATCTCCGTACCCCGCTGTCCCTTGCAGTTACCACCTGCAGCTTGTTACCAAATCTCACGAGCAGCACTTAGCACTGTCCTGGCACATGACAGGACAGGATTGCCCGTGGTTCTGGCTGCTATTAGCTTTTATTACTTATTTATTATCACGTCAATTTCTATGGATTCTTGTATTTCGTACTTTTTCTCCTATTTGTACCTGTTTCTCATTCGGTGTGAAGATGATTGGTTTATCAAAATGTGTTCAAATGCAGGAGAAGGAAGAATATATTTGTATCAGCTATTTAAAGAGTCTTCTAGAAAATCTACAAATAAAAAGTGATCCCAGATGGAGGAATAGAAAGTGTAATATATCCTCTTCTACTAAGGACCTCTTCAGGGCTGTCTGCTATGGAACTCAACTAAAACACCACTGTCAGTTTCTACAATCGGACTAGCTCAGCACCTTTGACCAGGGCCAAGCCCAGACTCTAAAACGACCTGTAAGGTCCCTCTCACTCTGTCCTCACTTTCTCCTCCAGCATCTCTTCTGGTCCTAACCATTCCCAATCCATACTCTTTCTATTCAGCAAACCAAGCCATGCTCACTGCCTCAAGCCTGCTAGTTGCCATTTCTGAATCTACACAGATACTTTCAGCTGGTGAGAGTATGCATCTTCATGACGCAGAGGGAACACAGCCTTCTCTGGAAAGTGCCTCGGACCTTTGTTCAGCTAAGAGTTTCCTTCTCCCCATCTCAGAGGCTTTCAGACTCTAGATGCTGAGCCTGTGGCCCTTAGCAGTATCACCTCTCCTAGCCTGGGGCATGTGGAAAGCAAGACCTGAGTCCTGGGCATTCTCAACACTCAGCACACAGTGGGGCGTGCCGGTGGTGTGCAAGAAAGGCTGCTGGACTGCTGGCTCGGCAGTTAATCGCTGTCATGGCACTGATCATCCAACTCAGTTAAATGAGACAAAAGTGGAAATTATCATCTTTTTTTTATTTTTTATTTTTTTTTTTTTTGAAATTATTATCTTTTAAAAAAAATGAGTAGACTTATAGAGCTGGGGAAAGGAATACTAGAAGATTTCATGGACGGCAGGAGAAGAGAACCCTCACATAGCACATTTCCATGTTTCCCAGCTCTCTTTTCTCGGCTCTTGCCCTTATCTGCCTTCCCCCCTTTCTCTCTCCCACTCCTTCCTCTCCCTCCTTCAGTTCTTCTCATCCACTTCATCAGAACCTGTGGCAGTCATTACTTCAGTGAAATTTTTCACATACCCAAACTCTCTCCCAGGCTTCCTCAAGAAAGTTGCACTCTGGGGACCAGCAGTTGGCATAATGGCTATGTCTCTGGACTCCCATGTAGTCGACCACGGTTCGAATCCTGGACCTGGTGGCTTAAACTCACACCGGGCACGTGTGCATGTGTGCCCAAGATCCCGAGAGGAGAAAGGAGGAGTAGGGATTATGACATGGCCATCCCCCTTGGGGGGTGATTTCTTGCTTTCTGTCTCTCTGTCTTTCTGGCAAATGCACGCACCATATAGCAAAAACCTCTCAAAAAAAAACAAAAACAAAAACAAAGCACACAAAGAAAGTTGCACTCTGTTTCTCAATTTATGCTACAAAATTTTCTGAATAAGCCTTTGGTTGACTTATTTTTATTGTTGATGAGCCATATGATACCAAAAAATAGCCAGGGGCAGAGTAACATCCTGCCACTAAAGTAGACCCTTTAATAATAATGAAAGTTTTAAAGAATTATTTTATTTAATTTTATTCTTATTCTTCTTAGTATTATTTTAATATGACTAGAAAGAGAGAGACAGACAGAAAGTGAGAAAGCAAGCCACCAGGTCCAGGACTCGAACTGTGGTCAGCCACGTGGGAGTCTAGTGCCTCAACCACCATACCACTTGCCGGCCTCAGCAATGAAGATTTCAGGAGCCAAGGTAGGCAATTACTAGAAGAAAGGTGGTGATAAACAAGCCACACAGATGCACACACACACATACACACACACACACACACATACACAAACACACACAGATAAACACACAAAGCAAAATTCATAGTAGGTCCACCAAAATATTTATTGAATCAGTAAATGTTAGGTACATGTGCGTGTTTATTAATACAGATTACATTACTGAGTAATACATATTCATGGCAGTGGCTTCTGTCCTGGAAAAAATTCTCTGCTTCCTCTACCCTCAGAGAAAGAAAATGAATTTTCATTGTGGTCCAAATGCTTGCTGGGGTCAAAACACTCTGTTCTCGGGAACATATGTTTAATGGTGTTTGCTTTAATGAAGAGCCATGGCTTGCCTCCTTCTCCGCAGCACTTGATCTTGCATTTGCGATGTGGGAGGTCACGCAGCATGGGTCTGCCCTTGGTTTGGGCTCACCCTTGTGGCAGTGGGGCCAGAGGAGGATGATAGAGGACGGACCCAGCTTCCATTAGCAGTCCGGCTGGGTTTCCCTCACTGCCCTCTCACAGCCTGTGGTCCTGCAATGTGTTTCAGTCAAAATCAGAAAGGAATGGTTAGTCTCAAAAGGAATTACCTGCACTTGGACAGCCATGGACTCTGCAGCAAGTCCTGTGAGTCACAGTGGGGCGGAAACAGGGAGCACCCCAGCACGGTGGTTCCAATCAAAGGCTCCCGAGTCTAACCGTCCAGGCACCGTCCTGCCTTCCACCAGCTAACTGGGGCCAGGTTCTTAGTCTCTCTTTGTTTACCATTGTTTACTATAAAACAAGGAGAGGGCCAGCAGATGGCATGGGTGTTAAGGCACTGGACTCCTACATGGCCAAATTTGCAGTTCAAGTCCCAAACCCAGCAGCCTGAAAATCATGTCGGGCATGTGTGCGTACAAGCCCCAAATCCTGAAGGCAGACTGCGATTGTGGGGTGGCCATCACCCCTAGGGATGATTTCTCACTTTCTCTCCCTCTTTCTCTCTAAGTCTCTCTCTGACAAGTGAACTCACCCTATAGCACATAAAAAATAAAATAAAATAAAATAAATAACAGACCCAAACCTGCATGCTCATCTGGGGCTTCAGGGCTGATTGTGAAAGGGTCCGCGTGGTCCCTGGAATGCAGTGAGGCTCAGGTCACAGGTGGATGAAGCTGGCACTAACACTCCCGGTTGCCCTCAGCCAGCCTTCCCTTAACGTCCCAGTGCTGATAACCCAGGCCACCGCTGCAGGACTCCTCCGCTACTCCCACATTCCGGCGACTTTCTCCGCTCATGCCTTGACCTCAAATCTGACCGTCTCCACCCTTCTCCTCTGTAACCTTCCCTGTACTACCATGGTCGTGTCCCATCCAGGTCACCACACGCACATGACTCTGGTCCTCCTCTCAGGTGCCAGTAATGGTCGCAAACCACACTGGAAACGTGGGAATACCAGAGGAAATCTGTTTTCAGAAGAAGTACCCGGCCCTCGGTGTTGTGTTGTTGAAGCTCCTTCTACCCAGAGCTCTTGTGCTCTCATGGGAGTCCCTGTGTCCTCTCTCCTTCATTCTCAGCCTACTATAGTGGAGCCATCCCCCTGGGGGAGTGCTTTGCCTCTCCCTACCTGGGGTTCAATCCCCTGGGAAAAGCCAGCTCTGCCTCAATGCCAGGTCTCAAGTGGACGCAGATGGCCCTTAGAGTCTTAGAAGCCCTTAAGTGCTTCATTCAATAGACTGCGCTTTTCCTAGTGGAAAGCTGAAGAACTTGGGTCATTTCCCAGATTCTGGGTTTTTCCCACAGTAATGCCTCTTCTTCCCCAGACATAACTTTCGATGGGTAATGTCCTTTCATGCACATGAACTGGGTGACTACTGAGGTTCTACCTAGGACAAACACTGTCCCAAATGAGTTTCTGCTTCCACGTTATGGTCCTAGGAATTCAGAAATACCCAGCCCCGGGAACCAGCAGTTAGCGTAATGGCTATGTTGCTGGACTCCCACGTAGTCGACCGCGGTTCATGTCCCGGACCCAGTGGCTTAGAACTCACGCCGGGCGCGTGTGCGTGTGTGCCCAAGATCCGGAGAGGAGAATGGAGGAGAAGGGATTGCGGCGTGGCCATCTCCCCCGGGGGGTGATTTCTCACTTTCTGTCTCTCTGTCTCTCTCTGTCTGTCTGGCGAGCGCACACGCCCTATAGCGAAAACCTCTCAAAAAAAAAAAAAAAAAGAAAAGAAATACCCAGCCCCAGCCTCAGACTGCAACAAATATGCTGCACCTAAAATGGCGATAGAAATGGAGGGACTGGGCCAGCCCATGGCATGGTGGCTAAGGTGGCTGAATCCCACAGGGCTGACTCCAAGCTAGGGACCCAGTGGCTTGGAAAAGACACTGAGAAGTGGTTACAACAGGACCGTGACCTATGGGGAGTGATTTCTCACTTTCTTTCTCTCTGGTGAACACATGCACCCTGTGCCAAAATTAAAAAAAAAAAAAAAAAGTAAGAGGATTAACTGGTTTGCATGGTCGTTAGGATGGCTGGGTCCCACAAAGCTGACTGCCTTGTTCAAGTCCTGGACTCAGCAGCTTAGAAAATATGCCAGGCACAAGTACATGCACGCCCAAAATCCCAAGAAAAGAATGGAGGAGGAGGGACTGCAGTGCAGCCATCGCCCTGGGGGAGTGCTTTTTTATCTCCCCACCTTTTTTAACCTGTCTCTCTGGTGCACACACGTGTCCTGTAAATAAATAAAAAGAAAAATAGAGAGAAAGAAAAATAAAGGAAAATAAAAAAGAAACAGGGGGATGGAGATGGAGGTGTGTACTGTACAGGTCAGAAGCTTCTTGTAAACCACTCCATTTGTGTAACGTCCTGACCAACCTGCTAAGCAGACGTCCTCGTGTGAGAGACTGAAGCTCAGCTGGATGTGGTGACCAGTACAGCAGGGTTCTACGGCGTTCCAGCCTCCCTGCCTATTCCCAGACACGACCTGCTTCTGCACTGCCTGGGTGAAAGGGAGTGCCTTCATCATGCCTGCCTCCTTTGCCAGTGCCCATCTCCTCCCCAGCGACAGACAGGAACAGAAAGTCGTCCTGCACAGGGCAGGGGGCAGCAGTCTTTACTTTGCTAAGTCCTGACTTCTTGCACTTGGTTAGGGGCCTGACACTAATGCCTTGTCACTGCCGATCACATCACAGCGGCAGTTCATATCATCAGCTGAGGGAAACCAAACCAACACTTAAAAATATAAACAGGGCTTTATAAAATAGCAAATAGCAGATTATAGGCCAGCTCTATAGCCCTGGCAGTTAGAAAATCACACCAGGTGCATATGTGTGTGTGCCTTAAATCCCTATATGACGGAGAAATGGCGTGACCTTGCCTGCTTTGGGTGCTTTCTCCCTCTCTCTGTCTCTCTGGTGCATGCTTGTGCCTTCTGGCAATCGGAAAAGAAAAATAGCAAATTGTGAACACCTACATGGGGGTAAGTAATCATTTTGTACACATTTTATTTCAGTTTACCTATCTGTAAATTACTTTACAAAACTCTTCTTTCACTTTCACCGTGTGTCTGTGTTTGTCCCTTATCTACGGATCTGTGTCTAATCTGTCTGTCTTTCCATACACTTGTTTGTATTGGATGATAGTAAAATGCACACGTCCCTGTGGATTGAGGTGGAAAAGTTTAAATTCACTGGCCCAAATTTCTCTGAAAGTTTGGTTTCTCTTTTCAAAAGTGAAAATAAAACCTAAAAGGGTTGTTGTGAGTTCAAATGAGCTGTATATCATAGGGCTTTGTACAGCCCGATGTTTCTAAAACCATCTGCTTACTACTAATATTAATAAGAGCTTGGCACTGGATATGACTCCAGCTCCGGGCCGGTATCCCTATTTCTCCATTTCTCAGAGAACACGCCTTCGTGTCTCTGCTGATGGAACACAGATCTGCTCTGGGGAAGTGCAGTCAGGTGGCCACAGGTACAGGACATGAAACGAACCCCAAACCACTGGAGTCAGTGGTGCCTGGGCTGGGACTGAGACCCACAGAGTTATTCTGAGACCCAGGACTGTGGGGCTGTCATCTGCACTGAGTCAGGGGGTCACAGGCTGACATGCCCATGGAAGGACTGTGAATCATTGTCCAGGTGGGGCCATCGGAAGTGAAACTCTTCAGGTCAGGGTCCACTGTGAGTCTTTGGAGCAAACAACTTTCACAGATTTATGGGGAGAAAAGAGAGCAGAGGGCCTGGAATTCAAAGTCTTAGAGGTAAACAAACTGCTACTCAGAGAAGAGACTTCCCCAAGATCTTGCTCAGGGTGAGAAGTTAGATAAGGACCCAGGTCCTTCCTGGGGTTGCTCAGTGGTTCTCAGGTGCTGGATTTATATTCTTTTGTTTTGTTTTGGTTTCCAAGTTTTATAAGTGAATGTAAATAATTTTTATAATTCTTTTTTATTTTGAAAGTTTTTAGAAAACAATAAAATATATTCAGAGGAGAGTAATCAGAATTGAAAGGGAATTAGAAACTATTTTATACAAGAAATCATTAAGAACAGTCAAAATACGTGTTGTGGAGATACAGGTTCTTGCCAGAGTGTAATAGGGAGGAACGTTATGACATTTCATTATCGCAAGAGAAAAACTGTTAGAAGGACTGTGGTTTCATTCCTCACGGTTCCATGGGCAGGATGAAAAGGTCCAAGAAAGTTCTAGTGAGACCCATTTGTTTTTTGTTTGTGCGTTTGTTTTATGTGTTAAATGATGACACCAATGCAGAATTTAGGGGACTTCTCTGAGGGCAACACAAGAGAAAAATCATCAATGGGTAAATGCTTTGAAACTGTGATATGCTTTGCAAATTTTAATTGTCAATTAGTGGATAAATTTATATTTTCCTTTATCTAAAAATAAAGTTGACTTGAAATGCAAATAAGTGATAAGTAAGCAGTGTTCAGTATGCAACCTGAATGCAGGTATCCATCAGTCTGACTGGAACCTGCCAGGACTCTCTTTGATGTGTTTATGAAGACAAACTGCTCAAGAGACCTGTTCACCCAAGACAGGTCTTAGTTGAGTGGCTGCTGTGAGCCACAGCAGGGGGAGGGCTGTGAGGCCCTCATGAAGAGCATTCTGGTTTAGGTGCAGGTGCATCACCATCCTTCAGGGGTCCTTAACTGAACCCAGGCTCCTTCGTGAACATGCTTTTCCTTTTTCACAGCCCATTTCCATGTTTAATAAACTCTAAACTCTATCATTTCTTTTACTATACCTCAAATATATCTAACTTCGGTGACTAATAAATCTTTTTAAAAAAACAGCTTTATTAACATATAATGTATATATCACACAACTCACCTCCTTACCATATGTAATTAAGGGTCAACTCCACAGCCTCACCTCATGGTTAAGGGACCTGGATCCTTTACGGCCAACTGTGGCTCAGATTTCAACCCTGGAGGCTTGCAAAACGCATTAGGAGAGTGTAAATGCCCAGAACTCCAACAGAATAGAAAAATGGAGATGGGGTTGTGGCATGCCCATGCCCCATGGAAGACTGTTTTCTACTTCTACTTCTCTATCTCTCTGTCTCTCTCTGGTGAGCACATGCACCCTCTGGCAAAAAAAAAAAACAAAAAACAAAAAACAAACAAAAAAAAAACATAAATTATGCAATTCAATTTTTTTCATTATATTCACAGGGTTATACAACCATTATCATCATCTATGTGTAGAACACTTTTATCCACTCACTATAAGAAGGTCCCTCTTATTTATTAGTTGTCAGTCCCCAATTTCCTATTTCCTTTACCCCACTCCTATCCCTACATGACCACTGCCTCTACAAATTTGCCAGTTCCAAACATTTCACATAAACAGTCATACTATATACAGTTATTTTGTGACCAGCGTCTTTGATTTAGCATGATGTCTTCAAATGTCTCCCATTTTGTGGCTTGTAGCAATTGTCACTACTTTTTATTGCCAAGTAATACTAGTCTGGTTGTACCAAATTTTATTTATCCAGTTATCAGTTGTATATTTGAGTTGTTTCCATTGTTGGCTGTTGTAAATAACGCTGCACTAAAAATTCACATTTACGTTTTTGAGAACATATGTTTTTATTTCTCTTGGAGTAAATATGTTTTTGTTTGTCTTGTGAATATCTTGGGATGACAGTCTTAGGAACTCTGTTCAACTTTCTGAGGAACCACCAAACTATTTCCCAACACAACTGTAATATTTTACATTCACACCAGCAGTGTTTCCTCATCCTTACCAGCACTTGTTACTAGCTGACTTAGACTAACCATACTAATGAGTGTGAAATAGTACTTATGATTTTTTTTTGAAATTTTCTAAAGACTAATGGTGCTGACTATATTTTTCCGTGATTCTTTGTCATTTGTATACTTTCTTTGGAGAGATTTCTATTAAAATATTCTACCCATTTTTTAACTTGAATACTCATCTTTTTTTTTTTTTTTTTTTTTTTTTTTTTCTGAGAGGTTTTTGCTATAGGGTATGTGCACTCACCAGAAAGACAAAGAGAGACAGACAGACAGAAAGCAAAAAATCACCCGCCCAGGGGGGATGGCCACACTGCAATTCCTTCTCCTCCTTTCTTCTCTCTGGATCTTGGGCACGCATGCACACGTGCCTAGCATGAGTTTAAGCCACTGGGTCCAGGACTCAAACCGTAGTTGACTATATGGGAGTCTAGCAACATAGCCATTACACCAACTGCTGGTCCCGAATATTCATCTTTTTATTATTGAATTGTGTAAGAGTTATTTATATATTGTAGATATAAATTTCATCAAATACTTTCAAGTATCTCTTAGCAAATATTTTCTCCTATTCTGTAGGTTATTTATTCACTTTTTAAATTTTCACCATACAGTACAAAAGTTATTTTAATGATGTCCAATTTATGTTGTCTATCACTTGCACTTCTGATGTTTTATCTAAGGCACTGTTGTTTAATGTATGATTATAAAGATTTATATTTTTTTCTAAGAGTTTTTCTTATTGACTCTTAAGTTTATGTATAGTACCCATTTTGAATTAAGTTTGTATATGGCATCAGGTAAATGGTCATCTTTATTCTTTGGCATGTGGAAAGTCTCAACACCTTTTTTTTTTAAACATTTGTTTAAAAGGTTATTCTTTCTCCACTGGCTAGTCTTGGGGCCCTTGCCAAAAAATCAATTAACTACAAATGCAAGAGTTTACCTTAAATCTACTTAAATCTACTGTATGAATCTCTATTCCTATCCTTTCGCCAACACTTACTTTGTTTTTTAAACGTCCACTGCTACTATTTTAGATCAAGTGCTGGCAGGCTGCAACCTAAGAATTGGAGGCAGATGAATCCAATGGATGCTAGTTGGGCAGGCAGTAGTGTCCTCCACACAAATCAAAGAGAACTTTTTAAGTCGTGCAGATGTTGATGTCTGTCACTCCTCATTCAAATTATTCAGTGCCTTTACCTTTATCCAAGGGAAAATCCATTTGCTATACCATAATATGGCTCTGGATCAGTTCTTCAGGCATAATCCCTGGAGAAGATTGCAAAAAAGTGGCCATGCTGTATGGAGGGGGTTTCTCTGCAGTTCTTCCCATCAAGACACACAGTCTACATTTTCCACCTGGAATCTGAGCTTTGGTCAATAAAATGTGGCAGAACTTGGTGCCGAGCAGATTCTGAGTCCATACCTCAAGAAATTTTATGGGCTTCTTCATGATGGGTAAAGTCTTTTTACAAGCAAAATGAGAAATAGTGATTGACTGTTTTAAAAAATAATTAGAATGATAATAATAATGATTGGAAAAAAACATAGAAAAGATATTGAATGATGAAGTGGGGAGATTAATGTCTCTGTATTGACTGACATGCATGGCATTCCCTTTTGAAAAAGCAATGTAATACACTGTAAAATTATATGTAACCCAATGTAATATAAAGAAGATTATAATGATAAAAAAAATCAGAAAAAAAAAAAAAACTTGAAACTTTATGGGCTTCTGATCTCTCTTTCACAACCCTAATAAGCCTGATTTACTATGCTGAATGATTGGACACTATGAAGAAGATATCATATGTACTCCAGTACCCGTTTTCAGACTAATGAGTGAGGCCCAGCTAAGACCAGCTTAGCCTGGCTCATATCAGCACAAGTGTCCATCTGAGACTGTTGACCTACAAAACTGTGAGCCAAATAAATGGGTTATGTTTTACATCAGTAAGTATTGAGGTGGTTATTACTCAGCAAAACTTACTGGTAAAATCTCTTTTCTCAACCTGCTCCATAACATACTTTTTCTCTCATTTTAAGCTTTTCCAGTGTTGTTCCTTTTCTTAGAAGACCTTTCCTAATTGCTTTCTCTTTCTACTCATCCCTCAGGCCTTTTCCCTGAGGAGATTTTTCTGCTGCCCTCTACCTAGGTCGATCACCCTGAACTCACATAGTTCCCTAGGTTTCCCCTAGTATGGACTTCATTACACTACGTTTTACCTGTCCACTGCTTGTATTCCCTTTCTTGCACAGACAGTAGAATATGAAAGTGGGTGAGAGATGTATAACTCAATTTCATCATTGCAGCCCAGTGTCTAGTTTGGTACTAGGACAGTATGGATGTAAATCTGAATTTACATCCAAGTTTGACATGTCAGGATAATGGCCTGGAGGAGATAATCTCTGAGCACAAGTTGGAGCTGGTACATAAAAGGGAGGCCAAGTGTTTTCCAGGTAAAAAGGTCATATCTGAGGTCCCTCGGGAAAGAGAAAAGGAATGTTCTATTTGAGGACCAGAGAAATTCTAGGGTTGTTTTGGGCTTTTTTTTTTTTTTTTTTTTTTTTTGGTGGGGGGGGGGAGTTGTTTTGTTTTGTTTCAGAGAGGTTTTTTTTGTTTTGTTTTGTTTTGTTATTTTTTTTCTATAGGGTGTGTGTGCTCACCAGAAGGAGAGAGAAAGTGAGAAATCACACCCCCACGGGAGGATGGCCATGCCACAATCCCTTCTCCTCCATTCTTCTCTCAGGATTTTGGTCATGCACACACACATGCCCACTGTGTTTTAAGCCACCAGATCCAGGACTTGAACTGTAGTACACTACATGGGAGTCCAGGGACATAACCATTCACCATCTGCTGGTCCCAAAAGTCTAGGTTCTTGTATGATGGAATAGGGAGTGAGTGAAAATCAGTCCTCCTCTTGAGGTACCAGTGAATTGGGCTCAGCCAGCCAATCGAAGTCAGCCAAACCTCTTCTGCCTTTCAATCCTGTTTTCTTTCTTCATGTTCTTTGGTCAGAATACAGCCACCTTTTAGGGAAGGAATGTAAATTGAATTCCAAAAAAAATGTTTCAGGAAAAAAATATATTTATCTATTCAATGACTGCAGTAGGATATGTAGCCCCAGCTAGGTGCTACTTTATAGGATGTGTAAAGTTAGACTTGTGTTCATGGAAATATGTGTATCACCTGTGTTTGCTATGAGGGTATTTGGATTGATTAGGGTCTTTGGTGATTCAATAAAATGTGGGGGGAAAACAGTATAGAAAGCAAACATAGATACCAGAGACAGTGTGGGAGGAGAGTGGGAGATGGCAGAGGGTAAGAGATAGGGAATCAAGGATGGGGGGAAAAAAGCAAAACATACAGAAAACAAGAAATGGAAGATCATTTGCTGACAATAACATGTTTGTTGATGTGCTTGATTGAGACAATCTATAGTGTACTCTGGATGGAAAATCTCATTTTGAATGCTGTAATGATGTACAGTGAATGAATGCAAATAAATAAATTGAAATAAAAATAAAAAACTCCAACCTGATTCAACTGGGCTAGAAAGAACACATAAAGTGGATTGAGTTTTTTAGTGGCTTCCACAAGTTCTTCCTTTTCTCATATCAAGGCCAGTGGCAGAGATTTCCTTCCAGATAAACAGGGAAGAAGGAAGAAGCATGATCCAGAAGCGTGTAAGCAGAGAGCTGAAAGCATGAGCTGACTCTCCACATTTCCTCCCATGTCTGGTGGGGAGCGACCCTTTCCAGGTGGTAATAATAAAGTGAAGTTGGGATAATGGGATAAAAGCCCAGAAACATAAAAGCTGCCTGGAGGGGAAAGAGAAGAAAAGAGGGTGGGGGATGCCTTCATCCCAATGTTAACTGTTCCCGCATTAATCAGATTCAAGTATCTCAAATTGGTCTTGTCTGCTTTCCCAGGGACATTAAGGGAAGCCGCAATTCCAGAGTCATAGATCTTTAAACCAGGAACAGCCCCTTTAATCAAGTGGTCCAGCCTCTCCTGGGAGAGGTAGAAAACAAGCATCAGAAAGAGGCTGTCCCTTGGGACAGTTTGCACAGACAGCAGATGTGAATCTTCCATCTTTCACCTTTGCTCTCCTCAGCTAGACTATAAGATGGCTGAGAGTAGGGATTCCCTTTCCTAGACTAGCTTCACATCATAGTTCACACATTCATGGTCTAGGTGGGGAGAATAAGCAACTAACAAGGAGGCAAATGACAAGGCAGTCTCATGAGGTAAGAGTTACAAGTAAAATGAGAGAGGGCAATATATTACGGATCCATGCAAAAGCATGTTGTGAGTGGAACAGGGAGAGTGATGGAGGAATAGAGCTGGTCAGGAACAAGAGGCACCAGGGAATCCCAGTCCTCACCTCTGGGAAAAGAGGACCCCTAATTCTACATCCAAGGAGCCAGTGTCAAGCTGTGAGTAGGTTGGAGCCAAAATGAGAGAAACCAGGAAGAAATGGCTGCTTAAAAGTCAGATTGGGGCCAGTAGGTGGCATGGTAGTTAAGGTGTTGGAATTTCCACATGGCTGGCCATGGTTTGAGTCCCGGACCTGGCAGCTTGCTTTCTCATTCTCCCTCTCTCTTTGACTTTCTCTGGCAAAACTCATGTGAAAAATAATATTAATAATAATAATAATAATAAATAAATGATTCTCTTTATAAAAAAAAGTCAGATGAGCTGGTAGACCAGATGGTCCAGATAACTCAATTGAAAAAGCCTGAAAAATCAATTCAGGATCAATGATAGGATGGTGTGAGGTCAAGACTGAAAGTATTTTGGAACTGATTGAGGGGATTTGGATTACTTTACAATGGTATAGGATGGATTCTAGAAGAGTAATTCATTGGAACATGGAGCATCTTTGAAAGGCCAGAAACCAATATCAACAGAACAAGTGGCAAGAAGGGAAAAGGGCTAGTGTTCATATGACGTCCTGATGAAGTCCCAGGAATGATTTTTTTCTTGCATAAATATCTGTTTGGAAGATGAGAGGGCCATGTCCACCTGCACCTTGAAGCTCATAGGAAGATAAGAGCCCCTTCTGAAAGTACACTTCCAGGCCCCTTATTAGGGTATCTCCAAACCTTAGAATCCTATGTGAATCATCAGGATAACAACAGGACCTTTTCTTCTGGGCTGTTGAGCACATGAAGCATTAGAATAATAACTGTGCATTGCATATGTGATGGTGCTGATCCTTTGACACTTGACAATGTATAATAATGAGAGCTAAACATCACTAACATCTCAGTATGCATCTTGCCAAACATGTAAAGTATATTCTTATTAGATCTTTTTTTAAAAAAATTATTTTATTTAAATTTATACATTCACCTATTTTTTTTTTTTTTTTTGAGAGGTTTTTGCTATAGGGCGCGTGTGCTCGCCAGACAGACAGAGAGACAGAAAGCGAGAAATCACCCCCCAGGGGGATGGCCACACTGCAATCTCTTCTCCTCGGTTCTCCTCTCAGGATCTTGGGCACGTACACACATGCGCCCGGCGTGAATTTTAAGCTACTGGGTCCGGGACGTGAACCGCGGTCGACTACATGGGAGTCCAGCGACATAGCCATTATGCTAACTGCTGGTCCCAACATTCATCTATTTTTATTCATCTGTCCCAGAGAGGGACAGAGCAAGATAGAGGGAAACTGCCAGATCTGAGACTTGAACCATGGTCAGTCATGTGGGAGTCCAGCACCCTTAACTACCACACCACCTGCAGGTCCCTTCTTATTTGATCTTTATCATAATCAGTGAGATACAGGGCATTTCCTGTTGTATTTTTTTTTAACTTTTTGCCATAGGGCACATGTGCTTACCAGATGAGAGAGACAAAGAGATACAGTGAAAGGGAAAGTGAGAAATCACCCCCCCCCCCCGGGGGGAAGGCCATGCCGTAATCCCTTCTCCTCCTTTCTCCCCCTGGGATTTTGGGCACGTACACACATGTTTCTGGCATGATTCTCAAGCTTCAGGTCTGGAACTCAAACTGCAGTCAGCCATGTAGGAGTCCAGTGCCTTAACCACTACACCACCTGCTGAACCCACCTGCTGTCTATTTTTTATACTAAGCTTCAAAGCTAACAAAACCAAGGACAAGTGCCCTCACATTCTAACATATCCAAAACCTAGTTCTACCATCATCAGCCTAATGTTCTGGCAACCTGAGAATTAATTATCATCATCATCATCATCATCATCATCATTATAAAGAAAACTGGAGAGTAAAATTCTCTTTGGAAAGAGTTGTTGGTGTTCTGGTTTTCCATAACTTAGAACAACTGAGAAAATTGTTGAGAGAACTATTGTGTTCTCCCTAGATTTGGGAGTTATAAGGACCATTATCTGACTCTCAAAAAAGTCTAAAGGTGAGAGACTGGTTAGAATCATATGGAGTGTCACAGCAAAGCCCTGTAGCAGCCATTCAGAGTAATGATTTCTTCTAGAAGTTCTTGGAATCAGCCAGATTAACCAATAGAAAGATCCTAGCTTTAAGCTGCCTCAGGCAACACTCTACAGCGAGGAAAGAATCTCAGTATAAAGGGGCTAGAGGGACCCCTAGAAACTAAAGCTGATTAGACTCATCAAAGGCCACCTTTAGGAGAGACTTTACACTCACCAAGGGACTGATAAAGGGGTTCCCAGCAAGAAGATCTCTGAGTAACCCACAAAAACATCTCAGGAAAAGGGAACAGCAGTTGGCATAATGGCTATGTCGCTGGACTCCCAGGGAGTTGACTGCGGTTCAAGTCCCAGACCCGGTGGCTTAAACTCATGCTGGGCACATGTGTGTGAGTGCAGAAGATTCCAAGAGGAGAATGGAGGAGAAGGGATTGCCGCGTGGCCATCCCCCCGGGGGGGTAATTTCTCACTTTCTATCTCTGTCTCTCTCTGTCTTTCTGGCAAGCGCATGCACCCTATACCAAAAACCTCTCCAAAAAAAAAAAAAAAAAATCTCAGGAAGAGTCACCTTTGAACACAAAAGCTAATCTCCAACCACAACTGTACAGACATGTAAGGTCTTAAAAGTATTAATGTTCCTACTGTTTCCACTTCTGAATGTGGCCCCACTCCTAGGAGGATGGACACAACTCAGGGAGAGAGAGGAAGAAGAAGAGGAGAATATACCAGAGGTGAAAAACTCACACACCCTCTTCACTTCTGACACTTTAGCCCATAGTACCCAAGCTAGGGATGGGATCAAGCTTTAAACAGAATGAGGAATTCTAGTAGCCTGGACTAGACATCTCTCTCTCTCAAATTCAGGGATAGAGAAGAGAAACCTGACAACACAGAGGCAAAGAAAGGAGGAGAACAAATGAGATTGCTTCCTGTCTACCAACATAATCCAACTCATTCACAAATTTAGGCATACAAATCAGGTAGACTCTGCTGTCTCCATGGTCTCAAGGATACAGTCAAGGCTCCAGCAGGCAGGTGGTTTTCCCAAGATTTCACAGATGCTGAAGATTAGAGTGGTAACTCAGTTCCCAGGTCCATCTGTCTCTAGAGGTCATGCTGAGAACCACCCAACCCCATGCCTACAGCAGTCAGTACCAAGCAAGTATTCACAGAAGACTCAAGTTACAAAAGGCAGTGTGTACACAGGAGCAGCTTCAGTTTTGTAAGGCAGAACACAACCTGTTTATTGATGAACCTCTTCCTAAATACTTCCCTCATGTTTATGAAATGATGTGTGGGTGCTGCCCCATTTTTAATGACTCCTTATTTACATGATGCATATTATTTATGGAAACAGAGATAAGGCCATTGCAAACCCATTAGAAGGCGGAGATAGCAGGAAGGCATTGTTCATTCCCCAGTGAAGACAGGGCTCTAATTACACAAGAGCTCACCCTCCTCACTGTGGTACCTGGCACAATAAATAACACCCCAGATGAAAACGGTGCTTGATGTAAATTGTGACTTAGTCTGCACAAATTGATGGTTGGCCAGTGGAGAGCTTCCAGCATTTGGCAAGAAAGTTAGGAGCAGCCTGGGAATATGGAGACCTGGGTCCTCGGATGGCAGCCCCCATTCCTCACTGCACACTTCTCAGAAACAATTAACATTTTTTATTTAAGTAACAAGCTCCAAAGAAAAGATGTAGCTGGGAGATAATAGCCGTGAAATCACAAGGTGTTTGGAGGTGAGCCTCTGGGCACTTTGTGTAATGAGACGACCATTCTCAGATGCCAATTTTCATAGAGCTCTTCCAAGAAATGATTCTGAGAATCCAAGGTGGAAACTTAGCTTCAAAGGCTGAATTGCTCAAGTAACTTTGGAATTCATAAACTCTCAGGAAATGTGCTTGTATGAGACTGAAGAGAGCTTTCATTTGGGTTTGTTAAGAAAATACAATTTGATGGTTTTGAAGGAGAGATGGGTGGCCCTTCTTGTGGGGCTTAGAGCTATAAGACCATTCTGTGATTCTGGGAAAATCAATAGCGAAGGTGATGATTCAACACCCCATCCTCCTTGCTCAGAATACAACAACTGGGTCAGTCCAAACCAGTAGTAATAATTCCTGGAAGGAGTCCATTATGAAACTCAGTACTGTGAGGATAAGAAAAGAACACAAAATCAAAAACACAGAAATGAAAACCCAGATGTAGACCCCCACTCGCCTCCCCTACAACTGTGGGGACTGTCCAAGAGTTGTTGTCTGCCTGTCTGCCCAGAGGAGACAGTGTGAGCAGCAGAAAGACTTCGGCATTTGTAGTCCACAGAAAACTGCATTTGAAGCCCAAGTCTGCTACTCAGACTCTCTGTGATCTTGAACACTTGGTGTGGTGTTCATTCATTCATTCTTCTTACCATATTTCTTGGGCCCCTTCATTGATCCTAGTTCTATTTCAGCTCTGGAGAGAGAGGCACTCTGAGCTCATGGAGTTCAACAACTTACTTTCCAAGTTCTTAGTCAACCCTCCCCTATTTGAACACAAGACTTGGACTTTTCCCCTCTGGAGGCTCAGTACAGCCCACACATGTTGTGGCCATACAGGGTGAGGGGTCTTCATTGCATTTTCTCATGTATATTTCAAGAGAAATATTAGGAATCCCATTTCACAGACGTGGAATTATGTGAGCAGGGCCCCAGTGTGAGTGAGCAGCACAGTAGGTCTCCTGACTTCCCTTCTGGGAATCTTACCCTGAAGCCCATAAGTGCTGGGCAGAGCAACAGCAGAAGGAATTCACGCTGTGTCTCGGCCATGGGCCCTCATCATCCCGAACAGGTGCAGAAGCACAGCAGTTGAAGTCAAGGTGTCTTCTACCCTGTGTTACTCTAGGTAGCCCAGGGAGTTACTAGCTGGGCCCCAGTTTCTTGATCTTTTTAGATTGGGCTTGGGAGGACTCCAGGCTGCTGTGTTCAGTTGTACACAAGGGCTCCTGGTCAAAGGGGAAGTGATGGACAAAATCCAGTCTGCTCTTCCCTTGCAAAACCATGTGCCTGGCATGAGGCTGGGCTCATCCAGAGGAGGACATGTCCAGAAAGCTTGAATCACTCATAATCTCTATTTGTGCTCCTGGGTGCCCTAGTACCACCCACCTCCCTGGGAATTCTCTAGAGCAGTCCTGAGAGAGAGCAAGAAGGAGGTGCAGACCCAAGAGTGACGCACACTCACCCTTCTGTTCAGGCAAAGCTGTTGCAGAAGGATGTGGGGTTCGGCCATCCCCAGGCTTCACTTCCAGGCTACCACTGGAGGGCTTGGGAGCTCAGACATGAGAGTGACTACTGTCCTATCAGAGCATCTGGCGCGCCGTTCTGCAGGGCACTTTGCTCTGATACTACTCTACCTGCACTAATGCTCTTCTTACCTTGTGGTGTAGAGAAATGAAGGGACTCAGCCAGTATCAGAGTTGGAATGAGCTGTTCACATAGACTAGAATCCAGGTTTCCCCAACACAAAAGAACTATTTCTAGGTTACTTTGTTTTACCTCATCCCTGGTTAATCTTTTTCATGTTTATTTTCTCAATTTGAGAATAGAAATAATCCCAGTGGTTCTTGTGATGGTTATAGTGGTTAAACATCTCAGGACAGACTTGTATTGAAATATTGGCTTTTTTTTGTTTTTATTTTTTAATTTTAAAATTTTATATATTCAAAAACTATACATCACTACGGCTTGTACAGTGAATTCATCCAACTTACCCAACATGAATACACTTCACACCAGTCAAATTGAAGGTAGTGTACATGTTGTCAACGGCTATTCCATTTCTGTGTCTTATAAATGTCTCGGCTCTCTATTTTTCTCCTTGATTCCTTTCTTTAGGGCTTTCTTGCTTTCTAATGGGTGACTTAAGAAATTACTAAGCCTTGGGGTCAGCAGGTAATGTGTTGGTTAAGTCACTGGACTCCCACATGGCCAATCATGGTTCAAGTCCCAGACCTAGTGACTTGAAAATCACCCCGGGCACATGGGCATGCATGCCCAAAAATCCCAGGAGGAGAACGGATTACAGCATGACCATCCCCCTGGGGATGGCATGAGATCTCACCTCCCTCTCACTATTTCTCTGTGTCTCTCTGGCAAGCACACATGCCCTATGGCAAAAACCTTCAAAATAGGAAGAAAAAAAAAAGAATTAAATCACTACCCCTAATGTCTTCACCTTTAAAAATGGAGACTACAATAATTTTAAATTATTGATAAGCTTGCTATAAGTATTAAATGAAAGTGATACAGACATGAACATACACAACTCTAGCCCTAGCACTTGGCACATTGTAAGTATTTAATAGATACGAGCCACAAGGCTGACCCTGTAGCATAGTGGTTAAGGAAACTGAATCCCATAGGCCAATCACAGGTCAAATCCTAACCCTAGTAACTTGAAAGACATTCCAGGTACATGTGTATGTGTACCCAAAATCCTGATAGGATGTAGAAGTGGAGGAAAATACGATTGCACAGGACCATGCACCACTGAGGGGCACTTTGTCCCTCTCTCTCTGTCTATCTCTTTCTCTCATGAGCACAGGTAACTCCTGCCAATAAAAATAAATAAACATATAAACAAACAAACAAACATATTCCACTATCACTTAGTGGTAATTGAAATGCGATGGCATTATGTGAATTTCTAGTCTGGCTCCTTGTATAACGCGGAAGCTTGATGATTGACATTGACATTAGATCTCTCTCATGGAAGAGGACAGGGTGGTATAGGACACTGTTCCAGCTGTAAATGTGGCCCTCGAAGAAGGAAAAGGAGTTTGGGAGCCAGCAAGCAATGTCCTCGATGACTCACTGTTGACCTTGGTTTTCACTTATGCTTTCTTTTTTTGTCCCCAAAAGAGTGCCAGTGCCTAGACTTTGGAGTGTTGACAAAGCATTTCAAAGTGTTCCTTCTCTGGTTCCAGAAACTGTCAGCTAGAGGAAAACTCCCCTAGCCAGATTCCATTCCCTTACTCAGGCTCACGGTCCAGAGAAGAGTGGCCCCCCACTGGCTGCCATATGCCATATGCCAGGCTGGTCACCTCTACCTGGGAACCTGTGGAGGAAGACGTGTCCAGGTGGCTCTTTTTCCCTGGGGGTATCTGTCCTTCTTGCTTCCTTTCCACTTTCCATTTGCTTCCCTCTGACTCACTTCTGTTGTAGCCAAGAGGGCAAGTGTTGAGAGGTTGTTTAAAACACACACACACACATACAGTAAACCCTGTAATCAACCAAAGTGGTCATTCGATCTACGTGGGAAAGCATACTCTCCCATCAGCTCCAGGCAGCAGGAAGTGACACCAGCAAGCAAGGAGACAATACCGCTAATAGGAATAACTACCATATGTCACAGAATGCCTGCTGGTGGCTAGGCATTTCACATGTACCATGTCATTAGGCTTCATGGCAACCCCCAGAGGGAGGCCTCATAGGCTCCGTTTTACAGATGAAGAGAAGAGGGTCAGCAAGGTTAAGGGACTGGCTCACATCCTCTCTAGTTAATAGGTGCCAAAGCTGAAATCCTAGCCAGGTGTGTCTGACTTGGGACCCAGGGCCCTGTCCATTCAGCTATGCTGACAATGTAGTCATTTGAACCACATAAAAATCAACAATAGTAGGTTTTAATCATAAGGAGTAAAGGGCCCCAATTCTACAGAGAATTGTTTCAAGGCCTCAGAAACACTCTAAATGTTGCTTATTAATTATTTATTCTCCTCCTCTAGAAGTCCTGCTATGTGCCAGGAAATGAGCTGTGTGCCTAACACACGTAATCTTACATGTTCCTCTTCAGAACTCTCTACAAGTGTCATGTATAACACTGTATGATCCTGGGCAATTACTTATTTTCTTGAAAACTTGCATTCTTATTTGTATTCTGAGTATTACAGGATCTGAGATAAATATCAAGCATCTAGCCTAGTGCATGGCCTAGAAAAATTGTATGATCATGATATTAGTAGCAGCTCTGGTTATCATTACTGTTGCTCATGCTTGGTCCCAGAATTCCTTCCTCTTATGTCCTTTCCTTCATCTCCACCAGACTGAGGGTCCAGCCTGAGATCCCAGCCCACTTGCTCCTCCCTTCTCCCACTAAACTACATGAGGTCTCATGGGATTCCTTTATCCTCTGTGGTGTTTGAAAAATGGGACTGAACTCATTTCTCACTCCTTTGTTGGTCTCCCCAGGGATAAGTCCAGAGATTATCACACTTTTTTTCTGTTTTTTAGCTGTTTATTTCAGGGTACAGGAAGTTGCTAAAAATGATTCCAGGCTAAGTCACATCACCTGGGTATGGCTCACAGATCCTTCTCTAAGATGGTTCCAGGATATTCTATTCCTTGTGACTTTACTTGGTCAATCACTCTTGTTTTTATGTCCTCAAACTCTAATCAAAGGAGCCATCTCTTTCTAATAATTTTTAAATTTAAATTTAAACAGGTACATAGATTTTCTATTACACTGGGATGTATACAAACTTTCTGTAATTATGGTTAACATTAAATAAAATTTTAGGATTTGTGTCCTTTCACCCTCAGTTAGGTCTGTTGACCCTCTCTGAATGATTCTGGGGAAGATTATCTACAGGTTTACAAAAGTTATGGTGTGTCTAGACTAAAATGAAAAAGCATATAAGAATTTTAAAAAGCAAAAATTTCATTGCTTTTCAATCAATTGTGCTAGAATGGTTGGTTATCAATATGGGGAAAAAGTAAGATCCCTACCTCACACTATTTACATAAGGTAAATTCTAATGAATTAAAGACAAAACTATAAAAAGAAATACCTTTAAATTTTTAGAAAGAAATTTTGGTGATTATCTCCATAAATTTAGGAAGAATTCAATAAACCAGGCATGAATAACACAAGCCATTAAAGGGGGAAAATAAAATCTATTAAAAAAAAACACATAAAAATAAAAAGGTAAGTTACATATTGGAATCTTAATGGCCAACATTTTATATAATATGTGTATTTTCTGGAACATTCAAAAGAACCCATAGGCTCACTTAATAGTGCAGGAAGGGTCTGCAAAGTCTGCCACTTCACCCCCTACTTCTTTTCTCTATAATGAAGGAAATGACCACAGCAAATTTCAGAAGATACTAGACAATTTTATTCATTCATAAAAGGAATATCTTTGAGACCACTGCATAGGCATTGTATATAGACAAGTCTAACTGAGGGGTGCTCACAGTTTACGGAGGGGGGCTGGGAAGGGCAGGGAGAGTACTGATAAATAAGCAGAGAAAGGCATTGAGGACCACAGAGAAGTCAGTGCAATTGAATATAAGTTGTAGAAGGGTAGGGTTTCGCATAGCTTCCAGGTAGCTATGGACTGAGCCCTTGCCCTTAAAGAATGAGCAGAGACCTGCCAGGTAGATAGAGTGAGGATGGGTACTCCAGGGAGAGAGAAGCAGGGCAAAGAGGTTCAGGAGATGACAGTGTTCAAAACGGACCAGGGCTATGAAGCTGGTGAGTTAGAGTCACAGTGGATGTGGCAGGTGTGTACAAGAAATGCAGCTGGAAGATAGCCTGGGGCTTACTGCAATGGTCTTTACAAGCTTGTAATTTATTACATATTGCAGTGTTGTGTCCACCCCAAAATCATATGTAGAAACACTAACCTCTAGTGCCTCAGCATGTGATGTTAGTTGGGAATAGGATTTTCAGAGGGGTAATCAAGTTAAAATGAAGTCATTACAATGGACCCTAATCCACTATTACTGGTGTCTTTATTTTTTTTTTCTGTATTTTAGAGAGATTTTTGCTATTTAGTATGAGCACTAGCCAGAAAGAGAGAGACAGAGAGACAGAAAGTGAGAAATCACCCCTCTGGGGGCTGGCACATGGCAATCCCTTCTCCTCCCTTCTCCTCCATTCTCCTCTTGGGATCTTGGGCATGCACGCACATGCGCCTGGTGTGAGTTTTAATCAGTCGGGTCCAGGACTCGAATAGCATTTGACTATGTGGGAGTCCAGCGACATATCTTTGATGCCATCAGCTGATCTCTGGTGTCTTTATTAAAAGGAAAAATTTGAACACACACACACAGTGGGGGGACAAGATGAAGATGCAGGATTAGAATGATGCATTTACCAGCTAAGGAAAACCTGAGGCTACCAGAAGCCGGGAGAGGAGCGCCACTCGATGCTCCCCTGGAAACTTCAGAAGGACACAGCCCTGCTGACACCTTGATCTTTGACTTTGGGCTCCACAGTTGAGAGACAGTACAGTTTGGTTGTTTGAACCACTCTGTTTGCAGTACTTGGTTAGGCCAGCCCTGGCCACAAATACTGGTAGGTACCAAGGGATAAACTGAGAACAGTGAAAGCCCTCCTTGGATTGGAATTACCGTCTTGAATTTGCCAGATAGTGTGGGCTGGGCTCCCCCTTCAGCAGGACTGGGGAGAGCACATTGTAGTGACTCAGTACGGAGTGCTGACATCAGAAACTTCTGAGTTCCTCCTCTGCCTCTTTGCAGCTATTTGCCCAGTGCCTCAGTTTCCTGATTATTCCCTGGAAAGCTGCAAATATCTACAGGTTTGCAGTGACGAGTGAACCACGCTGAGTACCCAGCCTAACGCCAGGCACGAGTGAGTGGTCAGCCCATGCCAACTCTCAACTGAGCCTGTCTCCCTTTGGGTCTTTTTCAATTAAAACTGTTCTTTGCTTGATATAATTTGCCCACAGGCCCCAACGTGACAGAGACTCATTGAAAAGAGTTTATTTACATGCATCAGATTACCAACATTTTCCAAGAAAAATGGTCTCTTTCTCTTGGGTATTTACTTACAAACCTCGGCCTAACCCAGGGAAAAATGATGCTTGTGGCTGGTGAGCTACTTCTTGACCCTAAACCCTCCCTCGTGATTCTGCCCAGCATTTCTCGAATATATCCCAAAGTAACCAAAAGCACAGGCAAGCATGTAAGGAGAAACTTGTGGTTTCTCAGGAAGAAAATCAAAGTGTTCAGGCGGGTCTTGGATTTGAATCTTTTCTCCATTACTAAGTAACAGTTTGAATTTTGACCTGTGACCCAGGTCTTTGAGCCTCATTTTCCTCATAGGCAAGAAGAGGCTACGGCTTCTCTGGCAAAGACGCCTGAGAGTTTAACGAGGCAAGGCCCATGGTGGGCCTAGCACATTGCTGGCACACCGGGGCCTGGGTGCTGGTTGTTCTCTCCTGGAGAGGTCAATGCCATGGCAGTGAGCAGAGCCATGAAAGGAAATGGTATCAGTTATGCTGCGAGATTTGGAGGCTCTCATGTCTCCAGCTGTCAGGCTGCAAATATTTAGTAACCACAAATATTATTCAACCTTCCTAAATTAAAGAAGGCACTGCTCACAAATCTCATTTTAGCGTTATTTTTATTGAAATCGAATTTCAGCCTTGAGCCACCAAGATCTTTCCCACAGCTAGAAATGACTGGTGAGCCAGATGCTGGGCACGGGGTGTCGGGAGGCTCCAGATCTGGCAGCTCTACTGCTCCCTGCGGAGCTCAGGCTGACTCTCGGGGTGGAAGGACAGTGGGTTCTGGGGCCCAGGGAGTTATGCTGTGAGTAAGGAGTGCAAGGATGGCAGAACCATCCTGAAGAGAAACACTGAAGAAAAACGAGCGGCTAGTCTTGTTATTGCTCTCATTAGGAGAGATACTGCAAGTATTTTACACAAATCAAAACAGTATTTTGAGACGCAGAAGTTCTTTCTCATAGTGGTTTGGCTTTGGAGTTACAGTATCATCTCTGAATCCTTCCAACTTTAGCTATGCATGAAACGTACAGATGAGAGTGTGGCATGATGGCGACTTGGAGTAGAGTACCCACCTCTGACTCTTCCTGTACGCGGCACTCACCTAGAAAACTGGGATAAGAATATTGACCCCCAGATGATTGTTTTGCTGTGAAAATAAAGGATAATAGACCTACACTTAGCATGGTGCCTGATACCCAGGAAAAGATCAGTAATGGTAATTCCTTCCGATGTAGTCTCCATAATTATGATTGGGGTGAAACAGTTCACTCCTGTTTTTATGGAGATGGTTTTCATAATGCAGGTGTTTTATTATCATTTTTCAGAGGAAATAAGTACAACCTGTTTGGTTTTTCTGGGGCACCAGGCATCTAGAAGGAAGTCCTGAATAGTGAGTCTGGGCCAGGCCTTGGGGTACACGTGGCTGTGGTTTCCAGCTAATAGGGAGCAGAGGAACAAGGCCCAGGGGACATCCGGGCTGCCCACCACATGCCCTGATCTTGCAGGAGCTCCTGTACATGTGTGCTTGTTTTCTGCTGAGCCCCAAACTGACCGACATTTATGCAAGACCCACTCCTGTGGCTGAGCTCTGTGTAGTTCACACTGGGCTTCCTGAACACCATCCTTCCAAGACAGGTAAGTGGCCTGCAACTAAGCGTGAGTGAGGGTACTGCGGCCTAACACTGGATGGCTTATGTTTCCAGAGAATAAAGAAATTAATCACAAACCTCAGTTCTTTATTAGTTCTTAGCACACATGTAGTACCACACTGATGCCCGCTGGCCAGGCCAAGGGGTTAAATAAGTGCACTGATCTGTGTAAGCCAAGGTACACAGTGGCAGCAGGTATTGTGGGTATGGTGGGGTACAGGGGTTGAGAGAGCTGATTCAGAACAAGGATAGATGATGATCATGTGGGAGGAGCAATGATGTTTCTAGAAGCAGGTGATATGAAACCCTGCAAGGATAATGGGATTTAAATGTGTGGAATGGGAAGAAGAGAAGAGGGTATGTCAGCTAAGGGAACCACTGGAGTTCAGAGTGCTCACAGTGGGCTAGGGCGAGTTCAGTTAGAAGAATGGGGAGGGTTGTGAAGTCCTCATGAGGAGGTATGACATGAACTGAAGTCAGGAGTTTCTGGGAGCCACCAAGGATATCTGAGCAGGAGAGCTCTTCTAGAGCTGCTCTGAGGAGGACTGATGACACGAAGATGACACAATTAGTTAGATAGGAACTGGCTAAAGCCCAGGAACCTAGGTGAGATGCCACTGTGTTGGTACAAGTAAGCAAGTGAATGAAAGTTTTAACTTTCATGAGCTGACTAGGAGAAGGGCGGTGGTCTCAACAGATACTACGTAGTAATAATATCAACAGTGAGCAGTCATGAGACAGTCGACGCTGTAGTATAAAATAGTTGTCTATTCTATAACCCACCATGTGTTGGTTACAGAAATACCTGAAACTGGATGAGGTAAAAAGAATAGAGGTGTATTTCGCTCATGATTCTGGTGGCTGTACGGTCTGGAGGCATGGGTCTGGCATCACAACAAGGTGAATAGATCTAGAAAGGGCAGTGAGCATGTACAGAGAGGAAGGGAGAGGGAGAACTGGGGGCAGCCATCCTCTTTTTATAACAACCCACTTGGGACCAGCAGATGGCTTAATGGTTATGTCACTGGACTCCAATGTAGTTGACCGCAGTTTGAGTCCCATACATGGCTGGGCATGTGTGCATGCGTGCCTTAGATCCCTAGAATGAAGGAGAAGGGATTTCAGTGTGGCCAACCCCCTGGGGGGTGATTTCTTGCTTTTTCTCTCTCTGTCTCACCAGCAAGTGCATGTATCCTATAGCAAAAATCTCTCTTAAAATATATATGTGTGTGTGTGTGTGTGTGTGTGTGTGTGTGTGTATGTGTATATATATATATATATATATATATATATAATATATATATAAAATATATATATATATATATATATATCAGGAGAACTAACCCTTTCTCAAGAGTGTCATAACTCACCATGGCTTGAGAGACCATCATTAATCCAGTCATGAGAGTGATATCTCCATGCTCCAAATGTCACCCACCAGGTCTCAACTTTTACATGTCTCACCACCTCCCAACATGATTGCACTGGAGACCAAACTCCAAAACATGAACCTTTTTGGGATAAACCATTATCCAAACCCAGCAATAGTCATTGTGATGAATGAGTTTGGCCAACTGTAAGTTATTGCTAGTGTTCTAGCACTCTGAACACAAGGTGATTAGGCTGAGCTACGAGGGCAGCAGATGAGGTATATCAAGTGCATTTTCAACTTACAATATTTTCAAATCATGATGAGTTATCAGGAAGTAACCCCATCATTAAGTTGAGGAGCATCTGTACTGAATATGGTTCTTCCAATGCCTTCATTTCTGCTAAATTCCAGAACTACGAGAGGATGAATTTCTGTTGTTTTAGGCCATCAGTTAGTGATACTTGGTTATGGCTGCCACAGGAAACTAGTAAGTCCTTAGTACAGTCTCCTTCACTAGCAAACAAGCCTGATTTCTAGCTAATACAAAAGGCCTAGAGTCAACTGCTTTACAAGCCCAATGAGAGAAACATCCAAACTGCACATGAGCAAAAAGCATTTGGTGAGAAAATGACTTCTCCTTATTTCTAAGGTGCTTAGGCAAAATCTCTAACTCCTCTGAGTCTCTATATTGCTGTCACTAACATGGAGATAATAATAGCACACGGATTTGGGGTTAAGGCAAATAAGTGAGCAATGCCTGCTAAATGCTTAGCACCCGGCATGAAGATGCAGCCTTGTGTCAAATAAATGAAAACAATCTTTTGGAAAGGTAAATGCTCAGTCCAGCCTGGTGGTGTAGTCCATAGTGAACTAAACCATACCCTGGAAGCCACATGGCTGACAAGTGTGGATCCCCATGTCATCATGAAAACATGCCTGGCAAGTGAGTGAGTGTCCATGAGTCTGACAAGTTAGAGGGCTGAGGAGACACTGTCAAATGTTTCACTCCCTGTCTCTCTCTCTCCCATGCATATGCACACTCTGTGATCTCTCTGTCATGAATTAAATAAAACTTTTTAGAAAGAGGGTTAATACTTAATATACATTATAGACTGAAATATTTGGTAACTTGATTAGAGACTCAACCATTAGCTCTTTTATCCATCAAATATTGAGTTTTTATCAGATGCCAGCTACCATGCTAGGTTCTTGAGGAAAATGAGGGGGTTCCTGCTCTGCGTTGCTGCTCCTGCAGGTGGTAACCATACTGCCCTCTAGGTGTGAGAAGAGCTGGCGCACGATGAGAAAGTCAGCTGACCCCTTGCCAAGAAGCAACAGCTCCAGCTTCTGAGTTGAAAATCTGACTATCCTATGATAAAAACAGAATAGAAATGGACAATAACAACTTAAAAGTAAGATATTTTCCAAATTAGAAATGAAAATAAAAAGACATAAAGTATTTTTCATAGAAAAGCATTATTACAGAAAGCATTATTGGGGGGCTGGCAGGTGGCGTGGTGGTTAAGGATGCTGGACTCCCACAGGCTGGACCACAGTTTGAGTGCCAGACCTGGCGGCTTGCTCTCTCACTTTCTCTCTCTCTCTCTGTCTCACTCTTACTCTGTCTCTCTCTGATCAAATTTAATAATAATAATAAATAAAGTTAAATAATTCTTTTTTTAAAAAAATAGCATTGTTCAGGCCACCAGCTGTTGTGGTGGTTAAGGCACTAGACTCCCATATTGTTAACCCCAGTTCCAGTCCTGGACCTGGCAGCTTGCTTGCTCACTTCCCTCTATCTCTGTCTTTGTCTCTCTCTGGTGAATTGAAAGAAAATAATAATGAATAAAATTAAATAAATAATTATTTAAAATAATAAATAAAAGCATTGCCAAAAGAATTAGAGAGATGAGAGTCTGTTCAACCAAGATCAGAGTTTACATGCATGACTCTGATCATACAGGTATCAGATTTTGAGAGTCATAGAACAGTGTGGTACATACAACTCTGGACTGCACCTAAGGCAAAATCTACTTATGCCTCCGGGCCAGAGGGCCACCACCGACGTCAGCCCCAGGACACAGAGCTCGGGCTCGAAGGCCCACATACTGCACGGCCATGCTTCCTTTTGCACGTCGGTCAGTGCCGGCTGAATTTCTTAGGAAAAATCCAGCTTCAGAGATTCTAAATTCTCCACGGCACCCAAGTCTCTGGCTTGTCAGCTGCTGACCCTACAATCTGCCATCCTTCTTATCTAAACTACGTTATAATTTCAGAGTGGTGGGTTCTCATCTCTCTGTGTGTTCCTCTCTCTCACGTGTGTAGGTGTGCACTCTATCATGAACAAAACGTAATTTTTAAATAAATAACAATCATTTTCCAGGCATAGATGACTAGCATGGGAAGTGAAAGAAAGGCGTGAGAGGGATAGAGTGAGGGAAGGTGTGAAATCATCTCCCTTCCCCCTGCCCCGGGGTGATGGCCACACTGTAACCCCTTCTCTACCATTCTTCTCTCAGGACTTGGAGCACACATGCACATGCACCTAGGGTGGTTTTCAAGCTGCCAGGTCCAGGACTTGAACCACAACTGGCCGTGTGGAAATCCGCACCTTAAGCATCACACCACCTGCTGGCCCTGTAAGAAAGGCTTTTGCCATCAGAGTCCAGGCAGATGGCAGTGCTGATTAGTGAGATAGGACAGAAGATGATGGAGCAGAGAGGCTAGGGGGTGAGTTTAGACTTGTAGAGTCACTTGAGGAACATCCACATGAGAAATTTCTACTCAGAGGCCTTAAATAAAAGTCAGAACTTGAGTGTTAAATCACACCTGGAAAAAAAGATCTGCAGAAGCCATGGGACCATGATGGTATTTCAGTACTGTTTTGAATCAGGGGATGCTGGCATCCTGCACTGGAACTTACCCTGTGAAAACCAATTTTCCATACTTTGGAGTTTACAGCACACATCTGCAACTTTCACCTCGTTGTAATCCCTACCATTACTCCCATCTCTACCTCTGGTTTAATGGCCATGGTTAGAAATCTTATTCAGCTCATTTGAGAATCCCAAAGTGGGAAGGTTGCTCTGGATCACATAACCCTAAGCAATGCATCTTGACCTCAACCCAAGACTGATGGTCCCAAATTCAATTTCAATCCAGTTTCTTACTCTCGCGTTTTGACTGTTAATGCCACTCTAAGCTGGTCTGCGTAAACACCGGTGAGGTTTGCTGATGGAATCTCTCACGGCAAATAGCCTGGGGATGCCTGGACGTACCCAAGAGAGATGCTAAAGACTGTGAGCATGAGCTAAGCAAGTATGGCTTTCAGCAGACCCAATGCCATAAGGTTTCTCTGCATTTGAGGAGGGTGGAGGGGGGACCGGAGTCTCTGAAATCAAAGAGAATATGCACTGGGACTAGATGGGGGCTCAAGTCTATGTTTCAGCACTTCTTATCTCCCACAAAGTCATTTGAGTTCTTTCAGTGTCAGTTAAATGAGAGGATTGTTGGATCTCGCCTGCCAGACAGACAAAGTATGGTTCTGTACGTAGACACTGCACCACAGAACCCGGTGTTGGGAAGTGCTCAGTAATGTCACATGGTCATATGAGCCACAACCCCATGGCTTGTGCCCCTCGGGGTGGGATTGCTTACTCGTGGGTCTTGCCCCTGTCTGTACCCTTAAAGGTACAGGGTTTTGCACCAGATGCCTGACAGCTAGTAAATGTTCAAGAAAAGAAGGATCGATCCCAGGCAGTAAATCCAGGGGTGGTTTCTAATACGAGAAACAACAGAACAAAGAATGCAGGAAACATTTGAAAGATCCAGAATTATAACATAAAATGATGTGTGTCTGGACCCATAAATAATAACATGTGTTACAGGGGAGAAATCATTCCCTTTTGATAGGCTTAGAAACCCAGATGAAGGAAGCAGAGGAACACGTGAGCTTCCATCTCCTGGAATCAGCACCCCTCAAAGGAACACATATGAGTACAGCTGCCTGGCAAACAGGCAGGTCGAGAAACAGCCTAAAAATGATAAGCTCGACGATGCCTCATTGTGCGCGATTAGTCCACAGGGTACAGGTAGGAAGGGTCTGGTCTGATTCTGAAGCACCATTAATGCATGAAGAGCTGTTTAATGAAGTTTGCCAGGGGTATCCTAAATAGTGATGGCCTGAAAGCATGATCAAAGTGAGAAGCGTGATGCAGGGAACGTGCTGGAGCTGGAATTCTGAGTTGGAAACAAGATGCAGCTTTGAAAAACAATACAAACGAACCAGCAATAAAAGCAGGGCTCCCAGTGGAGACGGAAAGAGGGTCAGAGCCTGAACACAGGAAGAGTGGGAATGGGTTGCATGAGCAGGAAGAGGTCAAATGATGTGTGCTGATGCCAAAGTCAAGGATACATATCATGAACAGCGAAAGCATCTCTCTGCCTTCCCAGTTGACGCATCTCAGAAAGACCAAGGGGATGGCTGAAGATGTGGAAAACTTAGAAGTCAACTGTGTTCACCCAGTCACCTGGGACTTGTTCCGTGGACTCCTCGTGCCTATGTCATCATCTGTCAGGTACACGGGAAGGACAACCGCCCACACCACATTTCTAATACGGGTTAGATGGCGAAGAATGGGGGAAAATAAAAAAATAAATAAATAAAAAATAAAAAATAAAAAAAAAACTAGAAAGGGCTTTGCAAGCATGATATTACTATAGATTCTGAATTGTCCAGGGAGAAGATTTCTGAAGAAGGGAGAAGGGGGATGAGTTTGAATGCTGCAAATTCAAATGAGATCAAGAAATAACTATGAAAGGGTCTGAGGATCCCACTTTCTTGGCCAGTTTTTGGGACTCTTTCAGGCCACGTGCTTCTCACTCTGCACACCAGAGCACCGCCATCCCCGGCTGCTCTTGGATTGTGTAATTGTTCCCAAGGTTTAGAAATGCCTCTGAAAGCCCTTTATTAGTCAGTTATTTCATTAGGAGGGTCTGAGTCAGACCCATTTCCTCAGGAGCTGATCAACCAGATGCTGAAGTTTGGCAAAATCAAATTATTACAGAAAGTTTTATGAAAATGATAGCAAGAATCACTTGGCACCATGTAGAGCACAGCTCCTATGAGACTTCCCAACTTCTTAGTGCTGGCATGAACCTTGGAAAACCCCGGGAAGCAGAGAGAACAGAAACTTCTTAGTGCTGGTGTGAACAGGATAACACCTCCTCTGACTCCTCCCTGCACACCTGCCACCAGCACCCACCAGGACCTCAGGACTATCTGGGTTCTTTGCATCATCTCCGTCTGACCACAGAGCACATTTGCAGGCTAAGAACCTAGGCCGAGTGTCTCACTAGCTCCTAGGCCAGCTAGAGTTAAGGCCTGACTTCCCCTTCTCGGCCACCCTGCAGCCCACAGCCCTGCTCAGTGCAAGCAATCTTGTGCCCATCATTTATCATCTGTTTCAGATTAAAAGTTTTTGGCTACTGCTGTTTCTAGTTGTCAAATGTTAACACCTTTGTAACTGCACCTCATTAAACTTTTAATATCCTGCCATGGCCTCCAGATCTTTAGCTCTAGGAGGCATATATATGTGTACATATCTAGTGTATGTATATATATACATACACACACATTATATATGTATATACATACGCACACATATCTACATAGCTAGATGGATGTATAAATGTGTACTTAGTCTTATCACCTTGAATATGACAAAAGAATTACTGTGACATTTCCTCCATTATTTATTTCTGTTTGTTTCTGGTCCTGCTCTTCCATGTCTCTATATGTTTAATACATCACACGGTGGCCTTTTAAAATTAGGAAGCCATGATTTCTTCCTGAATGTTTCTATCATGAAGTCATGGCAGGGCAGCCACTTTCTCATTCTCTTCATGCTGTCCATGGTAGAGACGTCTTAGAAGCTGGACCAGCCGACCTGGATGAATGATCATACCTCTACTCTACCCCGGACTCTGCCCATTGACTTCCTTCTCACCCACTCGATCCTGCTGCTAATATAGAATGATTCTGGGTAGAGTCTCGAGAGACCAAGCCCAAAGCCATTCTAGTTGTTGGCACCCTGCTGTGCTTCTGCAGGCTCCCCTTTGCATCCTCTCAAATTGCTACCCTTATCCCAAGTCCCAGAAATATCAAAAGTGTCCTGTTCTGACAGATAATTCACAAACTACCACCTCCACCCTGCGGTGTCCAAGGGTTCTCTTCATTGCTCCAGAGTCCTAAAAGAAAGACACATAAACACCTGAGTCGGGAGAGTGAGCACTCCCAGAACTCACCCTGCCATTATATTCCATCTAGCAGCCCTGACTACTAACAGACTTTGAGGAGAGACAGTTACCCCAAACTAGAAGGCAACAGAGTCTGTGGTCTCCTATTCTGCCTTTGCGCATAATCACCAAGCTAGAGATTCTCCATGGCATTTTGCAAATGTGCCCATGGTTTAAAAAGTATAATGAAATCACTTCAATGTCTGATGCTTGATCATTAGATCTCTGATTTTAGAAACTGTGCCAGGTATGGAGAGAGGGTATCTAAACTTCCCTTTCATGGGGTCAGGTTGAGCCTGCCACAATGAACATAGACAATGGCTACATCTTCCCGTGCTTGGGCACATCCCAGGGGCTCTCAAGGGTTCACTATAAATAAGTAGCAGGGTCAGAAAGAGAGAGGGGAGAGAAACTCTCACAGAGGTAGGGTGAGGCTGTCAGGGGTGAGGCCATGAGAGAGGAAGAATTGGCCAGTTTCTTCAAGTGAGAGGCAGGTCACTATGCAGAGTTGATGTCCTTGGAAGAGAAAGTCCTGGAATGGGCAGTGGGAGGCTTTGACCTTGGATAACCCCGGGAACCAGAGAACAGACAGAGGGAAAGAGTATCGCTGTCAGGGAGTGAAAAGGCACACTAGTTTCCCGGGGCTGCTGTAGAAGATGACCACGCATGGGTGGCTTGAAACAGCAGGAATTTACTCTCACTTTGTGGAGGCTGGAGGTCTGAAAGCAAGGTGCGGGCAGGGTGGTGCTCTGCGGGGGCAGAGAAAGAGCCCCTCCATCCCTTTCTCCCAGTACCTGCTGGTTTGCTGGCAACCCTGGACCTTCCTGCATCATTACACATCACCTCTGTCTTAGTGGCATTTCCACATCTATATTATATTTGCCCTGCTTGTGCCTCTGTGCCCAGACATTCCTCTTCTTATAGGGAGTGGAGTAGGGACCATCTGTTCCAGTATGGGCCTTATCTTAATTTAATTGCATTTCAAAAGTCCTCTTTCCAAATAAAATCTCATTTTGAGGGTCTGGTGGGCATGAATATTTGGGGGACACTTTTCATCCCCTACAGAAGAGGGCCAAATTTGAGTAGAATCTTAAAGATATCTTTAGTATCTAGAAGAACATCAATGCCAAGACACAACATCAAATTCTCAGCAGACAGAAAATGGAAAAGGGTATTGTCTCAGACCTAGGCGAGGCTGGACAGATGAGATACACTTACATCTAAAAATGTAAATTCCTCAATAAGTTATACAGGTCACACTAATTTACCTCCATGTGCAACAAAGTCAGAATCAATATTTCAGGTCCAGAGGGACTCTTTCCCAACCAATGACTTAAGCAAGCCTGGTCAAGAACTACTTTAATGACAATATTAAAAAATACACTCACCAGCCCTGCCCCTATGACCTCATGGTTAGAAGACTGGATCCCACATGGCCAACCATGCAGTCTGAGTTGCACACCCAGTGGCCTGAGAAGCAAGTGAGGCATGTATGCATGTGTACCCCAAAGTCCAACAAGATTGAGAAATGAAGGAGAATGGTTTATGGTGTGATCAAACCCCATGAGGGTACTTTCTCCCTTTTCCTCTCTCTCTGTCTCTCTGTCTCTGGCAAGTATTTGCACCCTCTGGCAAATTAAAAAAAAAAAATCACTAATGTTTCAATGTCCTTATTCCTTAACCAAAAGTAAACAAACATACAAGCAAAACTGAACTGAAGGGAGGTGGAAGGTGTTCCCCTAAACCAGGCCACTACTGAGCTTCTCTAGAGACCAGTGTCCACACCTACGCCCAGCAGTTGGCACTGCCTGAAGGTGGAAAGTCGAGGTTCCATTGCTTCTTGGCTAGTGTGCAAAAAGAATGTTAATTGCGAAATGAGTATAAATCGTTCTAAGGTAGTATTCTGGGACTAATGAAAAAAACTTGAAAACAGTGAGCATTATACCAGGCTCTCCTGGAGTGATGTTGGCTGGATTTTAGAGCTTTTGTTCTCTCCCATTTTCCTTCCACACACAGTACATGAAGAGAGCTGATTCCTGGGTATCTATAGCAAATCCTACTTAGTAGATGAGTGGAGGAGGTGGGTCCATGTGTCCCCAGAAATGAGAGGGCTGGCAGATTGGTATTCTAGGGGGTCCTCAGAGCTGTTTCAACAAGCAATCCTCCAGAAAGGTGCTGCAACTTCCTGTTCTTTGTCCTCATTTCCTCTGAGGTCCTGCTTGCACAGGTCCCTCCCGCTACCACTAAGGAACTGCAGGCCATTTCTCCTGTCCACTAGCAATCAAGAGTGTAGAGTCCAGTCAACAAAATATAAGTGTCTGGACATTTAGTTGCCATGTGACCTTGGCCTATTCACTGCCACCCTCTTGCCTAAGTTTTCTCATATGTAAAGTACCAAACCCTCACAACATCTATCTACCTAAACATGAGATAATACTGCAAGTACACGTTCCAGATGAGAAGCCTGACACCCAAGGGAGTTGGGTAACTGGACCCCTGGACTCCTGAGGACTGATGCTTCCTGGAGGGCCCCCTTCCTTGTCCTTAAACAGTAAGGCCTCTCAGCTGTGAATATTTTTTGTATAAACATTCAAAATTAATTCTAAGGACGCTGTTTTGGCAGCATATAATTATTTTTAGGGGTGGGATAAGAGGAGACACAATTTAGCTCGTGAAAGTGGGTAAGCTCCAAGTTGTTTCTGGTTTGTCATATTGGTTAAGAGCATAAATTCTGGAGATCACTTGCCCAGGCCTGAATGCCAGCTTTACCCCTGACCAGCTGCGCAGGCTTGAGCAAGTTGCCTAAGTGCATAGCACCTCCATTTCTCAGTCTGTAAACTGGGTAGAATATTAACATCTACCTCCTAGTGCAGTCATGGGAATAAAATTGAGAAATGCAACATACTCTGAACAGAACCTGGCACACTGTGGTCACTACTAGTAGCAGCTTCCTGGTTATGGTTATCTTATCTTCTGATTATTTCTGCAATGAACATGCATAACTGGAATGACTGGAAAACAAAGGCACGGTGCTGCACACACACGAGATGTCATCATATATTTTGGAGCCGTGAAGACAAATGTGTTATTATATGAGATAATGTTCTATCTCAGAGTCCCTTTTAAGATTTCTACACACTGTCCTCTTGATCTTTGCTGTTTTCTGAAGCTCTGTAGCGTCTATGAGAGTCATTTCTGTGCTGGGAATTCACCACGATATACCGGAGTGTGCTGATGGAAATAGATGGCGCTTCCTGGGGGTTGCTGACTAGAATGTCTTTGCTGCCTACAGAGGTTTTAGGTAAAAGAGGATGAATAGCTTAATATTTCTAAAGCCCAAAGTCTTTCACTGATTTCTCAAGCAATGCTATGAACATTTCCAGTGGTCTCTGGGAATGAGCCTTACCTTTCAGTCAACCTCTAAGGTCTAAAGGGGCAAAATGATAAAAGTTCTGAAACTTTACATCCTTTGAGAGCTTTTGAGAACTTCCCCTTCGTCAGGTAACTAGCCCTTAAACTTGGGAGGTGGACATGTTCTCACCCTTGTCTGGAAGTGGACACTGAGGCTCAGGGCAGTTGGGGCACTGCCTGAAGGTCCTTGTGCTGGTCAACAGTGGAGCTGGGCCCTAACCACCAGGGTTCACATCTCAGTTTTTCCTTGGGATGCCTACTCAGTAAATATTTATTGAGTATCATCTGTATTTCAGCCATGACTCCTACCTTTCATCATTGAACAAAATGCTTAGAGTCCCAGCACTCCCTATAAAAGGATAGACTCTCCTGGGGTCCACTAACAAGTTAACCTCAGCATCTCAATGGCTTGACCCAAACTCATGCATGTCAGGATACTCTCCAAAGAAACTATCTCCCACGCAGTAACTCAGTGACCCAGGAAGCATTCATCTGAACATGTGGTGTCCCTGATAGGAGTAGCAGGGGAGGAAGAGCTGAGATTTCCACCACAACTCTCAAATACTTGAGCCTGGAAGTTACTCACAGACTTCTGTTCACAGCCTGTTGGCTAGATTGGCCCATGGCCCTGCTGACCCACAGAGAGGCAACACAGAGACCAACCTGACTATTCAGTGATCAGAAACAACGTGGCCATCACCCTAATCTCTGTGCTATTCCAGTGCCTTCCTTCTTCCAGTTTCCTCTCGCTGGCATGTCCTCCATATCCCTTGGCTAATTCTTAATCCTGTTGTAAGAGTCAGCCCAGGTAATAACATTTTAAAGAAGTGGGTTTTTGTTTGTTTTTGTTCTTAATTTTTCTATAGGGCCTGTGGGTTCACTTGAGGGAGACAGAAAGAGAGAGGGAGGAAGGGGGGGAGTGAGAAAGCACCCTCCATGGATGATGGTCATGCCTCAATCCCTTCTCCTACATTTTCCTTTGGGGATTTAGGGCAAGCATACACATACACATACACCTGGCATATTTTTCAAGCCGCTGGGTCCAAGACCTATGCTGTACAGTTCACCATGTGGGATCCAGCCATCTTAACCAACATCCCACCAGCTAACCCTAAAGAATTTTTTTTTTTTTTTATGAATCTCCACGTTCACTTGGAAACTCATTTTTAAAAATTTTTCTTTTAATTTGTTTAATACATTCAGTCACTTAGTTTATAAAGTGAATTTACCTAATATGAATACACTTTACCCCAGCCCAAGTGAAGATACCATACATATTATCATCAAAAGATAATCATCCATTTCTATGTCCCGTAAGTGTCCTGCCTCTCTATTTTTCTCCTTGATTACTTTCCTCATACTCTCCCCCTTCCTCTCTTCTCTTCCCATACTCTCTCCAGTATCCAGAACCATTTTCCATGCTTTTATATCCTCTAATCTTTCGGTTTTCACCATAGAGTGCAAATAGTATATATTTAGTGGAGACATACAACGTCTCTTCATAGCCTGGCTTGCTTCACTCAGCAATAAATCTTCCATATTTATCCACTTTCTATCAAATGTCAGGGTCCTATTGTTTTTCTGACTGAGTTGTATTCCATACAGTATATGTGCCACACTTTTTCTATCCATTCATCTGTTCATGTGCATTTGGGTTGGTTCCATCTCTTCGCAATTGTGGAAACTCTTAATATGCCTGTAACATCTCATGTTTATGCCGACCAGCTCTGAAATGCTGCTTTTTAATGCTCAGTTTACAAACCCAGCTTCCCTATTAGATAATAATCTCTAAACTTAAAATGCACCGGTATCTGCCCTATAGTACATATTTATTAAATGTTTGTTGAGTGAATAATTTTTTAGTGAATGGATATGATTGAATGCCTACAATTGCCAGTACAGGGTCAAATTGACAAAGTTCCAGAATCAAGACTTGAATTGGGAATCAGATGGAAAAACAACCATCTTATTCATAGTTTCCCATCCCAAATACATTTCCAAATATCATTATTGGCTCCTCACTAAAAATTCAGAAAAATACAGACTTCTTGCCATGGTGCTTAATCTTTACAGGATCAGGTTGTTACTCCCTTTTCTAAAACTGACTCCCCTCGCATGCACAAGTACACACAGGGAAGCGCACAGACACACAAACATAGACGTGCTCGCAGTCACACACCATGTAGCTCTCTAGGGAGAAAGGCAACGTACTCATCTCCAACAAAGCCAGGACAGTGCCATCTCCACTCCTCGGCCTCCTTTGCTCCCTCTGCCAGGAATGCCATGAGCTCAGTCCCTCTGTACTAGAAACACGTTGAACTAACAGGGTATTTTTTCCTGATTCATTATATCATTTAGGTAAGTATAACCTAACATGAGGAAAAGAACAGAGGTTTAGACTCAGACCAAACTCAATGTGTGTCTTCATTCCCCATCTTACTTGCTATGACCCTCTGAGCAAGCCTCAATGTCTTCATCTGTGAAATGGGCTGGCATGGACTGCTGCAGGCTGTCCACTTAGCAGATACACAGCAAAACAAACAGGGCATTTGTTCAATGGGTACATGCTCTGTAAGAGAGAAACGGTGAGTCTGAGGGATGGGAGTGGGATGTGAAGACAGCTTTGAGGTCACAGTCACTAACTACAGGGGATCTGTAACTTCTGAACAGCTTCCCCTAGGGTCAGCTTTCCTGCTAGCTTGAATAGAGAATCAGCATGGCAGAACAAAACCTAAGTTTCTTCTGTCCTGAACTGAAATGAACAATAGAACCTGATTACTGACGTCCTTGACACTGGGAAGGTATATGTAGATGGTAGCATGAGTCAGGTTGTGGCGGGTAACCCAAATTGCTCTGACGTCCACAGACTTAACATTTCTTCCAGCAAAACATTCACAAGAGGGAGAGTATTAACAACCACCAAAACAAAAACAGCAAAAAAAAGAGAGAGAGAGAGAGACCAGGGAAACAAATCCACTTGGTTCTGGTTTCTAACTTCCTTGGAAAGGGCCAAAGCGAGTGTCAATAGAGTGTAAGGAAAGTGAACAAATTCTGGAATGCAGACAATGCTGGTCTGGCACAGGCTGAGGGTGAACATGACTGAAGTCCTGCCTCTGCATCTGCACAGCAGAGAGACAAGCCCTGGAGCCTGGACTGCTGTCGCTGGATGTTCAGCCTTTCCTGGCACACCGTAGCCGGCCAGTGCGCACGAGTGGTCCCAGTCTGGTGAACGTTAGTGCACAGGAAGGCAGAGTTGCATTGGGATTACTTGGGGAGCTTTTTCAAGTTAAGGGGTTCCACTTGAGCCCACTGGGTATTAGATCAAAGCTCCTCTGGCACTCCAGTGGGTGCCTCAGGGGTGGCACTTCCCCTTAGGAAGAGTGTCTATTCAATGTTATGTCCCCACAGTGACACCTTGGATAGTGAAAAATAAGGTGGGGGAGAGAGTAACTAAGATTAAACTGGCACCAAGAGCAAATGGCGTGAGTGATCATCCTCACTAAGGAGATTTAGCGTGATCGCTGCAGAGTCTACTCCCAGACCCACGCTGCTCCTGTGTTGCTTGGTCCAAAAATCCTTTGCTATCACAGCAGGTTCCCTGAAAGCCATAGCAGGACCCCATGCTGAGCCCATCAGCACCCCGTAGTCCCCCTTCGTCAGGGTACTTTGCTACTCTGTTGTGATTGTTCACCTGCCCTGTACACTAGACTGCCAGGAGGTCAAAGATCATATCTTGTAACTCTGAACCCTCCTTGCTTGGCCCAGGGCACAAGATCTGGTGCAAAGTAATCTTTTTTTCTTCATATATATATATATATATATATATATATATATATTCATATATTCAATAACTATGTATCATTACAACACACAAAATGAATTTTCCCAGCATGGATATGCTGTATATTAGTCCAGTTAAAGATATTATTAGACACACTGTCATCAACAAATAGTTTTCCATTTTTGTGTCATCTTTTAATGTCTAGATGATTGGACTTCTCCCTGAATCAGGAGAGCTCATCATTTTAATATTCACTCTACCTTTATCAAATATGTATCACAAAGTATTGCAGGCAATTTGATCAGTTTTCTTGACTTTCAAATAGAGACTCAAACATGCAGAAACATACATATATACCCAAGTAAGTTGTGATCAGCGCTGGGGACACTGGGATGACATGATACCATCCTTGTTGGTAAGGAGTCCAGAGCCCTCCAAAGTATATTTGAAGAAAGCTGGCAAGCGCTGATGGAGGCCTGGAGCAGGGCTATAGCAATGGGGTGGTGGCACGTGAACTCCCAGATTTAGGACCTGGTAAAATGGTCCCTGGGGGTGTCATGAGCCAAGACAGGGATGAGCTGAGAGGAGGCAGGCTTGCAGAAGGGGCTGACCGTGGGAGGGAGTCCGGAGATCGGTTCTGTCCACTCTAGGTCTGAGATGACAGTCAGGCAAAGGGAAATGGGCAGGCTTGTTGGCTTGTCTGGAGCTCAGAGAAGAGGTCCTACTCTGCGCCAGCCCCTAGAAACGCCACAGAGTCATCCGAGAGTTGTAGCCACTCCTGGCTACTTTGGGTTTTGCAGCATTTCAGGTGACCATCTTCTTCCAGGCCTTTACATAGCTCTTGCTTTCTGAAGGTTTTTCAGTCTCAGAATGGGCGCTGCTTCCTTCAGGCAGCCTTCTCTGATGCCCTGGGGTTAGTCACGCCTTTCTCAGCGGCCACACAACACACCATGCTGGGCCTCTATGGCCTTTGCCACACTCAAGCATAATTGTCTGGTTGTCTAACTTTTCTGATCTTTATCAAGACTCTTGAAAACAGCACTCCCTTCTCCCTCTGTCTCTACAGGTAGGTGTCAGACAGGGTACCGGGGAGATAGTCCAAGAACATCTGCTGGGTGAGGGACATCGGAGCTAGTCACTGCCACGTGGAATCACGCTAAGTTAAATCATATGTGTCAAGAACTGCCCTTGTCATGAAAAACAGGCCTGTGCCGACCAAATTTCCAATACATATGGATTACGACTTCTCAAGTCAAAGTAATTAAGAGACCATGATAAATTAGAGGTCGATAAAAGGCTCCAGTCCAAGATTTATGGCTCTTCCAGAATTCTTTTAAGTTCTCCCAAACATATAGGGACTGGCCTGTCTCCTGGAGCTGCCACATCTGACTCCGGTTAGCACACCCCTGTCTGGCAAGGGGAGCGCCCCATCCGCTGGGAGCGAGCCCCATCGTGCGGTGCATGTTCCTGGCCCTGAGAAACTAGGGCTGGCCCTGGGAAGGGGCTCTTCTTGATGACTTGGGTTCTTGACGAGAAGGGACCAACACACAAGGGTCAGACCTTACCTGATACATTGCCTTTAAAAAACAAAGCAAAACAAAACACTTAACAGAGTATATATATATACTCCTCACTGGAGAGACAGAAAGAGGGGAAGAAAGAGAAAGCAGCCTCCAGCTGGGCATAGTCATGCTGCAGTCCCTTCCCCTCCATTTCTCCATCCTGTTGAGAAAATACCTGGAGCATTTTTCAAGCTACCATGGCTGGGATTTGATCTGCATGATCGGCCACATGAGATCCAGCTCCTGTAACCACCAGGCCATGAGGCTGGCCTTTGGCTGTTCAATTTTCAAGAACTATATTGGCAGGCACTTTCTCCTAAAAGGAAAACAAATATGTGCGCATGCATGTGTGTGCATGTGTGTGCGTTTTAAGTTTGCCAGTCTATAAGATGAGATGAACATCAACTGTCTTTCAGAAGCCATACAAGAATTTGCAATAATGATCCAGAGCTTGGGTGATCTCTGTGCACTGCAAACATTAGCTATTGAGTGGTCAGAAAAGTCATGACATATCTTTCTGTTTTTCTATGCAAAAATGCATCATGACTTTTCAGAGGACCCAATGAAGTAAGGCCGACTAAGAGTTATTTGTAAACGATTCAGACAGCTGAATTCCCAGGAAGGGAGTCTGGAGTAGGGAGTAGGGAGATATCTAAAACATTAGTCCTGGCTCTGATACAAGATCCAAAGAGTTTTCTAAAACAATGATCACTACGCCCATTTTACAGATTTCAAGATCTCCCTGCAGTGGAGTTGAGTCATCAAAGATTCTAGACTTTGGGTATTGCGCTTTGTATTGCAAGATGGTTCTTGCATCATTATCAGATGAACCAAAGACCTTTCAATGTGTGCTGGTGGGCGGGAGCCCAGTGGGCCAGCAGGGGATGCCCCAGGCTCCTCCTCTGGCCCAGGCACTCATGGAAATTCTTGCTGATGTTGTGCTAAAGTCACAGGTCAGATTCAGACCAAAAGTACAAATCTTTCACAGATTCCAGGAGGAATCTTTTGTCCCACGTGTCACAAGTAGGAAACCCATACATCAAATGATCTCAAATGCTTTACTGAGAAGGAAACAAAGAAATAACTCAGGAAAGTTTCTCCCAAGCCCCTTCCATCACCTGGCTAGCTCTTATCTCCTCTGTGAAACCTTACCCAAACTGGGTCAGCTGACCCCCCAGGTGACCTCAAGACCATAGCATTATTACCCTGAATTCCAAATGGTCTCTTCCATTAGGCCCATAGCCGTCCTGGAGCAGATTGTGTGTAAACCTCCCTGGAGCAACTCAGTGCCTGGCTCCAAGCAAAGATTCAACAGAGGCTGAAAGAGTATGCAATGGTTTTAACAGAGCTGCATTGCCCACCATGAGTTCTGGGACTTGCTGGGAAGTTCCAAGTAGAGAAAGGGGGTCCCATATTCTAATATATTTGAAAAGCTCAGGGGAAGCACAGACAAGTAGACCCCTGACTTGGAACTGACCTGAACCGTTACTATGCCGGTACATGTGGGAAAATCAGAGAGGTGCAGGGAAGGTGGCTTTTCCCACTCCCTTGCAAGTTCTCTTTGTTCAAGGGACTGGTTTGATTGAGACATGTCTTGAGACATGCTGCCAATGCTGTCTAGAATCCAGGATTCTAACTCCCAACTGTACCTACCATTCGTCAACTTCGACACATGCATCCAACCAAATCAACGGTTTTCCTGACAGTCACGCGTGTTCTCATTGCCCTCGGTGAGCAGCCAGGAGTATCAGGGAGACAGTCTTATACCACCGATTCCACACCATCTGATGTGGGAAGGATGCCTTCTGAGGTGGGGAGCTCCCATAATGGGTGCTCTTCCAATGGAGGCTGGTGCCAGGAGAGCAGAGAGATCCAAGGTTCCAGTGCGCTGGCTGTTAGGCCAGTAGCTTTCACTTAGAGCAGCCACTTTTTAAAAAACGAGTTTATTTTATTTATTATTATTACATTTATTTATTTATTTATTTATTTATTTATTTATTTATTTATTTATTACCAGAAAGGGACAGAGGAAGAGAGAGAGAAGGAAGTAAGAAAGCAAGCCTCCAGGGCCAGGACTCAAAATGCAGTTGTCCATGTGGGAGTCCAGTGCCTTAACCATCATGCCACCTGCTGGCCACCAGAGTATCCACTTTTTAACTCTGTCCCTTTGAGCAGATATCACTGGCTTTCTCTGAGCTTCAATTCTCATAGAAATTAATTGATCAAGAGATGTAGAGGAAAGTGTACACCAGATGTCTTAGGGACCATAAGGAAGCATAGTTCCAGGAGACAGCATTCATGGAAGACTCACCAGTCCTAGCTTTGCTAGGCTCTTTCTCATTCCTTTTATCCTCTAATTTGCAGGATCCTGTGTATAGACAAGGAAACAGAGATCCTGTAGGCTAATTTCCCCTACCTTACACTAGGTTAATCTCAACCTAACCAAGGACTGAGCAGAAACAGACATAGAAGACTGACTTTCTGAGGCGTTCTAAGTACCTACAACTGCAAGTCCCACCTGAGTCCATACCCTTCCTAACCCCATCTCTCCCTGCCTGCCTGTCCTCCCTGCAGCTCACCTCCCCTTGGCTTATCTGAGGCCAGTGTTCAAACTACTCAAAGAAAGCTCACACCATGCCTTGTCTGGAAGAAGAGCAAGCCAGTAGTGGAGAGTGGTGGATGGTGGGGTATGCACGCTGCCTCACCCAGCCTGCTTGCTGTCCCAGTGGAGCACGCCTCCTCCTTCGGGGATGCCACGTATCACGGAGCTGCCTGTGCAGAGGCAGCGAGGCCCTCTTTCCTTGACCACCATCTCACTTCATCGCTGACTCCAGTACTGGAGCATGTCTTTTGGTGGTTGCTTAGTTTTTCTTTTTCAGTTTTTGCTATAGGGCATGTGTACTCTCCAGAGAAAGACAGGTAAAGAGAGAGAGACTGAGGGAGGGGGAAAGTGAGAAATCACCCCTCGGGGGGATGAACATGCCACCATCTCTTCTCCATTCTCCTCTCAGGATTTGGGACACACATACACACGCACCCACCTTATTTTCCAAGCTGCTGGGTTCAGCACTCAAACTGTGCCGACAGCTATGTGGGATCCAGCCACCAGGTCACCTGACTGGCCCCACTGTCCCATTTGAATCCAAGCCATCTACATCTTGGACTCACCTTCTTGCTTTGAGGAGATAGGAACTCTGAAGTCCCTGTGACCTTTGTCACTGGGTCCTGGCACCTTTTCTGTGTGTACTCTGGAGACCTTCAGCTCCCCCTCTAAGGACTTAGACAAGAAAAGCCCTCCTTCCAATCCGGTGCCTCCCCAGGTTACACTAATCCCTCTGTCCCTGCTGAAAGGCAGCCGTTCCCCTGGCCTAGCCTGGCCTGGGCCCCAGAAGCCTGTCTACAGATGAGATATGATTCCTCAGGCCAGGGGACATGGACTCATTAACTCGAGATGTGATGACAGTGACTGAGGTATGGGCTGAGAAACTGAGGCCTCTCCAGGTAAGAAAACTTTGTGGTTGACCCACATCAATGCTTTTTAGGAGCTCCAGGGCCCTGAAATCTGTCTTCAGAGGTGCATGACTACAAGTATAAACCAGAGTCCATTAAAGTGTCACCATCTATCTCCTATTCTGGAAGCCTTCTTCCCTCTTCTAACTTGGCCACTTTTCTAAATGGAAGCAAAATCTTTCCTTTGACCTGGGTCTCAGCCACATAGAGGCCTGAGAACAAAAGACTCATGTTGACTGGTCTAAAAGCCCCATGGGAAACCGTAGCCAGCCTCTCGGAATTGGGATTCGAGCTGCCATCATTTCCACATGCTCATGTTAAAACACGGAAAGGTGGACATGATTGAAATTTGCATTTAAATGGAAACGGTTAAAGGTAAAGGCCCAATGTTTAGAGAAATGAGAGTATCCCTTTTTCTAAGAGGGAGGCCGAGTGTTATTGTATGCCATTAAGGTGTCACTGAGCCGAAATATGTTTAGAAATATTAGACGCTGCTGCTGCACACAGAGTGGCGGCCGGCGGCCGGAACGACTCCGCACTTGGAGAGTCTAAACGAACCCCACATCAAGCAGTTGCTTTCAATGCTGCCTGCTTTCATGACCTAATTCCAGCCCTGTTCTCTGAGCAGTAGAAGTTCCCATACACAGCTTTCGGCTGCTCCTCCATTGTCGTGAACACCAGGACTAGTTCAACACACATCTCGGCCACACAGCTTATCTTCTACAGAATACAGATGCACAAACCTTGACCTGTTTGAATGATCCTTGCCAAAGATGTCACACAGGTGTCATCCACTCTGTACGGACAGTCCATGGGTCATTCCAATAAACCAAAGGGAAATAGAGTTTAAGGATGTGGAAAGGGTCACCTGCCCTGATCAGTCTGGATGAGTGTATTCCACTGTCCTGTGGTAACAAGAACCCCCTCCTCACCACCAGATAGTCATGATTTATGCATCTTAAGTCTTATCCCCTCCGTGTCTTCATGGGTCTAATGGGATTCTGCCCCTTACCTTTTTGCTCCAAGGCCCATGTGATGGGACAGCTGCCATCTTGATCACTGCCGTCACTGAGGCAGAAAAAGAGAGAGCATGGATGATGCTTACAAACAAAGATATGCTTCGGCTAGAAGTGGCCCGTGTTGCTTCAGGCCACAACTTAGAGGTCAAAACTCTTACAGAGTGCCCTTCACAGACTTAGCCTGCACCAAAGGGGAAGACTCAGACACACAGGGCGAGCACCACACTCTGCTGCACACCGCCTTCCTTCAGTGCAGTCAGGTGAGGAGAAACAGGAGGCTACCTAGGAAAAGCAGCTCCCCAACTACAGGGAACAGAAACACACGTCGCCTGGAAAGTTATCCTTGGGGACTGTCTTAGTCTGTCTGGGTTGCTCTAACAGAAACTCATGGACTAGGTGGCTTATGGACAACAGAAAAGCTTTCCATCATTTCGAACACTGGGAAATTTAAGATCAAGGCACCAGCAGACTCCATGTCAGTGAGGATTCATTTCTGGTTTGTAGACGGCCTTCTCTTTCCTGTATCCTCACTCAGTGGAAGGGGTGAATGAACTTTCTAAAACAGTTTTTGTAAGGAATCCCCTCCATGAAAGCCCCACCCTTATGACCTAATCACCTCACAAAGGTCCCACCTCCAGTCCCTCTCACTGGGAGGAAGAATTTCAGATGGGGCCCGAGAGGCGAGGCGGCATTGAGATTAAGGCGCTAGATCCAACATGGCCGACTTTGCAGTTTGAGTTCTTGACCTGGCAGCTTGAAAATATCACTTTGGGTACATGTGCATGGGTACAGGAGAAGAGAGGGAGTAATTTCTCTTTCTTCCTCTCTCTGTTTCTCTCCAGTAAGGGCATGTATCCTGTAGCAAAAACTTAAAAACATATAAAAAATAGGATTTCAAATTAACTGGGCAGAGGGGCAAATTCTCAGTTTATAGCAAAGAGAAAGGGCCAAGGTCAAAAATCCAAAATAAACCCAACAAAGAACCAAAACAGAAACAGACTCCAGGTGGGAGTAGTGAATAAAGAGATGGAGGACAAGTTCCACAGCTAAGGCTACTAGTAAGTAGCCCAGAGAGAGGTGTAAGTGAAGAGCTAAAGAGAAAGTGCTTGGAATCCAAAGCCCAGGACTCCTGCAGGTGGAGAGCTCTCACATTACAAAGAGTCCATGCTCCTTGCTGAGTCAGAGACTGTCCCTTCAAGGAGGTAAACTGAGCCGCCAGCACATGACTAAATGCTCTGCTATGCTGGAGGCTGTATGGAAGATCAGGCTTTGGTTCTCCCAGCACACATGGACCTGCCTGGATGGCTTTGTAAGGGGCAGGGCAGTCACTGTTGACTGCCTGCCACCTTATTTAAGGCGTTTGTTTGTCTCTCTTTTTTTCTTTCCCTTCCTCACAAAATAACTTTTTAAAGAAATTATTTATTTAATTTTATTTATTATTTTTTTAATTTGCTATAAGGATGCACACTTACAAAAAAGAGAGAGAGAGAGAAAGTGAGAAAGCAATCCACCATGTCTGGGACTCAAACAGTCAACCATGTGGGAGTCCTGTGCCTTAACCATCACACCACCCGTTGGTCTCATAAAAGAAATGTTTTAAAACTAAAAATATTAGGACCAGCAGTTGGCATAATGGCTATGTTGCTGAATTCCCATGTAGTTGACTGTGGTTTGAGTCCCGGACCCAGTGGATTTAATTCACACCGGGTGCGTGTACATGCGTACCCAAGATCCTGAGAAAAGAATGGAGGAGAAGGGATGGCAGCGTGATCATCCCTCTTGGGGGGTGATTTCTCACTTTCTATCTCTGTCTCTCTCTGTCTTTCTGGAGAGTGCACATACCCTATAGCAAAAATTCTCAAAACAAAAACAAAAACAAAAAATATTCCTAAGTATCTTATACCTTTTGTGGCTATGGTAAATGAGATTACTTTCTTCAATTCTGCCTTTGTCTGCTTGTCGTGTGGCACATATACTCCACAGAACACTATTCAGCCAGAAAAAAAAAAAAAAAAAAAAAAAAAAAACAAGACCCTGGCATTTGATAAAAAGTGGACAAATATGGAAGATTTACTACTGAGTGAAGCGAGTCGGGCTATGAAAGAGAGACATTGTGGGTCTCCACTTAACATATTCTGACTGTCTGGACTCTGTGGTAGAGACTGAAAGATTAAAAGACATAAAAGCATTGAAAATAGTGATGGGCACTGGAGGTAGTGTTGAAGGAGGGTGGGATAGGGGAAGAGTGTAGGGAAGGTAATTAAGGAGAAAAAATAGAGAGGTAGGACATTTGTGGGACACAGAAATGGCTTATTACCAGTTGATAATGATGTGTAGTATTCTCAACTGACTGGTCTGAGGTGTATTTCAGGTTGGGTAAATTCTCTATACAAGCTGAATGATGCATAGTGATTGAATGTATAAAAAATAATAATTATAATATAAATAAATAATAAATAAACGCATCTATTTGACAGGTCTGGAGCAGTTGCTGTCTGCTGCTAAGGTTTCCACTACAGATACAAGGAAACAGTGTCTTCGTGCTTTCTGTCTAACTGTGGTAGCCAAGGTTGAATAGAAGAATTTGAGGGCACAAAGAAAAACAAAAACAATAAAATAAAAGGAGTTGAGTCAGACAACAGTTTAGAAGATGATGCTCTCAAGGGTGGTGGTTATAATTTTAAGAGAGTGTTTATTAGTTCCAACAAATACACATACCATAAAGTAAGACACGAGCGATCACATCCAGAGCTCATGCCCCATGTGCTTGACTGGCTTTCTAGGTCTCACCCCATTGTTTATAAAGCAAATATTTCTCAAGCTCTCTATTATCAGAGCTTAGAACAGTGGCTAAGGTGTTTTCTATGCCAAACACTATCCTATACATAGGAAAAGAAATGACATTGGGGCCAGCAGGTTGCATGGTGGTTAAACTGCTGAACTCCACTTGATTGACCACAGTTCAAGTCCCAGAACCAGCAGCTTGAAAAATCATGCCGTGTGTGTGTGTGTGTGTGTGTGCCCAAAATCCTGAGAATGGAGAAGGGATTGTGATATTGCCATCTACCCTGAGGGGCGATTTCTCACTTTCCCTCTTCTGCTTCTCTCCAGTGAGCACATAGCCCCTAATGGCAAAAATCTAAAAACAAAGAAAGAAAGAAAGAAAGAAAGAAAGAAAGAAAGAAAGAAAGAAAGAAAGAAAGAAAGCGAGCTGACATAGACACCATTCCAATTCTCCATGAGTTTATTCATAACAGTGAATCAAATCACAAAGGGCCAGTACTGACTGACAAAATGGGAAGATCTACTTCCTCTATGTGTCCTTAAGCCTCAAAATAACATAATGCTCAAATCTGCATACCTGACAATAGGTACTCTTTTCAAATTATTCTGTTTTATTTCATTTCTTTCATAAGAGAGAAGGAAAGAGAGAGATAGGAACCTTGACAGGGTCTCGCTGTGCTGCAGTCTTTCCCCCAGCCTCTGAGTTGTCCAGGATTAAGGGCAAATGTGAACTTTATCCTACAGATCACAGGGAGACCCGAAGTTTGGGAAACTGGAGTTTTTGGAGTGTAGGTTGGTAGAATCTAATCTTGATTTTAAAATCAAGAACTAGTGAAAAGAAAAGAAAATCCTCAGACCTTAAGAATTTAATTGCTGGGACCAGCAGTTAGCGTAATGACTGTGTCGCTGGACTCCCATGTGGTTGACCGCGGTTCGCATCCCGGACCCAGTGGCTTAAAACTCACGCCGAGCGCATGTGCTTGCATGCCCAGGATCCTGAGAGGAGAATGGAGGAGAGGGGATTGTGGAGTGGCCATCTCCCCTGGAGGGTGATTTCTCACTTTCTGTCTCTCTGTCTCTCTCTGTCTGTCTGGCGAGCGCATGTGCCTTATGGCAAAACCTCTCCAAAAAAAAAAAAAAAAGAATTTAATTGCTTACAATAATAGGGATTGTCACATGAGGTGAGAAGTTTAGCTGAGCTATTCTAGGGTTCTGTTCCCAGGTGAGGGGCTCGCCTGTAGGCTGGCTGCCCTGAGAGATCTGGCGGGGTGGGGGTGGGGATTGTGATTTGCATGCTGCCTCCTTGCAGGCAGGGGTCAGGTGAGATTCCCCCTCAGGTCCCCTGGAGTCTGTTGACTCCACAGTCTATAAGCTGTGCTGACTGTTTCTTCAGTCCACATGGAGGCTGGGCCTACACAAAGACTCTAGGGAGGTTTTCAGGGACTGTCTAAAGACTCCTCGGGACGGTTCAAGGCTGTGTATGATTTGCAGACTTTATGGATGGAGAGAGAGTGTCCTCATTTGCCAAATCCTGATGTAAAAAGCTACCCCAGAAGAGCTAAGTCAGAATGAGGTCATAGCTCCACATATAATGAAGTTTGAGAAGACATAGGGTGATCTGTAAATCATGGTAGTGCTAGCCAATATTTAGGAGGCACTACCTATGGGCCATAAATGTATTTACGACTCTATCACGCCCTATGAAATAGGTACCATTATTGTTCTGTTTCACAGATGAGAAAACCAAGGCTCAGAAAGGATAGAAGCCTTGTTCCTGGAGCTGGCAAGGATATGATCAGACTATTTGCCCCTGTGTTCCAGATCGGTGCCTCTGCACCACACTTCAAAAATTTCCAAGTTGAACCTCACAACCTAGTGTTTTCTGCATGCGGCACACATCAGCTCTGTGCTCCTGAAAGTTACTTACTTGGTCTCAGTATCTTTGCTTGTAGGGTGGATATTATTTAATACTCACCTAATACTTTTGGTGCAGGGTTAAAGAGTTGAAAAGATGTGTAGATATGTAGGACAGTGCCTGACTGGGAGTAAGTCCTCAGCAAATGTTAGTTCAATCAGATAATTTACTAACTGTGTTATTATAATCCCATCCCTCCTAATACTCTTTCCAGCTAATGAGCAGTCCACAGCCTCTGTCTCCCCCATGCAACCTGATTGTCTCAACAGATTAGATGCTGCTTTTTGTAGCTCCAAGGTTTATACTGTTTAAGAATTCACATGGTTTTTTTTTGTTTGTTTGTTTTTTTGGAGAGGTTTTTTTGCTATAGGGCGTGTGCGCTCACAGAAAGACAGAGAGAGACAGAGAGACAGAAAGCAAGAAATCACCCCCCAGGGGAGATGGTCATGCTGCAATTTCTTCTCCATTCTCCTTTAGGGATCTTGGGCACACGGACACATGCCCGGCGTGAGTCTAAGACACCGGGTCCAGGACTCAAACAGGGGAGTCCAGCGACATCACCATTACACTAACTGCTGGTCACTCTAAATTACTTCTTTAGTAACAGAATAAATGGACCACCTTGATCAGTGCTTGACAAATGGATCCAATCAGGCCACTGTCTGTGTTCATACAATTTGTGAATTTGGGAGTCATTTGTACATGTTTTCTTTTTTTCTCTCTATTCATGATTGTATGTGCGAGAGAGAGAGCGGTAAGCACCCTTCGTAGATCTGTTGCAATACGATCCCCTTCCTCCAGTTCTCTAGCCCGCAGATCTCGGGTACTAGCACACGTGTCTGGTATGTTTCAGACCATTTAGGCTGGGGATTTGAACTATGATATGGTCACCATGTGGGCTCCGGTTTCCCTTGAGCAGTGTATTACCACTGTGCCATGGAGCCAACCCCATGTGTTTTAATAATTTAAAAAAATCAGAAGAAGACTATTTCATGGACTGTGAAAAACCTGTAAAATTGAAATCTCAATGTCCGTAAGTGAAGTTTTGTGGGAGCACAGCCAAGCCCATTTGTGTACATATTGTCCACAGCTGCTTCCAAGCGACAGAGGCAGGGCTGAGTGAAGTTGTTGACCTCGCGATGGCATTTGGTCAATGACCAACGGCACACACCATGGTGGAGCAAGTCTCCTCTGCAGAGCCCAGTACGCAGTGGGCCCTACTTCTAGGTTTGTGTGCTACACTCTATGATATTCACACAAAGATGGCATCTTAAATGCCACCTTTCTCGGGATGGGCTCCTGCTGTTAAGTGATGCATGACTGTAGTTGCAATAGTGACCATATGGCCTACAAAGCCTCAGATGTCCCCTATCCACCTTCTCAAAGTTGACTGACCTTGGTCTTGATCATCTGCAGCAAAGCTGGCCAAAGAGCCAACACCTCCTCCTCTCAGCCAGAACATGCTCCTCCCTTCCCCCTCTGTTACACAGCACAGCCTGTGGACACAGAAAGCTCCCTGTACCGTTTCCTCATGGGCTGACTTAAAACCCACATTTTACACTTGCTTTACCTTTACTGTGAGACCTAGTGTGTACGCTCTGCATTTAATTGTACTGATTTATTGGGTGATTGACCTATTGCTTGATGCCTGATTTAGTCTTTGATTCAGTGTGGAGTCTCAGGTCTCACTCATTGGGTTCTAGCAAGCCATTTCAAGAGAAGTTTCTTACATGGATACCAATCTCAATCTTCTCTTGAATGCATTGTCTCCAAAGAATTTGGGCGAGATACTCAGGTAGGGTCTAACTCTCTTTTCTGTGTTCTTCCTCATTCCCCTCCCCTACTCCCTTACCCTTCCCAATGATCATACAGCACAGAACTACTCCATCCCCTACTCCACATTAACTATGATCTCGTAAGTATTGGGATTGGGTTTGCAAATATTCAAATGTGGCTTCATGAAAAAAGAAGATCCTGTGAAAAAGAATTCACCAGAGTAATGCATTCATTTGCCCTTTCCACCTTTGTGAGTTTCACAGTTCTTTCAAAATATTGCTCCTGTCATTTCTCCCACATGAAAAGTAGCCCATATCACATATAGAACATGCCCATTAAAGCTTGCTCTAACGTCCTACTGAAATGGTGTGTGTGTGTGTGTGTGTGTGTGTGTGTATTTTAACTTGGAAAGACTTCAACCAGTAGCACTGCCGGGGACCAAAAATAAGATTTTAATTGAAATACAGATAAGATAGGAGCCTTTAATTTACCTTCTCCCTAAGCAACAGGACTTTCCTGGCTGCATCTGATAGATGGCTTTTCTACCCTCTTTCTTTTTCAGCCTAAGCTAGAGCAAAATTATCTTATCTTCAGATGAAATATTTTAGGGATTTGGGGATTTCATGTGCCTCAGGACAAAGGACAGTGTTTGCAAAAAGATCACTGTCCTTTTTGGGAGGCAAATTCCGTCCTTATTGAAATTCCGATGTTAGAAAAAGTCAACTATCTCATTACCATGCTGCTTGCCACACAGTTTATGTGCCCGTATAGATGGACACAAGAATATTAGGGGTGCGAGAGAAAGAACACAAGGAGAGTTCCCCTGCAATCATGTCAGATGAGACATTTTTTTCCACCAACAAAAGAGTTTGTATAAAATGTGCTGCTATAAAAGTGAATTATGTTATTCTTCCTAGGGGCCATAAGGGACAATGCATTCTGGACCACAAGATCATTGTCATCACTTTCAGAGTAAATAACACAGATTCTTCTTCTCTGCCTCTTGTCCATGGCAGGCCAGGACTCGTTCTCCTCCAGCCCGCCCAGGGCCACCACTCGGAGGTCTGACTGAACAACAGGGACTGATAGAGAAGGGCACAAACTACACGACACAGACTTCCAAGGCCAAAGATAATTGAATTACCTGCTTGTCTGCAGTGATGAATACAAGTCGTAGAAGCAGGATGAATAGTCTGTTTTTACTGCATTTCTGGCTGCAGTTCCAGCCTTTAGTTTCCATGCTGGCTCCAAATGGCCACAACTCCAGTCTATTGGCCATTTCCGGCCTGTAATGATCTCTCGAGCACCACTAGAAATGCAGCTCTGAAATCGCCCCTGTATTTCACAGATACGAGATGATAGTTCATCATTTCCATATGTGACTCAATTTTACAAAATGCTCCACTTTATGATTGCATGAATTACACAGACTGTACTAGTTCTAAATTAGGTTCGAAGGCAAATAATACACGTTAACAATCTGTGTAGTTGTTTTTTATACTCACTGGTCAGACAAATCCCACCTTTGTTTCTTCTTTAGGTTTTTGCCATAGGGTATGTGTGCTCACAGAAGAAAGACAGAGAGAGACAGAGAGGGAAGATGAGAAATCACCCCGGGGGGAGGGTCACACCATGATCCCTTTTTCATTCTCCTCTCAGGATTTTAGAGAGGCATACACATGCTCTCAGTATGATTTTGAAGCTGCAGGGTTAGGGACACAAACCATGGTCAGTCATGTGAGAGTCCAGCACCTTAGCCAGCATGCTACCTGCCCACCCCAATTCCACCTATTTTTATGTGGCAGTTCCAACTTGCACTTGTGCGGCTACTTTGTGAACTTTATACATAGAATCCTCAGTGTCAAGAACTGTCTGTTCCAACTTGCCCTTGTCTGACTACTTTGCAACAAATTCTCAGTGTCAAGAACTTACCTGGTCCTTAATTCAGTAGAGTAGATATTGGGTAGACTAGAAAGCTCACTGGAGGAAATTATAGTGTATTGAAAAAGGTATGATATTAACTGAATTTGAGTCCTAGCTAAAACTCTCATTCCTTCACTTTCAAAATGGCGGACATAAAATTCATCTGATGACAGTAGTGCAGCTGAATTGTTCCTGTGAACACTTACCATAGACTCTGATTCAGGTGACTCACCAACATGATTTCATTCCTTTTCCTGTTTTTTTGTGGCCAGATTAGGTTAATCAGAAATCATATCATGTCATTAGCGTTCTCCTTTTCTTGTCAATTTATTATCTCTCAAAAAAAAAAAAAAAAAAGGAAATTGGTAGGTCTATAACCTGTAAACTCTTAGAGAGTAGAAACTAATTGTGTCTATTTAGCATGTTGCCAGCAGCAGGCCAGACTTGGCACAAGACAACTTTTTTTACTGAGAGAAGATGAAGATTAAAAACAAGTAATCCCCTATCCCATTGACAGACTAAAGAGGCATGCAGGTTCTATAGTAAGTTCTGCTTAACAGTGACATAAGATCCTGAAAATGACCTGGACTGTGTCATGCAGTCAAAAACCGCAGAGATTATGGGAAAAATTATGGACACAGCGTTCAAACCTTCAGAAAGAAAGGAAGAAAAAGAGAGAGACAACGAGAAAGAAAGAGAATAGGAAAGAAAGAGAAAAATAAAGAAGGAAGAAAAAGAAAGAGAAAAAGAGAAAAAGAAGAGAGAGAAGGAAAGAAATAGAAAGAAAAAAAAGAAAGATAGGAAAAGAAAGAAAGAGGAAGAAAAAAATGAAGATAAGACCTAATGGAAGAATAGCACAGTTTCACACATGTTTAAGCGGCTAAGAAATACACAAAGAATCATTATCAGTAAAGCACTGTACTGAAAAAAAGATCTGGAGTTTGCTTGTGGAACGGGTATGGGAAGGGGTATGATTATTTTGAAGTGGTGGAAGGACAGTGATCAGAAATCTGAGAAAAAATGGAAACCTTCTCAACATTCTTATATGGCTCCCTCCAGCTGGGCACGGTTTTCTGTTTTCACTTAGTATTTCTAGTGAAAGAATCGTCACATGAGCAAATGCAAACTATGTAATGCCCCTCAATAGATCCATCACACTGAAATACATGTGTGTTTTCCAAACAAAGGTTAGCACCTTTGAGGAGAAAAATAGAGCAGAACGGGCTCTATTTTTAATAACTGGAGAGCCTTGCCTATAGCCAATGAGCAGGCTGGTTCTTGATATTTCAGGGGGTGGAGCCATGGAAAACAGCTATTAATGAAGGCAACTGTGATCTCAACTGAACACGGTATTTAACACTTAGAGCTGTCTAGCCGTGGATTGGCATGGGAAGAGTAGGCACTGAGTCACAGGAGAGGCTCTAGTAGAGGGTGGTCATCTGGAAGGCAGCTATGCAAGGGGACCTTTAAAAGCACATGGAAAGATGGAATTAAAGTATGAGTTTATTTGGGTCCTAAAATTGTTGAGATCCATGCACAGTTTTTTTTGTTTAATATACTATATTCATTTTCCATGAACCTTTTAAGACCCCTTCTAGAAGGAGAATTCTAAATTCTCATCTGAAAGTCTTTCCAAACACAAATTTTAAAATTCTTGATGCTACACTTTAGGGTGAGTATGTAGAGGTGAAGAACATTTAAGTGATAAGTAAAAATTAAGTTAATTAAACATTCATATATCCATAAAATGCTAACTTTCCAGTGAGTGTGTTTGTATCCATAAAATGCTAACTTTCTGATTAGTGTATCCATAAAATGCAAACTCACAGGACATATGAGCCATTTCTAAGTGAATTGACCACATTATTTGACTAAATACTGGATAAGATAACCCTAGTTACTAAAGCACATAAATTCCCAATTATCAGTTGTTGAACAAATCCAAAGTTCCAGTTTCTTGCTTATATCTGTTCTCAAGTACGTGTTTCTGAAGGAAACTTTCAAATTTGCAGTACTTTTCTTCATCAAGCCAGAGGGGTAGAATATGGAAGATTCTGCACAAAGACATCGAGCAACGTCTAAATGGAAGGAAGGCTGGTTATCGAGTCTAGCTACATGTTCAAAAAGGAGAGAGAGGTATTTGACATCCGCAACTTCAGCCTCAGCAGACCACACATTTTCTATATCTTTCCATCAATGTCAGTATGTTGAAATGACATCAACCAATGACTGGGAAGGACGAATTAAAGCCAGCATTAACCAGGCTGCAGTGCTGCAGGTGGTAGGATGCTATTGCATAATGCTGGAGCCACAAAAGGCCCTGGATCAGATCCTGTACCAGCGTAGACGTGCAGGGCACAGCAGTATAATCCTAGAAGTCTAACAGGGAGGCTGGAGCAGGAGGACCATAGTCTGACAAGATCCTGTTAAAAATACTTCCCTATCTCTCTTCTCTCTCTCCCTCTTTTTCTCCTTCCCTCTCCCTCTCATTAAAAATAAAATAGAATAAAAATAAAGCTAACGGTTTTAAGCACCTACTGTGTGTCTGACTTTAATCCTTATACATTTACACATACTGTTGCATTTAATAATGATGATGCTAGTTGAATATCCTTCTTATCTAGAAATGAGAAAATTGAGAGGAGGAGAACAAAATCACATAGTTAATACATATCAGATGACCTTGAATTCTAAACTGGTGATGCCATTCTGCTTTCTCACACTGTGGCCCTCTGGAGAAGCACTCAGTTGGTAATTTTGAACTGAGGGTGGGAAGGAGGTCTTTACTGATCAAGGACTGGCCAGACTGGTGGCTACAGCTTCAAAGATGGGGAGAACTGAGGAAAGAGGAGAGGAGACCTAGACATTGCAAGGGAGCTGGTCTTCAACATAGTTGTCTGATACGTATATTTTTTCCTTTAAAGATTTATTTATTATTACTAATTTTAAATTTTGCTATAGGACACATGAGCTCACCAAAGAGAGAAAGAGAGAGAGAGAAAGTTGAGAAAGAAAGCTGCCAGGTCAAGGACTCAACCACCATGGGCCATGTGGGAGTCCAGCCCCTTCACCACCATGCCACCTGCTGGTCCCCTGTGTGCATAATTTAGACACCGACTTGTTAGCACAGAGATGTGCACAGACTTTGTACCTGCCCTCCTCTGTTTTCAGGTCCTCCTCAGCCTTTCAGAATCACCAGACCTAGATTAAGTCAGTCAACCTCGCTGAGCTACAGTTTCTAAAAAGCAAATAATCAATAAAAAAATCTTTCTTCTCTGGAGTCAGCTCAGAGTACATTAATAGAGACCATGCAAGTGAACGTGTTTTTGAGCCCTTAGGCGCTATATAATTATCATCATTACAGAAAATAGCCATTTGTTTTGCAGGGAAAAAGGAACAGAGAAAAAATAAGATTCGGGTTGTTTATGAGGAAAATACAAAAACTTGATCCTGAATGGAGAGGGAGAAAAAAGACAGTCTATTTTTCTTCCTGCTGTTTCAATGATAGTTATTAATGTTTTTAAGTCTTTCACATTGGTTTTAAGAACTCACTTTTCTGAGGGCTTGTTGCAGCTGAAAACTCCATGGAAGTGATTTCCAGTAATCTAAGATAATAAACTGTAAACTAACTTTTTTTCAAAGATGGGGAAAAAAAACCAGCCTATAACCTTTGACAAAATCATTGTACCAGGTGTAAAACAACCAAATGCTGATTAGCAGACAAGTTAAGGCGTTAGTATAGAAAAAAAAAAAATAGCTAAAACCAGAGGACTTATTTTGTAACTATTGTCTTTAATTTAATTTTCTTTCTCCAAATATAATTTCTTCCTTTGCCATATAACGTTTGCTCAGTACCTGAGGATGCTTATCCATAGGGATACAACTTGGATTAATGGAAAAGAAAAAAAGTCAGGACATCCTTCTTCTTTCCCATCATGTCTGTGTTGTCCTGCTTTGTCAAAAAGAATGTTCTGGAGTTCACAAAGCAGAGTTTTCCCTTGAGAGTTCTGCTGTCAGCATGGACAGAGGCATATGAACACTGGGCAGTGTTTCCCCTGGACTAGGAGAGAACACAATGCATCATCGAGGCCTGAGTCAGCTGCAGCAGAGATTCTACTACTCCCTCTCACAGGGAGGACAGCAAGGCCCAGAGAAGCTAAGATCCCCTCAGTGGTCCGACATTAGGAAGGGTCCATGCCACAATTTCAACACATGGCTCCAGGACTTCAAAGCCACTCTTTCCTCTTAAAGAGGCTGTTGGGTGTCTAGTATCATCAACCCAACGAAAGATGGACTATCCTCTTTTTTGTGAGGTGTATTAGTTGTAGTTCTCCAGAGAAACAAAACCAATAGGACATCTACAGAGAGAGAGAGAAAGAGAGAGAGAGAGAGACTTGTTTGAAAGAATTGGCTCATGGCCTTCTAGAGGCTTGGTAAATCCCAAATGTGTAGGCTGAGCCAGAAGGCTAGAGGCCCAAGGAAGAGACAGTGCTTCGGGTCTGAAGGTACGTGCTGGCAGCACTCCTTTTTACTCAGGGGAGGTTAGTCTTTGCTCTGTTGAGGCCTTCAACTAATCAAATGAAGCCCACCTAGATTACGGAAGGCGGTCCGTTCTACTCAAAGTTCACTGGTTTAATTATTCATCTCAGGCCAGCTGGTGGTATGGTGGTTATGACAGCTGGGTTCCACATGGTGAACTGCATGGTTCAAGTCCCACTGGGTACTTGTGTGTGAGTACTCAAAATTCCAAAAGGAGAAAAAGGGACTGCTGTGTGACCATTCTTCATGGGAGGTACTTTCTTGCTTTTCCGCTGTCTTTCTCTCTTGGCAAACCTATGTGCCCTCTGGCAAATTTAAAAATAAACAAATAAATAAATGTTCATCTCGCCTCAAAACACTTTCATAAAAATATTCAGAATAATATTTGACTAAGGGTGCAGACGGATTGACCTAACCAAGTCAACACACAAAATTAACCATCACATGAAATCATTCATGGCGGGATCCAATGTGACAATGAGAAAATCCCCAGGGCCCAGAGCCCTTGTCCTCACACGGGAACTCATTGAAATCTCATGTTCTCATGTCAAACAGCTAAGATAGATGTCTGCTGTTCCCAGGAAAGACCCGGGTGATAAAGAGCACTGAAGAAGTCATGGTACAAAAAATATTAAGGTGGGCGAGCCTTGGCTTTCTTAACTAGGCTCAATGTCAGTGATGTTTTTTATTCAAAACCCAGCAACCAGAACAATGCATGACTGTCTCTCACCGACTGCCTCTTCTTGTCCGAAATTCATCTGCTTTTGAAAAGCAAGCCCACTGCTGAAGGACTACGAGACGTGATCTTTGCCTCAGTGCTGTCTTGACATGACAGTACTAAACAACATGTCCTGAGTCTCACTGGGGGGTGGGCCCTGGGTGCCTATCGTGCACACCTCAGTTACCTGCACAATGGCCACTCGTAACCTCACAGTTGTTAAACTTCCTGTTGTGTGCTGTCACCAGCAGTTTGCAGAGAGAGAAACCAAGCTGAGGAGGTGAGACTAATTTCTATACGGCTATACAAGGTAATCTCAGGTTTCAAATTCATGTCTATCTGGGGTCAATTTAGCCTTCCTTGCAACCACTAGGCTAAATTGCTTCTTCCATACTCACTTTAGAATCCATGTTTCCTTTGGTCTCTGTGTTATTTAGACGAACTGTTGCTCTTGGGTTTAAGACATTTATTGATTAAATAATTCACATTTAAAGATAAAGACTCCACGTTGGGGCACTGGAATAGTCTTGCTTTGACATGAGGATGGCATGTAAGTGCCACATACTTAAAAATGCATCAGCCAACATACTGAGGTTAATGGACTTTAGGGAGGTGCAGCATATGTGGATAAAAGAATTTAAAACTACCAAAATGTAAATTAAAGGGTAAGCAGCCAGAAGGCAAAACCAAGCAAAAGAACAAAACGATAAAACCAGAACCATGGGATTATAGAATCGCGCACAGAGACCCACAGAAGCAGATGTTCTTCGCCCTGACATTTTTGTCCCTTGCCACTGTCACTGCTTGTCTTTGGTTGTTCTTGCCATGTCGCCAGACCAGGAACTCATCGGGGACATGGCCTGACACATTTTGCCTGTTGGCACAGCCTGGCAGAGTGAGTGCCGTGAGGTTTCTGCCTGTTCCATTGCCCTGGTCTAAGTCAGAAGCCCTCCCTGTATCTACTGACGAGCCTGTGGCGACGACATTTATTGCACACCTTCGATTTGCAAGGTTATCTCTTCTCATATCTCTGCGCACTCACCTTTATCTTCCTGATCATCTCCTTCTTCCCCTGTTAAGTGCCCACTCACCTAAAACACACTGGGTAATGATGTTTATTACCCAACAATGAAAATATTGTTATTTATGGCTACAATCACAATGTCATCAAATATGAATGCTCACATTCAGTGAGGGCCTTTCAACTGATTGCCTATGTAAATGAAAGCGCTCGCTCATCATCACATCCATTTTGGGAAGAAACAGTCAGCCGGGCGGGTGGCTTCAACCTGTGCTATCTCTTTAATACTCAGTTCACTGGAACCAACCTGCAACAAGAGAAAAATCATTCACAAATTGAAAGCTAAATTTAAATCTATAGCAAAACATAAAGTGGGTGTGCCCTGTAGCGACTCCCAGCACAGGAGCAGTGGGAGCTTGGACGCTGTTCCTCACACTGGGCAGCAGTGGATGCACTTTGCAGGAAGGAGATGGCCTCTGCATTTCAGTTTCAGGTTATATCCAGTGGGTATAACCCAGCCCTGTCACCGGCCATGCTTATGACCTCAAGGATGTCACATCTGCACGCGAGTCTTATCTGTGAATAAAAACAATTTGATAGCCTGTAAGTTACTGATGACATAAAAAATGTGTCCCGAACAACCATCACAATGAATAAGTCCTATTATACCAATAAAGATAGGGAAAATGGGGACCAGCAGGTGGCATGGTGGTTAGGGCACTGGACATTCCTACTTGGCTGACCATGGTTTGAGTCCTGGACCTGGTGGCTTGCTTTCTCAATTTCTTTCTCTCTTTCACTCTCTCTCTCTCAAATTAATATACATGAGTGAATAAATAAAATAATTTTTAAAAGATAAGGAAAATGTTCTGGCTCTCATGTCTATGGTAATTAATACTGAGGCGCTAGGTTGAAATGAGAAGGGAAAAAAGAGCCCACTGCACTATTCTCCAAAGGGCTACACACTTGTGATTGTAAAGGACCAGAAAAAAAGTCGTTTTTACGTTGTGAGCCACTTAGTCTCTGTGTACCAAGAATTTCTGTGTACCAATAAAATTTTATTTGAAAAATAGATTTGATCTGAAATTATAGTTTGCTAACCACTGTTCTAAGCCATCATTACAAGCAGTATGGTCAACAGACCCTTAGCCATACAAAACATTGTTTGCCCAAAATATGGTTCTCTAGACAAATTGGGGAATAATCGACCTTCAAACTTCCTGTGCACTCATCAGCCACCTCAGCCTTTCAAGTGCACCAGGAAGTCCTGCTCCGAAGACTCTTGCTTCAAGGAACACTGTCCTAAGCCTGTATCTCTCAGCAGGCCCTGAAATATTGAAAAAGAGCAAAGTTTTACACCATTTTGCTAGCCCACTCTTTAGCCGTCTTATGGGTAGGGGAGACTGAGGCCTGCGGAGGCTAACAGATCCAGTAGTTAAGGAGAACAGGTCCATAAGCAGTTGAGATATGTCTTTTTATTATTTTTCTTTTAAGGTTTTTACCGTAGGGTATGTGTACTCACTAGAGAGAGACTGAGAGAAACACTGAGAGAAAAAGGAGAAATCACCTGTCAGAAAGGAGAGCCTTGACAACAATCCCTTCTCCTCCATTCTCCTCCTAGGATTTCAGGCATGCATGCACACACCCTTGGTGTGATTTTCAAGCCACCAGGTCCAGGACTCAAACCACAGTTGGTCGTGTGGGAGTTTAGTACCTTAACCGCAATGCCACTTGCTGGCCCCGAGAAATGTCGTCCTGGTGTGCTGAAGACTCCCCAAGAAGCAGCCTGCCTCATAATGGAAGGATCACTTCAAAATGAATGGAGACTCTATGTCGCTGAACTCTCATGTAGTCGACCCCGGTTCGCCCTGGACCTGGTGGCTTAAAACTCACGCTGGGCGCATGTGCATGCATGCCTAAGATCCTGAAAGGAGAGTGGAGGAAAAGGGATTGTGGCGTGGCCATACCCCCGGGGGGGGGGGGGGTGATTTCTCGCTTTCTGTCTCTCTGTCTCTCTCTGTCTGTCTGGCTAGCGCACACGCCCTATAGCAAAAACCTCTCCAAAAAAAAAAAAAAAAAAAAAGAATAGAGACTCAAGTCTTGCTCGTTATTTTGCCATTAATTAGCTTTGTGGCTCCAAGAACTTGCTCTACCATCCCGAGCTTCATCTGCACAAGCTCACTTTCCTGGGCTGAAAACGAAGAGGTTCATTTAGAAAATCTCTGAGAATTTTGTTTTGTTGTTATTATTCCAACTGTAGTGTTCCCTTTTCTGTATTATTTTTTTGGGGGGTGAATTTTCTTTTATTTTGGTTCCAAGGGATACATAATAATTGTGTAGGAGAAGGGGGTACAGTGTTGCTGTAGGATTTCTGGGTCGTCCAGTTCACACCTTGCAGTCATGAAGAATTAGCGGCACAGAGAATCTGAGGGAATAGGAAAAGTGAAGTTTATTGAAGAAGAAGAAAGCTCCCAAAGCTGGGCACGGTCCCAAGAGAATGGGTTGCCAAAGAGGAGCTGAGGCGAGGGGTTTTTATGCCAATCAGGAGCGACTTGTCCCTGTCTCCTACCTCGGTGTGGTGTTTCTGTAGGGGAGACGGAATGTGGAGGCCAAGCTCTAGGAGTAGGAAATGTGCAGAAATCAGGGTTTGCACTTCTTCCACCATGAAGGTGGCTCGGTGATTTTCAACCCTGCCAAAGTGGAGACGGCCAGGTTTTGTTTCTGAATGCAGAAGCACAAAGGCCAAGCCCTTGGGGAAGGCAAATGCAGCAGCAGCACAATGCACAGATCAGAGACAAGTACTCAGATGCAGAGGCTTCACTTTGAACCCCAAGCCCACTTTTTTTGGTTTATTTATTTATTTCTTCCATGAGGAAAAGAGATAGAAAGACAAGCTCTACCCCCCCCCCCCCCAGCTTCAGCCAGCCTTGACCATGGGCACCTGTGTGCCTGGATTACTTAGGGAGGTCTCCAGACTCAAACCCGGAACCCTCTCATGAGGACCAGCTCACAGAACAGCACACTTTACCACTGCACTGCCATCCAGTCCCCTAGTTCACCTTTATTCCTTAGGAGACCTTGCACAAATTACCTGCTCCTCTGCTCCTGGGCCTGGTGCTCCAGTGTATCACTAGGGAATATAAAGTTTAAATGGCATTTTATAAACAGTTGTAATAAGCAAAGATTAGTTTTGTTACTATCACTACTACTACCGTGGCCGTGGCTACTCTATACAAAATATAAAAGGCAAAACAAAATTACGTCTTGAATATTAAGCACTTAATACAGCTAGCAAAGCCGCTGAGGACTCACAATCTGCTTCCTAGCACTGCCCACGGAGCCACCTCTTCTGTAAAATAGGATGCTTTAAGCCCTTTAACTCATACACATTTCAAAAGAATGATTTGTAATATCTCAAGCACTATTAAGTGTGTGTTTGACATATCATTATACTTAAAAACGATGATGATGATGTTACTAATGGGACATGTCTTATGTCAGAGCTAAAAGACAATCTTGCTTTCTGGGGGAAAAAAAAGGCAAGAAATGGCAAAGCAGCCTATCCCACAGAGGAGTAGGAAGAAAATGGCCTTGAATCCAAAAGTTTGTATAGATTCTTTTAAAAAAACATGACTCTGCTTTCTTGAAAATGTATCCAATTGAATTTCCTTTCAAACGAGAACTGAATGATTCCTTCATTTCAGTTAGACCCGGGCTTCATAAATACCATCTCTGCACAGTATATTACGCACATCATTTATTCAGCAGATATCATAATATATTCAGGGCTGCTCTTAGGGAGAGAAATTTCAATATTAGATAAAAATAGTGAGATGGCAACGGTAACTGTGTTTGTCTGGTACACAGAGTAAATAGGATTGTTAGCGATTGCTAAAGGCTTCAGGAAAAGATAGGGAAACAAAGATAGCTCGTGCCAGATTCTGCACCAAGCAGCCGCAGAGGTTCAAGGAAGCTTGATTGCCTTCTGCCACCGTGTACTTCTAAGCAGGCCCAGAGATGGGGCCCTTCATTCTTGTATTTTCTCGGAAGAATAGCTGAATGTTATCCTAATTAGAAATCTGCACAGATTTGGAAACAGGCGAGTGTTGTCTTCTCCCCCCATCCCTCCACCTTCTCTGCTGGGGGAGCTCTCTCTCATCTCTCTGTCCCCCCCTCCACACACACACACACACACACACACACACGCGTGCGCACACACACACACTCACCCTTGCTAATACTCAATGTCACAGAGTCAGAGGTCTTGTCCATTTTCCATCACCAAGCTGGCTCTGTCTGGGCTCCCGGCGTCTCTGAACATGATTTCCCTGATCTGCACCTGCAGGGACCAGACTCTCTCCTACATCCTTCTGGCTCAGGGCCTCCCCATTTCAGAGCTGACCTGTATGGAACCCTAGCAAAGCCCAGGCCTGGTTGTGCACTGTCCGTTTGACAGCTCATGTAATCCTCACCACACTCTGGGAGACGGGTGGCATTCCTCTCTCTATTTGATGATGAATCTCTCCATCTGATAGATGAGACATGGAGAATTTAAGTAACTGACCCGAGGACACATGCGGGAAGGGGCTAAGTCACCACTCAAACAGAAACCACGTGGTGTTAAGTGCCAGCAGAGAGCACCACCCAGGCCCTCAGAGGTGCAGACCTGGGTGGCTCCACCACTGAACGCCTACCACTGAACACATTGCATCGCTCTGCATGGCACCAAGCAGAACTGAGAACCGAAGGGGTGTTCCATTGTGTCATTAGGGTCCTAAAGCTCAGTTGGAAAGACCGACCTGGGGGACTAATAACTGCAACTGAGAGGAGGAAGAAGTCAGTGCAGGAGAGACCCCTGAGGATCCCAGAAGGAAAGAGAGCAGACATCCTGGAGGCAGAGGATGGGTTCCAGGAGAGGCGTACTCGCAGGTGTGGGATGGGTGGAGGTAGGCCAGGCAGAGCGGATGGCAGGAGAAGCATGGGGAGGAAACAGGAGGTGGGTGGGCTCTGACACCTGCAGGCTAAGCCCGGATCACTTCCTGCAGGACAGAACACAAGGCTGTAACAGCAGGCTTGGCCTTATTTCCTTTTGAAGTGTTATTTATTTTTTTAATTCTTTTTTTAAGGTTTTTGCTATAGGGCACGTGCGCTTGCCAGAAAGACAGAGAGAGACAGAAAGTGAAAAATCACCCCCCAGGGGGATGGCCACACCGCAATCCCTTCTCCTCCATTCTCCTCTCAGGATCTTGGGCACACACGCACACGCACCCAGCATGTGTTTAAGCCACCGGGTCCGGGACTCGAACCTTGGTCAGCTATATTGGAGTCCAGCAACATAGCCATTACACCAACTGCTGGTCTCCCTTTTGAAGTTTTGCTTTGTGTTTATTAAAACTAGAAAGCAGTAAGGAGTGTGTAGTGACGTTAGTGAGTCTGGCTGAGGACTGGCACAGAGGTTCTTGGGCAGCCATGCCAATGGTGGGCAAAGTCTCAGCTAAACCTGAAGTCATACTTGCCAAACCCTACCAAAGCCTGCAGGGTGGTAGAGCATTCACTCTTTCATTCTCTCCAGGTGCGGCCCCCCCCTGGGTTAGTATCTAAGAACCTGGAATCCAAGTTACTACAGTGAGCTCACCTCCTCTTTGTCTCTTTCTTCTGAGGCTGCGGAGAAGACACCGAGGTAGCCAGACGGTGCTTCCACTGTGCGTGGCCTCGCCTGTTTCTTCCCTGTCGCTCTCACACGCGGGGCCCCAGGAGGCCCGCTGCACAGGAGGAGGACGAGGATGCGTGGGAAACGTCAGCTCTCTGCGGGCCTGGAACTTGCTCTGCCAGTCCTTGTTCTTGCCTCATTAAGAACTTGCTTGTTCCTCGCCCACCAGTAATAGTTTGTGTGTTGCTGTTTTCTCAAGCATTCCGACAGTTTCAAAACCAGGAAGCGTGACTCAATCCTGGTGGGGGCTCAGTTTGATTCTCCTCAATGAAGAGAATGTAATTACATATGTAGGAAGATTCTTTCATCTTTCTTTATCTATGCTGTTCACCCACCTTCAGAAACAATCTCCACACTGAAGCGTCGAGCAGGGGCCAATGAGTGTCTTTCTCTTGCTTTTACCTCCCAGAGCGACAACCTCCCGGGCGGAGGCTGGATGCCTTCACACGCAGGTTTTCTCCCAGCCCTCATTAAGTCTGCAAGGTCAGCTTCCTTGTTCCCCGGGCAAATGAGAAAGCTGAAGTTCGGAGCCAGAACAGTGTGCAAGGAAACATAGACAGAAGGAAAGAGTAGGGGAAATTTTAAAGGATTCAAATAAATGTGCACCTGATCCCAAAGTTCATGTTCTGACCACTATGCTCAGTTTGCGTTCTCTGAATTTAAGAGAATAAAAGTACCCATGTAAAAGGTTTCCAGTTCAGCTTCGTCATAAATAAAATGGGATAGTAGAAAATAACTCAAAACATGGGACTGGCCCCAGAGGAGGGAAAAACATGCCAGGCACACGTGTGTGCATGCTTCAAATCTCAACAGGATGGAAAAATGGAGGAGAAGGGATTGCAGTGTGATCACGCCCCATTGGGTGTTTGGGAGGGCTTTTCAGTTCTCCATGGGTTCTCATTGGTCTTCTGATTCCAAATTTAGTGGGTGGGTTCAGCCCATGGACTTTTTTGTAGGGCCAACCCACTAGTCCTCAGCTTTGCTTTCTTTCCTTCTCATTTTCTGATCATCCTTGTTTCCATTCTATGAATTAGTATGTATAGATAAGAAGAGTCACAAAGTCCGTGGGCAAATGAGTTTATTTTGGTGCAGAAAGTAAGAGAAAGAAAGGAAGGAAGGAAGGGAGGGAGGGAAGGAGGAAGGGAGGGAGGGAGGAAGGAAGGAAGGAAGGAAGGAAGGAAGGAAGGAAGGAAGGAAAGAAGGAAAGAAGAAATACATGCAGTTTTACTGTAATACATATTTTCCATGAAATTGTTGAAGACTCCATTGTAGTGTGTAGACCAGATGGAAGGTCAAGAGCTCTGGTTTGCAGTGCTCTCCTCTTTTTTTTGCTCTATGAATCTGAAAAAGTCTCTTGAACTCACTGAGATTCAGTTTCTACCTGCGTAAAGGGAAGGGACTGTTCTAAAGTATCTTGATTCTATATCTTAATGTCTCCTGTCTCTCCTCCTCTCCCCACCATATCCACCTCCTTTTGCCATCTGCTATGGAGAAACTCGAAGGACACAGGCAGAAGTCCATCTGACATACCTGGAGTTTGCCACCATCCAGGCAGAGCCCATCAGAGCCCAGACTCCTTTGGATTCTCCAGATAGGTATGGGACCAAGTCTTCAGTCAAGGCAAAGGGGTTCTAAGCATCTTAACATCTTGAGCGTAGACAACGTGGTTTGGATACTGCTCTGGAAAGTTGCCAAGCCAGATTGACCTCATTAAAATACCCATGGGGGCTGGTTCCTGCAGCACAATAGTTAAGGAAATTGGATTCCAAATGGTTGACCATGGTTCAAATTCCAGCCCCAGCAGCTTGACCATGCTGGGTACATGTGCATTCATGCCCAAAACTCTGATGGAAGGAGGAATTAGGAGGAATTAAGAGGAAGGGATTATGGCATGACCACGCCCCTCTGGGGAGGTTCTCTCTCTCTCTCTCTCTCATAAGCACACACACTCTCTGTCAATTAAAAAACAAACACCTTTGGAGTGATCCCTTTCTTCCCTCAAGACCTTCTCGGGGGTATCCTGTTCCTTGCCACTTCTCATCAAGGAGGCTCAAAGCCTGAGAATTTGCAAATAACAGAGGGAAAAATGAGACTAGGAAAAGTGGAAAGAAAAGAAAGGAAAGCAGACAGAAAATGGAAAGGGGGAGAAGGCACCAGGGAGAGGGAAACAGGCTGGGCAGAAAAAGTAACGAGGAAAGGAACCCAACACAGAGACAGAGAAAATGACACAGAGACAGAGAGAAATGACACAGAGACAGAAACTATACAGAGACAGAGAGAAATGACATAAATCAAAGACAGGAGCAAAGTGGGACACAGGACCCATTCTTGGAGACACAATTTCAGCCATTGGCTTTGCTGTTTTGAATCTCCACATTTATAGTTTCTTCTAAATTAAACTGGAACTTTTTATTCATTCATGAGACAGTCAGTGAGCTTTCTATGCTCCGTCCTTTCAGTCTCCCCAAGGGATACACCGATGCCTCCAGCTATCATGAGAAGGACACTGAGTCTCAGGCAAGATAATTTTCCTGAGCTACTTGAGAGTTGAGACTAGATCCAGGCCCACTGGAGACCAGAGTCCAGGACCATCCACAGCCCATCTCCAAATTCAACCCTGTTCTCACCCAAAGAATCTCAGACCCACAGCTGAACTCAAAAGCATGAAAATCAATTAGAATGTGTGAGGGAAGGCAATTCTCAATCTGAACCAGACACACCAACTGATGTGGGGGCCAGGCCCCGAATGCCCCCAGATAATTCTTTTATATTACAGGCCAGCAAAATCAACATCTACTGGAAAAAAAAAACATACGGAAATGGCAGATGTGACTGCAATCCCAGCAAGGAATGCACTTATCAGGCCACAGTTAGGATATACAGAGAACAGAGGGTGGGATTCCGGGCACTATACAAAACCGAATCAGAACAAGCTTACCACAGTGAAAGACTGAACATGTATGTTTACATGTCTCTAAAAGGAAATTTGAAATAAAAGGAACGAGAAAGGACAGCGCTAACAGCCTGCGTGGTTTGGCTTTGGTATGAGTCTGGCCTCTTGAGGTTCGCTGTGGGTCACATCCATCTTTGAGATCCTCCGTTTGCTCACCTCTAAAACAGAGCAAATAAGAGCCATGGCACAGGGTGGCTATGCAGGGACAGGTAACCACACAGTGCCCTCAGTTCATCGGTGACTTATTCAGTGCCTCATAAACGGACATGTCCTGGTTGCTTTCCAAACAAGGAATGTTTTAAGCTATTTTCTTGTCTACATTTTTTCTTTAACTCTTTTTTATAGTCTTAATAAATTGAGTAAGAGGGACAGTGAACTGCGAAGGGGAAACATGTCAAATGCTGAGAATTCTAAAAATACATCTTTCCAAATCGTGCAGCTTGGTGCTGGCGAGATGACAAGGGCCCCTGCAGCCCGGTGCAAACAGAGTGCTGCAAAATCACCCAGCTTGCGTGTGCAGCACATGTACGCTGCATGCCAAGTGCTAAACGAGTGCTTTTAAACAAACCACAAACGTGGTAAGAGACTCGAGGCTCCGGCCAAGTGAGTGGAAGGGTTTCCTACATTCAGATGTGGACACGGGACTTATCCCGCTTCTGCCACTAGCCAGTGCCAAGCCAGAGACCCAACACAACAACACCCTGCGGGCCTCCATGCCTCTCTGGCAGCCTGCGTCCTGCAGCACCCTGACGTCTGCACACACCGAGAAAGCACAGCTCCATTGCTGCCGTTAGCATTCGAGGCATAGAAGACTGGACAGCACTTTTTTCCCAATCAACTTCATACGCTTAACTAATAATTTCACTCACTGCATGACGAATCCACCAGGGCACACCGAAAGTGGCTCCCATCGAAGGATGCCAATGCTCCTGCCATCGTTAAGAGAGAGAAGGGATGACAAAGTGAAAGGGAAAGCGCGGTGATTCTTTTATGTGAAGATTACATTTAAAAATAACCGACTAACCGTCTGCACTGTTCGGGGGCCTGACGTCTCGAAACGCATTTAGATTGATGCAGAGGCTGGGGCTGAAGTTCTCGTGCTGAGTAAACAGTCAAGTGTTCTTAATAGGAATTGCAGTTTCTCGACATCTGTTAGGGAAAAGGGAATGGCGAAACAACAATTTAGAGTGAGATTGGTTTTGTTAAATGCATTTAAATTCCAAGATTAGTGGTGTTCTTTCTTTTTCAATTAGCATTTACTTGTAGAAAGGTTACAGATGAAAGGGCTGGGGAAGAGAAAAGAGATCGGGAGGGTTTTTTTTTTTTTTTCTTTACTGAGAGGGCACTCCAAAGCGTAGTAAAGCTAAAATAGGAAGCGAACAGAAGACTTAAAGGAACTTAAAACCAGTGCCAAATGGAGACTGCAAATCTTGAAGGGAAAGCATTTAAAAAAAATAAAATCAAAATAGAAGGAAGTGGAGTCTAGATTTGATGATCCTGTCCTCCGGGCAGAAAAATCATAAATGGCTTTGAGAAAATACTGAGATTTGTATTTTCCAAGCCAGTTACTAAGCAAAATTTGTGTTATTTCCCAAATCTATGTCACGGTTCTGTTTGAGCGTGTAAAATGCTGTAACTAGCTCTTTTTTTTTTTTTTTTTTTGATAGAAACATAAACAGAGACAAAAAATGTAGGGAATGTTTCACCTGTTTTACTGCCATTAAATAAACTTCATCTGCTACCAAGTTGTTTGGGGTGACATTTGTTAAATAAATACGCTTTGTGAGAGACTAGAACACTGAAGTCTGGAGACAAGCAAGCCGTGCTCTCAGATAAATTCTGTGCTTCTCAGAGCCCTCAGCCCTGCCCTGAGGGGAGAATGAAATGGTAAATTCGGCTTTATATTTTCACAGTGCTATTTTACCTCCAAACTTACACACTTCCAACAAAAAGTGCACCGTAGGGTTAATGCCGTCTCCTTTGTCTCTCGCCTTCTGTTCCCCCATTTTTCTCCCTTCCTTCCTCTCTTCCTTCCTCCCTCTGTCCACAAAACATTCTTATTCTGTTCTTTGGTTTTTGTTTGTTTGCTTTTCCTTTTTTTTTTCCCTTTAACATTAGGGGCAATTTAATTTTTTTTCACCTCTGTATACATTTCATTTCTAAAATCTGTCAGTGTGTGTTTTGTGCATGTCTGCAACCTTTCAAATCCTTTCAATCTTCACAATTATTTTTAAATACAAGTATTTCGTTGCTTAATGAAAAGCAGTCCTACTATTTCTAATTGGAAAACTAATAAGTAAGTTAAAAAATAATGCCTACTAACACTGTTCTCTGAAGTATCTCTGTGGACACTTTAAAATGCACCCCGATGGGTTACTGTTTCTGATGTTTCCTGGGTAGGGTCTCAAAAATCTGATGGAAATTGTAAAATGGGAGAAAAATGGAGACGTTCTGAATACAAGGTACTGTTAGTGCATTGTCTGGGCAACCAGATGGAGTTCTTTCCAGCCCACAGGAAACAGAGAACCCCCTCACAGTAACTAAAGAGGTATACAGTTCTAGAACATTCTGCAACCAGACCTCCAGCCAGTCTGCCTCTGTAGGCCGGTTCCTCAGGCTTCTCAGCAGGCTCCCTTTGAGAAATTTCATATGCAGATTCCTTTCAATTATCTGTCAATTTTTAAAATGCAAATAGAAACCTGCAGCCATCACTTCGGTACTCACCAGCTGACGTCTTCCAAGCACCCAGACCATAAGTGAGTGCAGTTCAATATGTTCTCTTCCTTTTTTTAAGTGGAGTTAATATTACTGAGCAGATTTTGGTCAGCTTCCAGGAACCTAGGGTGTGGAGAGGCAGCATTCTATTTTAGAAGCACAAGTTGATTTGAAAAATGTGAACTTAGTTCCACTCTTTCTTTGTTTCTGCTTTCTTGCTAGACATTATTTTTTTTTAAGCATTGATTCATCTCCACACATGTACACACCCAATTTGGGCCAAATTTTATGACTCCCTAGAATGTTTTAAATTCTTTTACATAGTTATAACACAAGAAAGGTCCAGAGAAAGAAGGCAAAAATAGCCTATAACCCCCAAACCAGAAGATCACCAGTAATAAATATTTTGGCACGATTTCTTTTCATCTGCTTTGCATACACATTTTATAAAGTTGAGTTCACACTATTCATACAATTTTGTCTGCATTTTGCCCTTAACTTCATTAGTAAGCATTTTCAGTATGTCATTAAAATGTTAAAGAGGTTTTTGGCATAAGGCCAGTACACTTGCCAGGGAGAGATAGAGAAAGAGACAGTGAGAACAAAATTGAAAAGTCACCAGAGGAGAGGGCCTCACCAGAATCTCTTCTCCATTCTTCTCCTGGGATCTTGGGCACCCACACACACCTGCCTGGCATGATTTTCAAGCCACTGGGTCTGGGGCTCAAACTGCAGTTGCCATGTGGCAGTCCAATGATGTAACTACTATGCCATCTGTTGGCCCCTGTCATTATTTGATGATCGTGTCCTCTGGGCAGAAAAATCATAAATCCTATTTATTTTCATCTTTTTTCTATAGGTTGTGTGTGCTTATTAGAGAGAGAAAGCAAGAAGTCACCTCCCAGAAAGGATGGCCATCCCATAATCCCTTCTATTCCAGCCTCCTCTCAGGAGTTTGGGCACACATATGCCTGACATGATTTTCAAGTTGCTGGGTCTGGGACTTGAACTGCCTAGTCAACCATGTGGAATCCAACATCTTAACCTCCACCCTACCTATTGACACTATGTCATTAAATTTTTTAATTAACATAACCTAAAATTTTACTTAATCCTTCGCCTATTTTAGGGGTACTTTGTAGTTTCCTTTTCCTTCTTTATGATTATATGTGATACTTAAATAAACCAATTCATGAAAAATAGCCATCTATGTTAGATTACTTGCTTAAAATAAATTCCTGGAAATAGAATCACTAGGTCAAAGGGTACCAACATATTTAATGTTCCCAATGCATATTGGCAAAATGCCTTCCATAAAAATTACACCAATTTACCCTCCTACAACTAGTTTATAAGAATGCCTATTTCACAGTATCTCTCCTGCTCCAAGATTTTTTTTGTTTCAAATTTCTAGAAATTCAAAATGATGAGAAAAGAAAATGATATCTTTTGCTTGGAACAATTTGTTAAAACATACACTGAGCAATAGATTCATTTTTAAAATAGTTTAATTTGTAAAGAAATGGAAATGTTTATATCCAGACATTTTCTGACCAATAAATGCTAAGAAACAATAGTGCTCTATCATACAGAATGGAGTGTTTTGTTAGAAAACATTACATTTTGCATGCTGCTAGAGAACTCTTTCTAGTCCAGGCAATACTGCACTAAGAAAGGGACAATACTAAGTCATCACCTATTACTTCAGGCAGCTCACACTAGATTCTAAACACAATTGGGTGAGGGCATCTTTTAGAGCTAATTTAGGTGACTCCATGTTCCTGAGCCTCGTACTATGCCTAAGTACAGATGGATGGTATCCTTGGTATCTATTTGGGCAGATACCCTGAGGCCAAGAAGGAGAACCAGTGAGATGTTTGAGAACCCAGTTTAAAACAGTCTTTTTGAGATTTTGCTGTAAAAGAACACTCAACTGAACACCCTGGAGAGGCAGAGCGGAAACTGTTGAAAGGTGCAAAACCCCAATGACGCAATGAGAAAACACAGGAAAAAATCTCGTCATGCCCAGGACTTGCCAAAGACAACCCAGGGGTCACTGAAAAGCACCCTTGTGTTCTGAGAGAATAAGGATCGAGAAGGAAAGATTCCATGAATGAATGCTGCTGTTGTCTAAATGAGTGCTCCCCTAGGCTGCTGTGTTTTCCAAGTTAACGAAGTCAATCCTGGTCCTTAAAGTTTTCTGTTAGACTTTCAAGTTTCTAGGAGTCAGCCTACAACAAACCCAAAATACCTCAAAATAGCTGTTGACTAGAGGTGGATTTTGAGGGAAGCAAAGAGACCAATCACTCTTCACACATACACAGCAGACGAATTAGCACCAAAAGTGTCTTCATTGACTTGACCCAAATCATGTGTACTTCATCAGAAGTTACTGGTGGCAGTGAGTCCTGCTGATTATTCAAAACCAAAAAAAAGGGGAAGGAAAGCAAGAAAGAAAAGGAGAGAAATCTAAGACTTATCAACTCAAAGAAGTACTCCCTTTCTCCCCCAAAGTCTCAATTCCCTTAACTGTCAGATTGTTTAAAACTGAGCACACCCTTCTGAGAAGATGGCATTTTTCATTGTAAGAATATTCCTTCTAGTGATCAGTTCCCGCTTAATGAAGTGTTCTCTAAATTAAATCTACCCTTTCTGAAAGGTTACTCCCCAAACAAAATGAACAGAATAATGCCTCTAGTCCATATAAATGTCATCCTGTCCTCCAGTAAATCTGTTTTAATCACTATTTTTAAGGAAGCAGCCCAACCGAGTAGGAGAGAGACTCAATTACCTTGTATACCAAGGCAACTGTTGAAGGGGTCACAAACAGTGTCTTTCAGAGGAGCCTTCCTCCAGAGAGATGTAAGAGACACTATTTTGCACATGATTCGTCTTTTTCTTTTTTCTAACTAAAAAGCTGAGTTCCACCAGCGAAAAGACAAGAAAACTGATATCAGCTGAGGATGTACTGCGCTGAGGCTCTTAACCGTACATTATCTCACTAATTGCTTCCCACAAGATTGTTAGAGAACTCCTTTCCTTTCTCTTTCTAGAAGTGAAAAGTGGGATCCCAGTAGCAGAATCCCACCTTTAAGAGGTACAGCCACCAGACCAGAGAGGGACGAGGTGAGACTTGCCCCGGTTCTCTGTCATTCCCAAATGCCTCGGCCTGAGCGGCACAAACTCAACTTTCGCCAGAGCTCAATAAACCCATTACAAAGAAATGGTTGGTGTGGGAGGATGATTCAGCTAAATTACACTTAGAAGAGTTGGGCAAAACCTGCTTCCCTAAAAACTTAAAGGCAAGCTCTCCGGCAGTCCCAGGCAGTCGCAGGATGTTAAGAAACCAGTAGTCTTGGAAGGTAGACTGAACTTGCTGACCCTGATCCAACATTTAAAGGTCAACCAAATGAGCTATAAATTACCACCCCAGAAAAGTTTGGTTGGAAAATGGCAAGCAGCAGGCACCTCCTGACGTTGATTCCAAACAGGCGTGTGCCTTGGATGGGGTTTCTGCAAAGGCTTTCATATGCTCCGCAAAGCTAACGTGCAGAGGCAGGCTTCAGTGCTTATGTTTTTTGGAATTAAGTTGCATGACTGTGCCTTGCTCTCTAAAATGTGTAAATGTGTAAATTATGCTACAACAGATTGCCAGTGCAAGTTGAAGAAATGAAAAATATGGTGTACTCTCCCGGTAAGAGTGCAGGAGTCCAGGGGTGTGGCCTGTCACCTGATGTGAAAGGCAGCCTTCAGCTCTCCATCATTGGGGGCTCTGGGAAGGACTCTTAGGAAAGACCACTGGAATGAAAAGAAGCTATATGACTTTTTGAGTACCCAGTTACAACTAAATACTATTTCTTTTACTGGCACAAAAGAGGTTATGTAAATGATGTGTATTACATAAGTCCTGCTTCCAAGTCATACTGAATTTTCCCAGTTCACCATATCCTAATAGAAATGTCACAGTTACATGCCAGATCTTGATCCTAAATATTTAAGAATAAAAAGATAGGAAAATGCTACTGCCATATCTCCAAAACTCCACAACTACTGTTATCTAACTCCAGTGGAGTGTGTATGTGTATATGTGTGTGTGTGTGTGTGTGTGTCTTTCTGTTACTTATTTTAATGTTGATTCAGTTTATTATAATGAGGAGACCAATCTTACATACAAAAATGTCATAAAGTCATAAGACAGTCCCTTTCTTCAGGAAAATTAAAGGAAGCACTTAGACTCCAATATTTCATAGGTTAAGATTGAAGAGTGAGCCTAACTATCTCATGAAATAAGGAAGTGGTATGAAAATTATGCTGGGTCAATGACAACTTTGTGAGTTATCAGGGTTGAAACAACACCTGTCATTGGTGATTAAATAGTTAGGTAAGGTCCAATCCATTCATTCTATAGAAAAAGTCTAAAAATGCCCAGTTACTTCCCCAGATCACACAGGAAGAGTCTGCTAACATGGAACCTAAGGCTTTGCTCCATGGCAGCTGGATCCTGCATGGCTGACCTTATAGGTTAAGTCCTGGACTCAATAGCTTGAGAAACATGTCAGGTGCATATGCATGCATGCCCACCAAAACCCCACAGAGGTTAGAGAAATAGAAAGGATTGGAGTGTGACCATCTTTCATGGTGGGAGTATCTGCTCCTTTTCCATCTCCCTGTCCCTGTCTCTGTCTGACAAGTACATGTGCCCTCTGGCAAAAAAAAAAAAATTTTTTAATAAAATAATATGACCTATACCTCTACCAACTCCTTGTGTTATATTCTCTTCGGTACTGATCATTATTTGGAGAGTCAAGGAAATAATTCTGCAAGTTGAGCCAGTTTATATTTCTTCAGCTTCCAAAAATACTTTAAGAATGAGTTGACATTGGTTTAAAATTAAGTGGATAATGAATTTTGCAGATTTCCTAAAGGTCACGAGTTGCACTATGAAAATGAAGAAATTCAGATACTACATTTAAAGGTAGTCTTTGCAACTCTGTCAAGAGGCAGAAACAGGTTTCTGTAGAGACTCATCACACATGCAGAACGATTTAATTGGGAGGGAGGTTTGAGATGGGATGCTGAAAGTAGTGATGTCTAATTGTGGACAGAGGTTTCAGTTGACTTAGGGAGCCTTCCAGACTTGCAATTTTTATTCCGTTTCTCCCTCCCTTCCTATCCTATTATTTCCTCCTACTGCCTTTTATCTGCTGTGATGAGAAAGATACAAGATGCTGAAAGTGACAGGGCTAAATTGGCAGTGCCCTGAAGATTATTTCTCAGTCTAGTCTTAATAAGAAGTACTGTCTATGTTGTAAAGTATGATAATGGATTCGTAAATTAACCAATACCTTTGATTAAATTCATAAAATAATTGGGCCCTACCAAAGAAGAACTAGTCTGTCTTTATGCACTACTCTGAGCCTTACACTAGTAGTGTCCTGAACTGGGTGTCGTACTCACAGAGACCCTGTAAAGCAAGACCTTGCATCACACTGTTTATATTAGCAGTGGTCATTTTCTCGTTTATACATGAAAATCCCAGGATGGTGAGAATTCTACTAGCTGAGCTGAAGAGCCCCAGATAGAGCCAGTAAGAGAGGCGCATGTCCTCTGAGCAAGCCATAGTGTGTCATATTAGCTAGTTATTCATAACCAAGGATTTGTGACGCTACAAGACACTGGAAATAAGCTAGAAACCTTAAAAGAATGTGCAAGGACATTTGATCTTAAGTTACCATTACTTATAAATCAGCATAATTATTATATCAAAATAATTTATCTCCTCCATATCTATTTAGTAGCTAGTCTGTCTCTTGGGAATCAAAGAGAGTGTGTGTGTGTGTATATATATATATATATATATATATATATATATTATATATATATATTGTTTGTTTGTTTGTTTGTTTTTTTTGCTATAGGGTACTCGCTGGAGACAGACAAAGAGCGAGCAAAATAGAGAGAGAGACGAAGTGAGAAATTATTCCAAAGAGTATACTTTTTATAAAAGCTGCCAGAGGGTGTGTGTGCCCGCTAGAAAGAGATGGAGAGACAGAGACTGAGAGACAGAGAGGAAGTAATACCCTTCCATGGGAAATAGTCACATCGCAATCCCTTCTCTTCAATTTTCTTTATCTTGTCAGAATTTGGGGCACAGGTGCCCGGTATATGTTTTCAAGACACATGGTTAGTTATGTGGGATCTGGCTTCCCTTAACCACTAGGCTATGGGACTAACCCCCAAAAGTGTACTTTTTATCCTTAATTATTTTTTAAAATGTGTTCATTCTCATCCCCTAACACGTTGCCTATCATTTAACACATATTAGGAAAATAAATGAATGAAGCTCAACATCAGTCAAATAGAAGGGACTAGTCTATGGCACCTAAGTGCTTCAAGTCTCTGATCATTTGAAACAGCGCTTATATTTTCCTGTTTCTTTTTCAATAATTTTTGTCTCTGCAAACTCCAAATGTGATTTGTTCATTCAAATTTTCTATTTAAATAGCCAAATGAAATCTTCAGGCACTGTCATGCAAATTAATCGATTTATCAAGAAGTCTGTTTGGTACATTTTTCTGAGTATTATATTTGGATTGAAGGTAGGTAACTGTAAGTAACTACTGGAAATAATTTTGAAGCCCTTTGGAGCACATCCTGCATGGCAGATGTCATTCTGGACATTTCCATATCTATCATTTAATCATCTCAGCTGAGCATTTAATGTCAACCCTATTTCACCTCCTGACATCTCACTCCGGAATGGGGGCCCCATCCAAGGTCACTTGGGCAGTGGTGGAGCTGGAAGTGGAATCCACGTGTGTCATTGATCGCAACCATGTAGAAATATAAAAATGAAATATTCTTTTAAAAATAAGTCAAGTTTCTCGAAGATCAATCATGAGTGCACCGTATTTACCCAGACGTCCTGTCAAAGAATGCCATTTATCAGGAAACTGCTTCACAAGAACTTTAACAATTTAGCTCCTCGAGTGATTGATTTCAGAGTTGACTCTCATTAGATTCTTGCAGGCTATGTTTAGCAAAATGGATTATGTAATCCATTTTTTGAACGGAATTTTTATTATCAAATATATTTTCTAGTCAAGTAGTCATGATTGAACTTTTTGATGGCTCCAACTTCAAAACTACATCTTACATAATTTTAAAATCCAGCACTAAAAAATATGTTGAGAAACATAAATTAGCATTTCGAGAGGGGAAGGATGATGTGCTTTATTCAGTGTTTCTCTGGTAGAGTGGTGAAGTGTGAGGCTAATACAGTGGAATCGCTCTAACTCTACCAATGTATATTGCAAATGAATCAGCGCAGCTCTGTATGCCTCGGCTTTCTCATCTGTCAATTGGGGGTGACAAAACCATGAATCTTTTCAAGTTGCTTTTCAAATTGCCATGAGGGCACAGAGGAAATGAATGTAAAAAGAGCTCGTGAAGCCCTAAAGCAAACGCGATCTTTGGAAAGGGCTCATGCTCCTGCAGGTTAGAGCTGGTTTGTTGGTTTGTTTGTTTGTTTGTTTATGTTGGTAAGAGTAGCCTCATTTTGACCAGTATAACAGCCACCAGCACTTAAAATGAATGCCTCTACACAAGTTAATCAGGACGGGGCTGTTGCTGATAAATTGATTATTTATGAATCTGTTGTTTTTTAAGTGTTCAGTCTACTACTTTTTTCTCTTAACCCTAGAAAGTTAAAAAATCTTTATTGATAAGTATAACTGTCATTAACATCATCACAACGGCCTTACAGTGATGAAGATGATCATAATTATACTCTCCTGTCTTCCGTTAAAACACAGTCTATGCAGGAGAGAGCCCCACTACGCCTTTGCAGCAGTCGGGTGTGTACCATCTAACCTGGCACATTTCCAGCTGGGGTAATTGCATTCTGCTCACCAAAAACTCCCTGTCGTTTTCCCTAGAGAAGTCTCCCTCATTTCCTGTTCAGAACCAGCTGTGCTACAGGGCTGGCAAACAGCTGCCATGTCGTTACCCCGAGGTGGCCGCATTTCAGCACGGGTGTGGACAAGGCATGGGTATTCCTACAATCAAGGCTTCAGAGCGAACCAGTGACTCTCCAGGCATTCTTTGTCCTACAATAAAAAGGAGAGCTTTCTAAATAATATGTATCAGTAGATGCTATAGCTTAAAGGGGAGAAGAGGGAATATGGATTTATTTTTGCATAATTTTAAAGTAGAAACTAAAAAAAAAAAAGAATATGTACCTCCAGCTGCCACATCTCCAATAAGGAGCTAACGGTCTATTTTATTTTAATTGTTCATCGTTAGAGATGACCTATTGCACCTACTAATTAATTATTGAGTTTCTTGCAAGACTCTCCAGTCAGAGCTACAGATGTTATGAAACCTAGCCCTCTCTCTGAACTATGATCTTGCAGATGTATCTCTGAATCAGAACATGATTCTGTTTACATGATGTTTAGTGAAAGGGGCAATGTAGATGTTTGTGGCTTCATGCGGGCCTCCCATAAAACCCCATGCAGAAGATGAAACATGACACCCGCTTTGTGAGCCATCCAAAATGCCTACCCCCAGTCCATACGTTTCATATGTATGTAATCAACTTTTATTGGTTCTTGAATTACATTCTGAGAGCACAGAACTCCCCTCTGCCAATTTGAGCACAGTCACAGAGCTTGGAAGTGTCATTAATAAAAGGCTGTGTGGTTTGAGCACAGTGAAATGTTTTTAAAACTCCATGTTTTCTACCAACGCTGATTTTGGGGAACCAGAGATTTAGAGAGTATATTTCACATGCACAAAAATAAATGACCTAAAACATAGACCCTTTATTGGCTAAAAGTGAGCCAACTTTTATCCAATCATGCATGCATTGTCTACTGCATGTTTCCTGTGTGAAAGACATGAAGGAGCACACGTGTCCTAGATCTGTCCATCGAGGCTCTCGCACAGAAGTGACCCATTCTATGCAGTCAGGAGACTATGGAGTGTTACCATCTGAAAGAAACACCTGTGATTACAGAGCAGTATTTCTAGAAGTAGCAAATAGTGATCATACCATGGTTTAAACCAGAACTTGCAGATGTGCCTTCGTACATTCAGGAATTCATCTGGGGAGGTGGAAAGGATCCATCCCACACATCTGGACTCATACTAAACAAGCTCAAAAAGTTAGATGTATAGCTACTGAAGCATTGATTGGTTCAGTTTCCATAGAAGTTGACCTGCCAGTGACAAGTGTTCATATTGAATGTAATATTCATCTTGATTAGCAGACCGGTTCAGGCTCAGAGGTTGCTTAGTGAGCAGGCATTAGGGCTCAGAGAGTAAGAGAGTGTTCTAACTTCTGGTGAGAAGCTTCATACCTGCATCACCTGCAGGAAAAGCTCTGTGCCAAGGACTGCCTTTGCTGGAACAGTGCCTATATGGAGTCTAAATAACTGAACTTTCCAGTTTTTGTTCTAGTCTGCTCATCTGCCCAGCTGATCACAAAGGCTTCCTCCTAATAAGTGTGATGAAAACTGACAGGCACCCACTTCTTAAATAGCCTGATTCTGGGGACTATCAGGTGGCATGGTGGTTAAGGTGCTGGACTCCCACATGTTCAACTATGGTTCGAGTCCCGGACCTGACAGCCTGCTTTCTCACTTTCCCTCCCTCTCTCTCTGTCTCTCTGTGGTGAGTAGACATGTTCTATAGCAAAGTAAAATAATATTAAAAATTAAATAGTTTTAAAGAAATAAATAAATACCTTCATTCTGGTCCTCCTAATTCTTAGACATTTTGCTGACCCTCAGGGTTGGGATTTGGATTGTACCCAAGCATCAGTGTACACTTACAAACAATTTGCTGGGGTTTTGCCCAGAAAGGGCTAACCCACCCATTACGTGTGGATTTGATTATTTTAATTCTGAAAAGGAAATAAGGATTCCAGGGTGATCAGTTATTATCATCTCAAGGAAGGACCAAATGTCTGTGCAATCCATGCCTCTGTCGAGCACGGCGCACAAGCACGCACCCTTGTGCTGTGGTTTTCTTTCCTATGTTCCCTCTGGTCTGATTCTCAGTTTTTGATCCTGTACGTGGAATTCCCAGGCCATCCACATCTCCCTGGCCTCTCTTTTGCCTTTTACAGCCTCTTAGCATGCCCTTTCACCATGTTCCTTTCTCGCATCTGCCTCTTTCTGACGATTGCCATTCCCGCCATTGTGAATCCCATCCTGGCTACATTTAAGCTAACTTGCTGTGAACTTTTCTCGTCATGGAATCAAGCCTCTACTTTCATCAGATCACTTTCCAGCACAACACTCTTCCTTGAATTCCATACTGGGCACCTGAGATTGTTGTATTCCTTCCATAATTTAACTGGTAGCTACATGTGACTGACAAAGAGCAAATTTTGGTGTCTGGATATCTGTTTTATCTATTATTTATTTATTTATTTATTTAGAGATTGTGCTATAGGGTGCATGTGCTCACCAGAGACAGAAAGTGATAAAGCACCACCTGGGGGATGGTCAAGCCATCATACCTTCTCCTTCATTCTCCTATCAGGATTTTGGCCACACATGTACATATGCCAAGAGTGAGTTCCAAGCCTCCAGGTCCAGGACTTGAACCATGGTCAATCACATGGGAGTCCATCTAGCACTTTAACCACCATGCCATCTGCTGGCAGAAGTGTCTAAATATCCCAATTCTAGACCTAGTTCTACTGGTTATAAGCTCAATAAGTCCATTTCAATGCTCCATGCCTTTTCTGTGTGTGTGTGCTAGGAAGAAAAAAAATAACAAAAAAAACACTCAAAACCAGAAAAATCAATCCCTCCCTCCTAGAGAGATAAAGGGTCTCTAGAATAATCTTCTGGAGAGTCACTGTCCCTCTGAATAATTTTATTCAACTTCCAGTATTCACTTTTGCCTTTGTATCCTGCTATGGTTTGGATAATTTGTCCCCCAAAGGATCATGTTCTGGAAGGTTGATCCCCAGTGCCAAGGTCCCAGCAGGACCTTTAGAGTTGGATCCCAACAGGAGGGCACCATCCAAATGACGGGAGCATAGGAGGGAGAGAGGGAGCATAAAAGTCCATCGCTTCCTCATTCTCCCTCACTCTTCCTTCCTCTCTGTTTCTCTGCACGTGGCTGCTGACCTGCCTGCATCTCTCGGACACATTGTGACTCATAACCAGAAGCTGATCTGACGCCAGGCCCAGGCCCTCGGCCAAATAAACCCCAATTATTTATAAATCCCCCAGTCACAGGCATGTCTGTTTAGCAATGCAGTAATGGACTAATATGTACCCCATTCTATGGCTTCCTAGGATAAGTTCCTTCTCTCTGGGAATAGAAGGATTTCCAAGTCCAGTGCAATCATCAATTCCTCTCACAGTTTCCTCTGCATTTAGGTGATCTGGGCTGAATACTGGATTTTTAAGAAAGAATGAACCAGCCCATGGCATGGTGGTTAAGGCAGCTGAATCTCACATGGCCAACTGTGTGTTTTGAATCTTAGAAATATGGCAGGCAGATGTGCATGCATACCCGAAATCTCAGAAGGAAAATTAGGGAGAAGGAATTGTGGCATGACCATTTCCCATTGGGGAGGCAGGTATGCTTTCTCACTTTCTCTCTCTCTCTTTGATTAGTGCACATGCTTTCTAGAAAATTAAAAACAGACAAACAAAAAGAAAGATAAGAGAAAGAAAAAAATATTGTAATTAGGTTCATTGATAACAAATCGTGGAACCCCTAAAATTCTGCAGAAATGTGGCCTTTACACTATAGATAACCTATAGTTAAATTTCTTTTTCTCCTCCTTTGATAACTTTTTTTCCTCTTTCCTTTTCCTTCATATTTTTCAGTGTTTTGCTATGTACAGAACGATTTCATTCACGTTTGTCTCTCACACATAAAATAAATTGGACAAGTTGGACAATGTGTCCTCCAAAGTGGGAATATGTTTGAAATAAAATCTCCAATGCAACAATGTTGAGAGATGGGACATTTAAGAGATATCAGGTCATGAACTATCTGCTTTTGCAAATACTTTAATCTCATTATGGCAGAAGTGGATGAGTTGTCATGGGAATGGGCTTCTCATGCAAGTGAGTTTGGCCCTTTCTTGCCCTGTTGGGGGTATTCTCTTACCCTTCCACTTTTTGCCTTCTATAATGTGGTGACTCAACAAGAAGACCTTCATCAGATGTGACTCCTTAACCTGGGACTTCCCAGCCTCCAGAACTGTAAGAAATAAATTCCAGTTCTTTACAAATTGCCCATTTTCCTGTATTCTGCCATAGTAACACAAAACAAACTAAGACAAGTGTGATGTTGACAATTTGCAAGCTATGAAATCAAAATTCAGATAGCTCTAGTAACTTCCCTAAGGTCACACAGCTAGTAAATGAAGCACTATGACAGCAATGCGACTTCATCTTGTCTTCTAACCCTAAAATACATGGATCTGCTTTGTCAGTAGTAGTACTTTTATCATCAGGCACTTAACTATTAACAGATGCTTAACTTTTAAGCATTCTTGGAACTGATAAGTTTAGGACAAAGCCACAAAATGTTGGAAAAAATTAAACAATCTACTTAATAGATTTAACATTTATAATAATGTGTTACTGAACAAAATAGGAATTTATTTTTTCTAAGGAAGGGGTGACAACAATTTTAGAATAATTCTTGAATCCTTTGTATTTTCTGGAACAATTATCAAGTTCTTAATGCTTTCCTTCCATATATTTACATCAGAGGAAGGAGAACATAGGCATTTTCTCCTAATTCAGACACCTCTGACTGAAAGAGTTAATAGTAATCTTCTTTCCAAGACAGTACCTCAACTGAACATGGTATCCACTTGCCAGCAGAACCATCCCACCACGTGAACTGTCTTCCTCACAATCATTATTATCCATTTTCTACATCAAGAGTAGCTTTATAATTTTTCTTCTTCTGTAGGCCAAGTTTCATTTTCATCCTGAAGGATAATTTTGGCATAGCTCATCATTTCTCACATTGGGCTCCCTAGAACTATTATTGGAGCCCATAACAGGAGTGCAGAAGCGACTCACAATAGCTGTCTAATATGAGTAGAAAATAGGGTTGAGGGAATATCAGGAAAAAGAAAGATCATTAAGTCTTTAGGGGAAAACCTCGCGTGGACTCAGGAGTGAAAGTGACCCAGATTTTTTTTTTCAGTTTACTCCCTTATTTTCAAGAATGGGAAATAGTTTTAGTGATACAGGACTTATTCCATATCCTGAGGCTGGACAGCAGCCATTGGAAATGTCCATGTTGTACGTGCATTTCCTTGGGCTCAGATACCCCACACAGCCCTCTCACTGGTTGTCATACTGTGATCCTAGTGGGCCAAGATAGTGTCTCTTAAAGTGCCTATACCAGCTGTGCCCCCTTCCGAGGTTGCTCTTTCTCTGGTCCTGTCCATGGTTTACTTTCTGTGGTCAGGTGGTTGTTCAAAGATCACCTCCTCAGAGACATCTTCGATGGCCATATTTTCTGAAATCATTCCTCTCCCCTTCTTTGAATTTCTCAGCATCACCTTTCAACACCTGCAAATGCATTTTAAAGTTTTTTGTTACTTCTTGTCTTTGGCCCCTATTGGAATGTAAGCTCCATAGCAGACAAGATCTTTACGCAAAATCGACTTTCAATTAATCCTCAACCAATGAAGGTCGGTAGGTTGGAGGGCTAATCGGGTGGTTTCAGGTTGTGGAATCACAAGAATTGCAAAAGCCTAGTCTGCTCATGAAGGGCACTCAAAAATATCAAGTGTCAGCTTGGTTTAGTTTAATTTCTCCACAAAAGTCCTGTATATCAGGACTTAAAAATAATTACCTGAGTCTACCAGGTACAGCTCTGGGTCCTCGGCCACGTGTCTTGTTGAAGTTCTGGGTGGTCCCTCTGGAAACTCAACTGCCATGCAAAAGCCAAAATGCCCTGGCACCAGCAACTGTGGCTCTCCAGAGGTCAAAGTCCTGCAAGGTGCTATCCCCTTCAGGCCGTGAGGATTTGATCTTGTCTCCCTTGATGAGCAAGGGACCGTCCCTTGGCCAGGGTTATTAAGGATCAGCGAGTATGCTATAAGCCAGAAATCAAATTAGCGGTGCAGGTTTAGGAACAGAAATGGTGACCATGAGATCAGAGAGGAGATTCCCCAAAAGCCAGTGGCCTGGCTGGTGTTTTCAAAAGAGGATAGGAGATGATTGGGACTGACTCACCAAAGGGGTGACACCAGCTTTGTCTCTTCTGTTTTGGGTAAATCCCCATATGTAGTTACCGTTTTTAAAAAATTATTCTTTTTTTTTTTTAATTTTATTTGTGATTTTTTAATTCGCTATAGGGCATGTGCATTCACCAGAGAGGGGGTAAGAAGGCAGGCCACCAGACCCGAGGCTTAGGTGTGGGTCTAAACATCTTGACCACCGTGCCACCTGCTGGCCCCTATACTTACTGACTTTTTTTGTTGTTTTTTCTTTTCTTTTCTTTTCGAGAGGTTTGTGCTATAAGCGCACGCCTGCCAGAAAGACAGAGACAGAGAGACAGAAAGCAAGAAATCACCCCTCGGGGGGATGGCCACACCATAATTTCTTCTCCTCCATTCTTTTCTTGAGATCTTGGGCACACATGCACACGTACCCAGTGTGAGTTTAAGATATCAGGTCCGGGACTCAAACCACAGTAGACTACATGGGAGTTCAGTGACATAGCCATTACGCCAAGGGCTGGTCCCGATATACTTACTGACTTTTAAGCCCCTGTAAAGCACGGATGAGTCTTCTATCATGTAAAATAGATATTAGAAAATCTAAGTTTTGAGCCCAGGTCTGCCTTGAAAGGTCATGCCTACTTAATGAGCCTCAGTTTTCTTACCCACAAAATGGCCTCATTGTAATAATTCTTGCGTCATCGAAGTCAGGAGGGTAGGGAATTGGGAGGCTAGTTTTCAAACACTTTCTTAAGTCACGAAATCCTGCAGAAATGTACAGTCTCACTTATCTGTCTCAGAATCTTATTAGTTGATGTCTTGCTTTGTTTGGTATTGTTGTTCAGGAAGAAATGTTTATCCTGATCTGGCGTTCTGAGAGTTCACAGGAATTTTAAATCTAATTTGATTTCTCTGATTCTGGCTTTCCCTCGACTTCCTATTTCAAGAGCGAAACTAAAGGAGGATCTCTTTCTCTGTTTCAGGTTCTCACAGCGGGGCTTTTTTTGCATTCTGATTGCAAGCACAGCCTAACAAAGCCATATTTAAACGCAGGGAAATGTCACTTACATGTTAAAAAGCTCACAGAAGCAAGTCTGTCTCTGCTGACTCTTTGAAGACGCTGCTTAATAAAACCAAGAGATCTTTCTGACTCTGTCCAACAAAACCTCTGGTAGATTTGTTCTGTGTGTATTTCTGACGATAGTGATAAAGAGGGGCGTGGGGGGCAGAGTGCCACACAGCAATCATTTTTCATTACAGTCAGAGATTCCCCAAGCTTTAGTGCAATGGAGTCGATCAGAAAAGATTGGGTATTAATTATGAAGGTACACTTCAATTTATCAGCAAAGGATATCAAACAGGCCAAACGTCACAGCCTCTCATATAATTTATCTCTTCCTTGTAGGGAGGCAGATAGCAATGATTTGCAAATTGCCTTCTCTGCAAAAAGAAGGGAGAAAAACATACACACACAACACACAATTAAAGCAGATAAGCATCAGGCGATGTGTCACATTTTCAGTAGAAAGCCAAAAGTGGAGGTCTTAATCTCTGGGGTTGGTTTGCTGTGAGTGTACTCACTGATACTTCCCTTGATGTGACTACTTAACTCCTATTAAAATTAATAGGGGTCAGGCCTGATCATCAAGGGAGAAAGGGCCTCCTGGCGCGGGTAGACTTCAAGTAATAAGGATTTGGTGATTACTATATTATTTGTCCGTTCATTTTCAGATTATCTTGTAAGTGTGTGTTCTGTGTGATCTTTGGTCCAATTATAAAGAATAACATGTCGTGTAGGATCTATTTTTATTAAAGCAGCCTCCTTCTCTTAAGAAGCATATAATTTCAGTGGGCATATTGACAGGATCCTAATGCAAAAAGCTCGAAACTTTCCCCCTACTCCAGAAATAGTGTGTATCTTTAGGGATCAGCTGGGACCTCTCACCTGAGGAATTCAAGTGATGAATGAACAGGCAAGCCCAGATTAAACGAGAATTGGACTTCGGAGGGAAAGTACTTTTGCTGAAAAAAAGCAACTGGAACTAGGATTCAGATAACAAATGTGAAAAATCTAGAGCATCAAGAGCATGGTTTTGTTTTTGTTTTTGATGCTCAGTATACTCTTCTGTTAAATGGGGGGGGGGGGGGGTATAAAATTACCAGCCTCAAGGTTGTTATGTTGAAGACCAGAGCACACCGAGGTAGTGTGCAAATCAATCACCTGACACCCAGACTAATTCATGCACTGAGGGCAGATCACAAAGAGTTAAGCTAATTTGCAATCTTTTTTTAAGTATTGCAGACTTTAAAATTTGTTCATTGAAGAAATTAGAACAACAACAAAAATAGTCACATCAGCGGCATCATTTTGTAGGAGGAAAAAAAAAACATTTTAAAGGCACAGTGACAAATAAGCACTTTCCTTCGAACAAAGAAGTTGCTGTTGTTAAATTCATACCTCATCTCTCATTTCACTGCAGACTGGTAAAACAGCCTCTCAAAACACCTCTGATCTACAGGTAAGCATTTAGGAGCCTCTGAAATACTCCATCAGAGCAGACACAAATAAGTTCAGGGCACAAATAAGCTCAAAGAGAGAGTGATCAACCCCAAACCAGGTGAAGTTGAGCCTTTTCTTACTTTCTCATCAAAATGAGATGCAAATACACCTGTGCATACACATAAGGCTACTTATATTTCTAAATTTCTGTCAACTCTTAACTTTTCTCTCCCATGTATGTCACTAGATCAAGCTTGTTATTTTTACTGCCTAAATGTTCCTTCATAAATTATTTTCTTCCTAACTCTCAGTTGCTGAGAAATGCTAAAAATCTATTAGAAGTGAAATTTTTCTATTACTATAATCGCTCTGCTCCTGTTCCCTTTCACATTTTGAGAGTATGTTGTGAGGAACATACAGGTTCAGGATGGTTATATTTTTCCTAGAGAATTATTGTTATTGCTTTAGTTTGGCTAAATTCCCATAATATACTTATTTTTCTCTAATGCTTTTTTGCCTCAAAGTTTATTTTGTCTGATATTGTATTACTTTTTCTACGTTAAAAAAAAGTCTTATTCCCAACATTTCTGGGTCATTATCAGCCATGTAGCTCTTACAAATAGAATGTAGATGAAAGCTATTTGCTTGCTTGTTTAATTAACTTTTTGTTTTGAGATCATTACGGATCCACATGCAGTTGTACAAAATCATCCAGAGACCTCATCTCCCCTTTACGCAGTTTCACCCAATGTTGACACCTTGTGTAACTGTAGTCCAACACCTCAACCAGGTTGTTGACTCTGGGACAGTCAACATGCAAAGGGTTTGCCATCACCACTAGATTTCCTTGTGTTACCCTTCTACAGACATAACCACTTTCCTCCCACCCTCACCATTTCTTAGTCTTTGTTAACCACTCCTCTGTTTTTCCTTCCTGCAATTTTTTCATTTCAAAAATATGACATAGAGGCCAGCAAATAGTATGGTGGTTAAGGCACTGAACTGCCACATGGTCAACTGTGATTTGAGTCCCAGACCTAACATCTTGCTTTCTCACTTTCTCTCTCTCTCTCTCTGGTGAGTGCACATGCCCTATAGCAAATTAGACATAATAATAATGATAAATAATTTTTTAATCTTATATAAAGGGGATCATACTATCTATAATCTGTTGGGATTGGGACCAGCAAATAGTGTGGTGGTTAAGGGCATCCCACATGGCCAACCATGTTCAAGTCCTGGACCTGGTGGCTAGCTTTCTCACTCTCACTCTTTTGCTTTCTTGCTCTGTCCCTCTCTGTTCAAATTTAAAAAAAAAAAAAAGTAAATAAATAAGTAAAGTTTTAAAAAAATCTGTTGGGATTGACTTTTCATTCAGCATAATTTCTTTGAGATCCATCCAGGTTGTGTAAATCAATAGTCATTTTTTTTATTACTGAATAATATTCTATAGCAAGGATATACCAGAGTGTAGCCACTTATTTACTCATTAAAGGATATCTGGGTTGTTTCCAGCTTTGGACTATTGTGAAGAAAATTGCTATAAACATTTGTATACAGATTTTCATGTGTATATAAGTCTTCATTTGTCTGATATAATTGGTTTGTATAAATTGCTAATATTCTGGTATAAATTACTTTCTAAACAAGCAATCTCTGTAGCATGTGGAAATTGCACATTTAGCTTTTAAGACACTGGCCATCTTTTCCAGAGTGACTGTACTATGACACAGTCCCAGCAGAAATGTATGACCGGGCCAGCTTCTCCATGTCTTCACCAGCACTTGACATTGTTACCATCACTTATTTTAGCCGTTCTAATAGTAGGATATTTCTCTGTGGTTTTAATTTGTATTTTCCTGGTGGCTAAGATGTTGAACGTCTTTTCACGTGCTTATTTGCCATTTGTATTTGCAAACTACTTTGTGTGTGTGTGTGTGTGTGTTTTTTTTTTTTTTTAATCAAAAGTGCAAAAGCAATTTAAAGGAGAATAGCTTTTAAAGAAATGGTGCTGAAAGAATTGAACATCCATAGGCAATAATAAATCAACTTTGAATGACCTAAGTCTCACACTTTATACAAAACTAAACCCTAAGTAGTTGAAAGACTTACATGCAAAAACCATAAGCATGTCAGAGAGAAACACAGGAGAAAATACATGTGTGTGTTTGTGTATTTTTTTTTTAAGTGAAATGTCTTTTCTTTTCTTTGCCAAGTTAGATTTCCTATTGGATTGTTTGTGTTACAATAGTTTGCTATTGACTTGTGAGAGTTCTTCATATATGTACCAGAGACCCGTCATTTATTAGATATATGGCCGGCAAAATCTTCTCCAACTCTGCAACATGTCTTTCATCCTCTTAGTGTCTTTATCAGCACAAAAGCTTTCCATTTCAATAAAATCCAGCCTGTCATATATTGCTCTGTTCATGTCAAGTCTTTGCCTAGTCCTAGACTTAGGTTGTTCAAAGTTTATTTTTATTTATTTATTTTTGCCTGTGGATGTTCAATGGATTCAGCCCCATTAGTTTGAAAGGGCTATCCTCCTCCATTGAATTGCTTTTGCACTTCTGCCAAAACTCTTTGGACATATTTGTGTGGCTCTATTTCTGGGTTTTCTATTCTATTCCACTACCCTGCGTGTCTGATTTTCTGCCAATGTTATATGGTTTTGATTGCTGTAGTTATAGAATAAGTTTTGAAGTGGGTAGAGTCCTCTTACTTTATTTTTCTCTATAAAAGTTATTTTAACTATTCTAGCCCACGCAACATTTTAAAATAATCTCATTTTTTTCTACCCCCCAAACACACTAGTATTTTGATAAAAACCACAATAAACCTACCTGTCAATATATGATATCTTTACTATGCTATGCCTCCAGCCCATACACACTTTTCTCCATTTTTTTCTTTTTAATGTTGCATAGTTTTCGTTATACAAGTTCTACACATAGTTTTTTATTATTTTATTCATTATTTTATATCCAATGTATTTTTGAGTGATTTTAAGTGGTAGTATATTTTTATATTTTAGTGTCCATACGTTCTTTACTAGTACACAGAAATTAAATGAATTTTTCTACGTCTATCTTATGCCTGTGACCTTGAACCCATTTATCCTTCCTAGAAATATTTTGTCCACTCCATGGGATTTTTTTTTTTTTTTACTTAAACTGTTTATTTTTAATGTCCTTTTAAAAATTCTCTTTACTATCAACATTACTGTGTCATCATCTGTAGGTATACCTTGTGCAAATATTTTATTACTCCAATTTACATATCATTTTTCTTCCAATATACATATATTTCTTATAACTGAAAAGTTTCATTTATTTACTCTTATTATGACTAATGAAACATGTAAATTTATTCAAATGCCTTTTTTATTTGTCGTATTTTTCTTTACTTTCTTCTCTTATAGTGTGTCTTCTATTAAGTTTGTTGGATTGTCCTTATTACTTTTTTATCAACTCTTTGTCTGTGTGTGGTTTTCTTTAAATTAAAATACATATTTGACATAGCCAAGCACAGTCAACATGATTATTCTTTGGAATAATACAAAGGCTGTAAAGCATCTAATTCCTTCTCCTATCTTTTGTGAAATCACTGTCTAATATTTTAGTACTCTCTATTTCTAAACCTATTCAAATAATAGGGCTAGCAACGTTTTGACACCTTCCCCTTAATGAGTGTCAGTGTCTTCTTTTTACAGGCAGGTTTTCCAACAATTCTAGTAGGAATCCCCAAATAATAACCTCTCTCAGACCTTGCCTGAAATGTCTTACTTTGCTCTTAAATCAGCATTTAACTGGGTATAAAATTATATTGAAACTTGGGACCAGCTGTTGGCGTAATAGCTATGTCACTGGACTCCCATGTAGTCAACCAGGGTTCAAGTCCTGGACCTGGTGGCTTAAAATCACGCTGAGTGCTTGTGCGTGCATACCCAAGATCCCAAGAGGAGAATGGAGGAGAAGGGATTAAGGCATGGCCATTCCCCCTGGGGGGTGATTTTTCATTTTCTATCTCTGTCTCTCTCTGTCTTTCTAGCAAGCACATGTACCCCATAGCAAAAACCTCTCAAAAATATCATATTGAAACTTATATTCTCTCAGTGTTCAGTGTGCTGAAGATATTATTCTGCTACCTTCTAGACTTTGGTGTTGGAGACAAAAGGTCTATTGTCTGCCTAATTATCATCCCTTTCAGGGAATCTGACTTTTCTCACGGATTGCTCTTGAAATTGCCTATTCATCTTTACCATTCTTCCAGTTCCTCGTGAGTGCCTAGGTATGGATTCATTTTTGTTTTGAATGTCCTGCTCAGTTTCAATGTGTGATGGCTGGATACTGGGAACTCCAAGCTCTTCACCTTCTTTTCCCAGTGCTTTGTGTCTAATGCTTCAGCAAATTAACAGTGTGGGTCACCTGTTAAATGAATTTGTTTAAATCAAACTCACTTGGAGCTCAAGTCCAAAGCAACTGGGTACTGAAGAGGAAACCAGAGCCATAGAGAGGGCTTGTAAATAGAAGTAAAATACGTTGTCAGCTTAGTCTGCAAATATATTCTAGGACTATATACAATATATTCATGGGGGAAGTAATGTAAATACATAAATAGCAACAACAACAATAAAATCCATTGTTAACTTTCAGAAGGAGGGAGAGTTCCTGGGCCAAATATACCCCAGTCATTTTTTTCAAGAATTATTTATTTGTCATAATTATTTTTTTCCAGTTTTGACCAGAGAGAGACAGAGAGAGAGAGAGAGAGAGAGAGAGAGAGAGAGAGAGCAAGCTGCCAGGTCCAGAACTCAAACCATGGTCAACCATGTGGGAGTCCAGCACCTTTAACCATCACGCCACCTACTAGCCTTAGCTCAGGGTTTTAAGTAGGGACTCCTTCCCCTTACCAGGAAACCCTCAAGTTTCCTGCTCATCGCTGTTGCTACCTCTTTTTGGATCTTGGGTGAGTCTTTTCTCTGTCTCACTATCTGCAAAAGGAAAGGCACACAAGATACTCTTCAGCCTCCTTTGCACTGTGAGTCTTCTGTGACTTACGTGGCGGCTCCAAGTTCTCTCCAGGGCTGGGTGGATCACTCTATCTCTTCCAAGTGGTTAAACAAGAGGCCATGATGCAATTCCTTGGTTCTGGGAACACACACAGCATCCATCGTGCCTGTCTCATTGTCGCAGGCGCGGGTTCTGGCGCACCAGCTGCCAGGCCTCCTCCCCTGACTCCCATCTAAAGCGATGCTAAAGGGTCTGCATCTCATTTCCTTGACAAAAATGTCAACGGCATTATCTTATGCATGTGTTGTACAGATAAGGGAAAGTCACGTTAAACAATCTGCTCCATTCACGTTGGGTTTACCGGCTTACATCTCTATTTTTAATTCAGCAAAGCTGTGGTCTTTAGAGTAGAGGTGGTAGAGCCAATCCAAATCCCCAGCACTGGAGGTGAGCAGGTCGCCTTCCATAGTGTGTCACGTTGTCATTCGAGCGAGGAAATTTTGCCATCAATCAGAATGAATGGGGATGTTCTCCTCCCTTCCAAGGGAAGCACTTCTTGTAAATTTTTGTACCAAAATCTCCTACAAAATAATGAGATTTCAGGACCCAGCCTGGGTTGATCATCTGTGACATGGAGAACAAGATATAGTTTCATCTGTGGAGTGCTCAGGTATTTGACCACTGAGCCTCAAACTTGATTTTCCATTTCAGGTGTGACAATAAGGGTTTTTGTCCAAGTATTTTTTTTTTTAAGTTAATTTATTTCTTCCATGAGCAAGAGAGACAGAGAAGACATCACTGCCAATAGGGGGCTGATGCCACAACCCACCCCCGGCCCCAGCCAGGGCACCATGGGTACGCACATGCCCAACCCACTCAGGGAGATCTCAGGACATAAACCTGGAAGCTTTTCAAGACCATCAGGCTCACAGAGCATTGTGTTTTCCACTGCACCACCCACGATCCAACCTCTTTCTGTCCAGATATCTTGAGAGCAGGAACAAAGACCACTCACATTCAGTGAGGGCTTACTCCCGCCAGGCACAACAATAAGCACTCTAGACATTAGCTGTGTTTCAGTCTCCTATCAACCCACAACTTGCCATACTTTCTAGCCACCAATTAGGAGCCTGGAAATTATTCACTCGCCTAAGGTCATCTACTCTGGAGGCTGCCGAGCCAGATGTTGACTTAAGTTTGTCTAATTCCAAAACCAGCATTCAGTCCCCAGCTTTGCCCTCCCAGCGATTGCTTTGTCCACAGCCCCGTGTAATCGACATACGTGCTAACCTTTGCTCCTTGGTGGCAGCAGGTGCACTGGGACAGGGCTGAGGCACCATGAAGATGAATGCTGAGTCCCACAGGGAGGCATCCCCACCCATCTCACTCGGAAATTCTCGCATGGAGATGCAGTGGGAAAGATCAACTTCTGCTCACTTTTACCGTTTTTTTAAGGAAGGAAATATGGGGCTAGCTGATGACATGATGGCTAAGGCGCAGGACTCCCACTTGGTCAAATGCAGTTCAAGTCCCCTACCTGGCAGCTTGAAAATCATAGCAGGCATGTGTGCAGGTATGCCCAGAATCCCAGGAGGAGAATGGGGGAGAAGGGATTCTGACGTGGCCATCTCCCCTGGAAGGTGATTTCTAACTTTCCATCTCCCTGTCTCTCTCCAGCAAGTACATGCACCGTATGGCAAAAATCATATAAAAGAAGAAGAAAACATATGTCCAGGTAAATAAGAATCTCCATTTTCACCACTGTAATCCAGAAAAACATGAAATGGAAATTACAGTTTTCCTGCTTTGAGAAGGATGTGCATGGCCAGCATAGGGTCCTGGGTTCAAAAAGCTTTGTTACTTTTGTGCCTGTGTCTGTGATCTGAGTTGTCTGAGAGAGTCTGAGGACCTCAGAGGTGCCAGTCTCTCTCAGAATAAATAAATGAACTTTCAAATAGTCAGTTTTAGAGACCAGCAGATGGCATAATTGTTAAGTTGGCTAGACTCCCACGTAGTCGACCATGGTTCGAATCCCAGCCCTGGCAGCTTAAAACTCATTCTGGGCACATGTGTGTGAGTGCCCAAAATCTCAAGAGGAGAATGAAAGAAATGGGATTGAGGCGTGGCCATCCCTCCTGGGGGGTGAATTCTCACTTTCTCTCTCTGTGTCTCTCTCCGTCTTTCTGGCAAGTACATGCACCCTATAGCAAAAATCTCTCAAAATAGTCAGTTGTAGAACAAAATGCTTCATGAATTTTAATTATATAAAATATTAAAATGAATCATATACATGTATACATGTCATTATTTATGTGATCACACACACACACAGTCACATACATATGTATGAAAATGTGTGAGAAATGACCTGAAAAGACACAAGTAGGTCTCTGAGCACCTCTGTAGAGAGTAGGCCCCCCACAGTCTGGGAGAGAACACCCTTCTGCTCTTCACACTTGGTGTATTGTTTATGAGTACATACTATTTGCTTTTTTTAAAAAAAGATCAACCTTTCCAAGTTTCATTGAGTGACTGAAACCTCACTTATTCAAATTTCCAAACATAAGAGGTAAAAGATTTGTTTCACACATGAATTTCAGCAAAGTTAACTTGTGCCAGATGACGATGTTGGCTATTAACTCTCACTTCTCATCAAGATCCTATACGATGTTAAAAGAATTATAAATTCATCTAAGCCTTGACATTAAAAACAAACGCTTTTGGTAAAAGCAAAGTGTTATAAACATGGAGTTCCAGGAATCACCCGCCATTGACCATCTGCTGTTGGGGAAGGGCACCGTGTGACTACCCAATGTGGCCATTAGACTGGTCCCCTCTCCTAGCTGTAGGGGGGAGGGGCTGTTGGAAAACTTCAGCTGAAAACTATTTTACATCTCAATTACTCATGATTAATGTAATCAGATGGAATCAATTAATAAAGTCAAAATATACAGGGAGAATTAAAATAGCACAACCAACACACACCGTCATGCAGATATAAACAGAGGGGAGGAAGAAACTCTGCCGCCCTAGCAATGAGCACTCGGAGTGATTTGAAAAGTAACTTTGCAAGGTTAATTACTGGCGCATTATGCAGAACACAATCACTCTGTTGCGAGTGCAGTATTTTATTTTAATAGGCATGTGGAACAACACCGCAAAATAGACCGGGTGACACGGCCAGGAATTCGGCCAGCCCTGGTCATGGGGACTGGCAGTTGTGCAGGGTACTAAAGAGGCATTGGTTCATCACCCAATAGGGCAGCCTCTCAGCTTCAGGAAGTGAGTGGAGCCTCAGGCCACCGGCAATCTACCCTGCTGGTCACTGAACCTTTCCCTCCATCTGGCCCAGGATTCAGTGGTGGCACAACTGGCCGTGGTGCAGCCTTCATGAGATGCAGTGCCTAGTGGGTTATGTTAATCAAGTAGGCACAGGGGGGTGCATTTTAATCATCAGAGACTGCCATAAAGAGGGTAAAGAAATTTGCTCCGCTTTTTCACTTTTTTGTTTTCCTTTTTGGGCAGTAATGAGTTTATTGCATTAGAAAACACACCATGGGACCAGCAGTTAGCGTAATGGCTATGTCGCTGGAGTCCCACATAGTTGACCGCGGTTCGAGTCCCGGACCCGGCGGCTTAAACTCACGCCGGGCACGTGTGCGTGCGTGCCCAAGATCCCGAGAGGAGAATGGAGGAGAAGGGATTGCGGTGTGGCCATCCCCCCTGGGGGGTGATTTCCTGCTTTCTATCTCTCTGTCTCTCTCTGTCTGTCTGGCGAGCGCACGCGCCCTATAGCAAAAACCTCCCCAAAAAAAGAAAAAAAAAAAAAAAAAAGAAAAAAACACACCAAAGGGCGGCTGTGGTTTGAGTCTCAGACCTGTCGTCTTGCTTACTCACTTTCCCCCCCCCTCTCTCTCTGGTCAAATTAAAAAATAATAATCAATTAGTTAATTAAATAAATAGTTCTTTAAAAAAGAGAGAAAGAAAAAGACAAAAGGGACCAGCAGTTGCATAATGGCTATGTTGCTGGACTCCCATGTAGTCCACCATGGTTCAAGTCCCAGACCCGGTGGCTTAGACTCACGCTGGGCACCGGTGCGTGCGTGCCCAAGATCCCAAGAGGAGAATGGAGGAGAAGGGATTGCGGTGTGGCTATCCCCCCTGGGGGGTGATTTCTCACTTTCTGTCTCTCTGTCTCTCTCTGTCTGTCTGGTGAGTGCACACGCCCTATAGCAAAAACCTCTCCAAAATGAAAAGAAAAGAAAAAAGAGAGAGAAAAAACACACCAAAGAAAACCAGCAAATACTTTCGCACTAGACACAGGTACCAGTTTGACTTCGAGGGCATATGAAGGTCAAAGGCAGGAGCATTATCTGGGAGGGACTGAGGCTCATCTCTCCCTCTTCCCGGTCCCTTTAAACCGACGGACCTGGATGCCTTACGTGTACTCCAGGTTGGTTCCCCTCCGGGTGGGGAGATAAAGGATGGGGACTGGGACCCTGCACCAAGAGAGGGGTGACCGGTGCTTTCTGAGGGAAACAAGGTGGATGGCAGTAATACGAGGGCACTGGGCCAGTCTTTGGAGCCCCAATGTTCAAATCCTTCTCTCTCACTTAGCTGGCTCCGTGACTGGGAAGTCACTTTAGTCTGCTGAGCCTCAGTTTCCTAAACTTTAGAAGATGTTTCTGTGGGGCCAACAGGCGGCGTGGTGGAAAAGACACCAGCCCACCATGGTTCAAGTCCCGGACCTAGCAGCTTGACAATCACACCAGGACCTTGTGTGTGAGGACCCAACATTTTGAGCAGAGAATGGAGGAGAAGGGATTGTGGCGCGGTCATCCCCTGTGGGGGGTGCTGTCTCATTTTCCCTCTCACTGACTCTATTTCTCTTTGGTGAGCACATACACTCTATGGCAAAAAAGTTTTAAAAGTGTTTCTAAGGACTACCTTATAGACTTGCCCTTCTGATTCTGTGATGTAAACAGAGGGTTTAGAACTTGTCCGGCAATTTTGTACCCTGTTACTCAGCATGATCTTCTGTCCTTGCCACACCCAGCCTTGCACCCTCTTCTCCACCCAAGTGACTGGTCAGCAACAGCTACTCAGGCTCAGACCCAAATGGTATTGCCAATGCTGTGGCCTCTGATCAGAACACCCTCTACCCCTTCACTGTCACTAAATCCAGGTTAGTTTCTTTCTGGACCAGCGTCCTTGGAAGCCTTCCCTGAATACCCCATCCTGGACCCAGGGAGGCCAGGGAAACCCCCCATCAATTCTATCATGGCGTGTATTCTATGTGGCATGTATTCCATATGGCACTCTTTTTTTTTTCTTTTTTCTTAGAGAGGTTTTTGTCATAGGGCACATGTGCTCACCAGAAAGACAGAGAGAGACAGAGAGACAAAAAGCAAGAAATCACCCCCCGGGGGGATGGCCACGCCACAATTTCTTCTCCTCCATTCTCCTCTTGGGATCTTGAGCACACACGCAGACAGTCCCGGTGTGATTTTAAGCCACCGGGTCCAGGACTTGAACCGCAGTCAACTACATGGGAGTCCAGCGACATAGCCATTACGCCAACTGCTGGTCTTGAATACGTGGCATTCTTAATAGCACATTTATCTGCCCTTCTGTTGGGCTGTGAGCATTTAAGACAGGAATACCCTGTATTCAGTTCTGTTCTGAGTACCCAGCTGTGTGCGTGACGTCGGTAGGTGCTCTCTGAACACATACTTAGGAGTGGATACACGGATGAGATGGCCTGAGTACGTTCTCGGAGTGGGAAGAAAGCGGGTAGGCCGAGTATACTCACTGGGCTCCAGGTCCTAAGCAAGTCGTTTGGCCACTGCGTCTCGAAGAGTTTATCTATCTGTGAGGCAGAAATGACATTGCCCTGATTTGCATTGCCAACGTCCTTTAGAACCATTAATGATTGATCTGAAAGATTGCAGACACTGGTTTCGCCCCTTCAGCTCTGCAGACACACAGGTCCTTGTAGGGCAGGACAGTCCCCACTGTCACCGCACTCCGTCACAGCACGGATGACATCAGCCTTCACTAACAGAAAGCCAGCACCTTCTGCCCTCCCCAAACCCTTCACGTTTTCTTCTGCTCCTTTAAGTCAAGTTTGTGAGAGCTGATGGCCAAATCGGAAGTAGGTTTCAGGGTCACAAGATATTCATGGCAATGGATTTTCATAAAACAGAAAGACAGACAGAGTTACAGGTCCTAGGAATCTGCCTCCCACCAGCATTTCTTTGCTGAAAAGTTCTGCAGGTATAAGCTGGGGTGCTGAAATTTAGGTCAATGACATTCATGCTGCCTCTCAGAACAAATCTTTCTGCAGCAAGTGCATGATTTCCTGTTATGACTGTGAATCCTGCCAGCAGCACCAGTGAAGTGACTGTAAAGGCTTCCACCCTGTTTGTTTATAATCTTTAACAATGGGCTTTCAGGGAAGGAGGGACCGGCGCTGCAAACGCCCTGACGAGCTGCACAGAGCACGCTGCCACCTGAATAATGCATGCGCACTTTGTGTGTGCACCCGGCGCGGCCGAATGCAGGGGGATGGCGAGCCTTTGAAGCACCTGCTCTGAGCAGCTCCGATGACAGCCCAAGAGTCCAGATACGATCTGAGCGCTGCCTCCTCCCCACCACCCCACTCGCCATGCCGCCTCCATTTCCCTTTTTGCATTTGAAATAAGCTCTGAGACTAAGCCACAAGCGATCCTGTTGAAGATGCCTTTCTGTGTGGCTCGTCTGGGCTCTTGCCAGCCTCGCCCACCATAGTTTTAGAGCCTTCTCATAACCTGGCCTATATAGCCAAGGAGGCCTCCCACGTGGCTGTCCCATCGGCCCCCACTCTGACCCCTCCAAGCCATCTTTTTTTTTATGGAGGCAGCAGCCAGCAGGCCCCTTCTAATAATAAAACGGCCATTGGAACTAACACAACCCCAGACGTGCACAGCCTAGATTCCAGACCACGCTCACCCTCCGTGAGAGTGCGGCTCCCCTGTGTAAGGCCCTTTTAATAGTCCCCATTGTTTCCAAGTCAAATGCAAGCCCCTCCGCTTGGCTTGTAAGTCCTTCTATGGCCTGACCCCTACTCATCGCTGCAGCCTCATGGCCCTCTGTCCTTCTCAGGCCACTGTGCTCCAGCCAGCAATGCTCTTAGTTCTTCAGAACATGCTGTCCCTCCTGCCTCCTGCATGTCCACTTGGGTCTTCATACCTGCGTACCCTGGCGTTTCTTGTCCTTTCCTGCTCTCGACCCTAGCAGCAGCTACAGCACAAGAGCCACACGGCGGTCACTGGTGAGGAGTCCAATGCAGGCACATGAGAGGCATTCCTTTGTTTAGCCCTTCAAACAACCCCATGGTACATCCTCCTCCTGTCTCCATCGCTGAAAGACACTGAGCCTCAAGGGAGTGGGCCAAGGCATTCAAGATAACCAGCTGCAAAGCTGGCATCACAGCGTCACACTGACTGCTGCATGACACTGCGGGTCATTGAGTCCCACCCATCCTTCCTGGCCGCCCCAACCCATCTTATGTACAAATGTATTCAAGGTCGGTATCTCCGTGTCAACGTTTCACCTCTTCCCTCTTTCAGCCAAGCTGGAGTGCTCGTCTTCAACAAACAAACAGCTTGTGCTCCTTCTAACCCTCATTCCTCCAGGAAGCCTTCCACAATCAGAGAGACAAGAAATCCTCCTACACACATGGACAGCATATTCATCCATGTTGGAATAATGCCCATCATCAGCTAGTCATGTATCTGCCTTTTCACTTTATTATAAATATATATCATTTTTAAAATAAATTATTGAATTCATACACAACTTTTTCTATGATATACATGGTACAAAATTGTACAAATACAACATGATACATTTTGGACCCAGTTTAAGGATGGGAACCTTACACTTCACCCCTTCACAAACCCTTTCAGCTGGAACAACTCTTTGGCCTTTTAATTCAACACTCTTACAATTTTTTTTATAGCTTTACCACTTGTTTGTATTTCTTTTATATTTTTTGCTTTTTTTAATAATTTTTAAAATTTTATTTTTGTTATTGTTTGTTATTGAATGTATATTCAATCACATTATTTAACTTACAAAGTGAACATTTCAATATCTGAACATTTCTAGTTGATCAAAATATCTTCAACAGATAACACCACTACCTCCCTGTCCCGTCAATGCTCTGTCTCCGTATCCTTCCTCCAAATGTCCTTCCCCAGGCCCCACTCCTCCACACACACCACATCTGGCAATCACACCCATCTCTTGTGTTTGTACGTCCTTTAGTCAGTTTCAGTCATAGAGTACAGACACTCAGTATTTATTAAGTGGGGACATACAATGACTCTCCTTCATAGCCTGGCTAGCTCCACTCAGCAGTAAATCTTCGATATTCTTCCATTTTCTGTCAAAAGCCAGGATTTTTTTTTTTTATGGTTGAATAGTATTCCATAGAGTACATGTGTCACAGTTTTCCAATCCATTCATCTGTAAGGGGGCATTTGGGATGGTTCCACGTCTTAGCAATTGTGAATAGTGCTGCAATAAACATCGATGTGCAAGCACTTTTCCGATGAAGAAGTCTTCTGTCCTTTGGGTAGATACCAAGGAGTGGGATTGCTGGATCACATGGTAGTTCTATTTGTAGATTTTTGAGGAATCTCCAAATTGTTCTCCACAGTGGCTCAACTAATTTTCATTCCCACCAGCAGTGTAGGAGAGTTCCCCTTTCACCACACCCCCACCAACACTTACCATTTTTTTTTTTTTTAATCTTAGACATTCTGACTGGGATTAAGTGGTATCTCATTGTTGTTTTGATCTGCATTTCCCTTATGATGAGGGATGTTGAGCGTTTTTTCATATGCCTTTTGGCTATTCGTATGTCATCTTTCTCCCATTTTTTAATAGGGCTGATCATCTTTTTTCCAAACAGCTGCTTCAGTTCTTTGTGGATTCTGGTTATAAGTTCCTTATCTGATGCATAATTTATAAAAATATTTTTCCATTCTGAGGGCTGTCAATTCACACTAATTATTGTGTCTTTTCCCATGCAGAAACTTCTTAGTCTGATGTAATCCCACTTATCTATTTTGGGGATTATCGACTGTGCTTTGGGGGTCTTATTTAAGAAGTCTTTCCTTACCCCAGTGTCTCCTAGAGTTTCCCCAGTGTTTTCTAGGAGCAGTTTTATAGTTTGGGGTCTTTGATTTAGATCTTTGGTCCACATTGACTTGATTTTTGTCAAAGGTGAGAGGTAGGGGTTCAGATTCATCTTTCTGCAGGTGGAAATCCAGTTTTTCCAGCACCATTTACTGAAGAGGTTTTCCTTTTCCCACTAGATTGACTGGTACCCTTTGTCAAAAATCAGTTGACTGTATGTTTGGGAATTTATTTCTGGAGATTCTATTCTGTTCCATTGGTCCACATGTCTGTTTCTATGCCAGTACCATGCTGTTTTTTATTTTTTTTATTTTTGGAGAGGTTTTCGCTATAGGACACGTGCACTCGCCAGACAGAGAGAGACATAGAGACAGAAAGCGAGAAATCACCCCCCAGGGGGGATGGCCATGCCGCAATCCCTTCTCCTCCATTCTCCTCCCAGGATCTTGGGCACGCACGCACACGCTCCCGGCGTGAGTTTTAAGCCACCGGGTCCGGGACGCGAACCACGGTCGACTACGTGGGAGTCCAGCGACATAGCCATTACGCTAACTGCTGGTCCCAAGTGCCATGCTGTTTTGATTACCACATCTTTGTAGTATATTTTTGGGTCAGAGTGTGAGATGCCACCCACTCCACTCTTCTGCAGAATTGTTTTCGCAATATGGGGTCTTTTATGATTCCAAACAAATTTTATGATTGTCTTTTCTAGATCTGCAAAGAATGTGTCTGGTACTTTGATTGTCATTGCATTAAATATGTTGGTTAATTTGGGTAGAATTGCCATTTTGATTATATTAATTCTTCCAAACCAGGAACATGGGATGTCTTTCCACTTTTTTGTGTCATTTTCAATTTCTTTTTTTAGCTTCTCATAGTTTTGCTTGTGGAGGTCTTTAACTTCTTTGGTTAGATTTATTCCTAAATATCTTATACATTTGGTGGCTATGGTAAATGGAATAATTTTTTTTTCAGTTCTATCTCAGTCTGCCTGCTATTTGTATATAGAAATGCTATCAATTTCTGTATATTGATTTTATGTCCTGCAACGTTACTGTATTCATGTATTACTTCCAGTAAATTTTCCATGGAGACCATTGGGTCTTCTATGTATACAATCATGTCATCTGTGAATAGAGAGAGTTTCACCTCTTCTTTTCCTATTCAAATGCCTTTTATTTTTTTCTCTTTTCTGATTCTGTTGGTGGGGACTTCCAGTACTATATTAAAGAGAAGTGGAAAAGTGGGCATCCTTGTCTTGTACCAGCTTTTAGTGGGAAAGCTTTCAGCTTTTCTCCATTCAGGATGATGTTTGCTTTGGGTTTTTCATAGATAGCTTTTATTGGGGTGAGAAATGACCCTTCTATGCCAATTTTGCTGAGAGTCTTGATCATGAAGGGATGTTGTATCTTATCAAATGCTTTTTCTGCATCAATTGATATGACCATTGGTTTTTATCTTTATTCCTATTAATATGATGTATTACATTTATGATTTTGCATATGTTGAACCAACCTTGTATTCCTGGAATAAAGCCTACCTGATCATGGTGTATGATCTTTTTTATAAGTTGTTGGATACGGTTTGCTGGTATCTTGTTGAGAATCTTTACATCTATATTCATCAGAGAAATTGGTCTATAGTTTTCCCTTCTTGTCCTGTCCTTATCTGTTTTAAGGATAAGGGTGATAGAGGCTTCATAGAATGAATAAGGGAGAGATTCACCCTTTTGGATCTTTAGAAATAACTTGAGAAGAATGGGGGTTAACTCTCCTTTGAAAATTTTGTAGAATTCAGAGGTGAATCCATCAAGGCCAGGGCTTTTCTTTGTTGGGAGGTTATTTATTACTGATTCAATCTTCTGGCTTGATATGGGCCTATTCAGACTTTCTATATCCTCCTGGCTCAATCTTGGTAGATTATATTTGTCCAGGAATTTGTCCATCTCATCCAGATTGTCTTGTTTCTTAGCATATAGGTGCTCATAATATCCTCTAATGATGTTTTGAATTTCTACTATGTCTATTGTTATATTGCCAGTTTCATTGCAAATTTGATCACCTCGTTCCTTTCTCTCTTCTTCTTAATAAGTCTTGCTAGTGGTGTATCGATTTCATTTATCCTTTCAAAGAACTATCTTTTACTTCCTTTTTTTCTGTATAGTTCCTTTATTTTCTATTTAATTTGTTTCTGCTCAGATCTTTATTGTTTCCTTTCTCTTGGCATTTTTTGGATTTTTTTTCTGTTTTTTTTTTTTTCCAATTCTCTGAGGCATGATGCTAGATGATCCATTTGCCTTCTTTCCGTCTTCCTCTTATGTGCACTAATTGCTATGAACTTTCCTCTTATGACCGCTTTAGCAGTGTCCCAAAGATTATGGAAACTCGTGTCCTCATTGTCATTCGCTTCCATGAATCTTTTGATTTCAGTCTTTATTTCTTTGGTAGTAGTGAAGTCATTCAGGAGTAGGGTATTTAGTTTCCATGTATTTGAGTATTCTTTTTTTTGGGGGGGGAGAGATTTTTGCTATAGGGCGCGTGCACTCGACAGACAGACAGAGAGAGACAGAGAGACAGAAAGCAAGAAATCACCCCCCCAGGGAGGATGGCCATGCTGAAATCCCTTCTCCATTCTCCTCTCGGGGTTTGGGTATACACACACACGTGCCAGGCATGAGTTTTAAGCCACCGGGCCCGGGACTACATGGGAGCCCAGCGACATGGCCATTAACGCCAACTGCTGGTCCCATATTTGAGTATTTTTGAGGATTTCTCTTGAAATTAAAATCAAGTTTAACACCATCATGGTCAGAGAAGATGCTGGATATAGTTTCTATGCCTCTGAATCTGTAGAGGCTTGCTTTGTGCCCTATGATGTGAACAATCTTCAAAAAGGTTCCATGTCAGGGTGAGGAAAAAGTGTATCTCGTGGTTTTTGGATGGAAAGTTCTATAGCATCTGTTAAGTCCATTTGATTTATGGTATCATTTAGATTCTTTATCTCTTTACCTATTTTTTTTTTTGTCTAGATGATCTGTCCAGAGGGGATAGTGCAGTGTTGAGCTGTCCAACAATTAGTATGTTGCAATCTATCTCCCCTTTTAGATCTAACAGTCTTTCCTTCACATATTTGGGTGCTCCTGTGTTAGGTGCATAGATATATATAAGCATTATATCTTCTTGATCTATAAAGCCTTTTACTATGATATAGTGCCCTTCTTTTTCTCTTCGAACAGCTTTTGTTTTAAAGACTATTTTGTCAGAAATTAGTATCGTGACTCCAGCTCCTTTTTGGTTCCCATTTGCATGGAAAACCTTTTTCCAACCCTTCACTTTCAGTCTATGTATGTCTTTATCCATGAGGTGGGTTTCTTGTAGGCAACAGATAGAGTTTCTGTTTTTTTTATCCATTCAGCCAGTCTATATCTCTTGATTGGAGAATTTAATCCCTTAACATTCAATGTTATTATCGATGTTACAGGATCTGTACCGACGTTTAAGTTGGCCATTGTCTTAGTTGTCTTTTATTTCTTTGTTTCTGGCTGTTAATTCTTTAATTTTCCTGGAACAGTACTTTCTTCAGGGTTTCTTGAACAGCTGGTCTGGTGTTGGCAAATTCTTTCAGGTTTTGTTTGTCTGAGAAGATTTTAATCTTTTTTATTTTTTTTTCCCCACATAAAGGATAATCTTGTAGGATATAACTTAAGTCTTGGTTGAAATTGTTTCTCTCTTAAAACTTTCAATACGTCTTTCCATTCTTTCCTTGCTTGCATTGTTTCCGTTGAGAGGTCTGGTGTTAGCCTGATGGGATGGCCTTTGTAAGTCACTTCTTGTTTCTCTTTTGCCAGTTTTAGTATCATGTCTTTATCTGTGGTCTTGGACAGTCTGGCTAAGATTTGCCTTGGGAAGATCTTCCAATGGCTAGAAGTAGAATAAGAGCCTCAGGTCTGAATAAACAAGGAAATATGTCTCCACCAAAGGAAAAAGGTAACTCCCCTCCATCTCTTGTAAATATGGAGGACATTACCAAAATGTCAGACAAAGAATTTCGAGCATTCATGGTGACCAAATTCTATGAGTTGGAACAGAAAAGAGACAATGAACTACAGGAGATTAGGAAGTCCTTCCACAATATGAAAGAAGAAATGGACACTCTGAGAAAGAACCAGATGGAGCTATTAGAGATAAAGTCTGTAATACAGGAAATCACAAACTCTTTTGAAAGTATTAAAAGTTGATTAGGCCATGCTGAAGATCAAATCTCTGATGCAGAAGATAAAACCTCTGACCTAGAAAAAGTCATCAAAAAGATAGAGAAAAATAACAAAAAACCATGAGGATGATATATGAGAAACACTAGACTCCATTAGACACCCAAACATCTGAATAATTGGCATCCCAGAAGGTGAAGAAACTAATAACAGCATGGAAAATCTATTCCATGAAATCCTGGAAGAAAATTTCCCAAGTCTAGAGAGGCACTCAACCATCCAGACCCAAGAAATACAAAGGACCCCAAATAGAATTAACCACTTGTTTGTATTTCTAAAAATTCTATTAATAGTCCAGTGTTGCTTGTTTCTGAGCTCTTTATCACTGGAACCGCACCGAGCAAGTTCTCTTGACGATGTGTGCTATTTTGCAGTCTTGTTGCTCGTTTCTTTGCAATTGTGTCCCCAAGCTATGTTCTGAGCTTCATCCATGTTGTCGTATGGGCCTAGGTTTCATTCATTACATAGCTAACCGATAATCTAGTGTGTGTCTGTACCAGAATGTGGGACAGTTTCCAGTGTCTGGGTAGGACAAGCTTCTCTTGACCTGTTATCCTCCATGTCTCCAAGTGTGCATCTGTAGGACATTCTCCAGGATGAGTGCCCTGGAGAGGACTTGCTGGGCCTGGAACAAAGTGAATGTGCCACTTTTTGTTTTTTAAGTTTATTTTATTTGTTATTATTATTATTTTTAAATTTGTTATAGGGCATACATGCTCACCAGAGAGAGAAAGCGAGTGAGAGAGATAGAATCTGAGAAAGCAAGCTACCAGATTTGGGATTCAAACCAGAATCGGCCATGTGGGAGTCCAGCACTCTAACCACCATGCCACCTGCTGGTCCCAGATGTGCATTTTCAGTATTGCTAGATTATGGCAAATTATTTTCCAGAATGATTGTATGCATTTGCACCTTCTTGAGAAACACAGAAGTCTTTCTTGATCCCTATCATTGCCATGATTTATTAATGTAAGATATTATCACTTTTTCTCATCTGTGTGTTTGAAATATTATGTCTTCAGGGTTTTAATTTGTGTCCCAGTTTATCAGTGAAATCTCACACCTCTCTGTCATGGGCAATCTGAGTTCCTGTTTTGTAAAGTTTCTGTTCAAGTCTTCTGCCCATTTTTCGATTGGGTCCCTGTCTTTTTCCTTACTGACCTACAGGAGTTCTTCATTTACCCTGTGTCCTAAGCATTTTTAAATAACATACATTATAAATAGCTTTTCCATTTTTAAATATTTATATTTTTCTTTATTTTGCCACATTTTGTATTTATTCATCTTCTCCTTTATGAATTTTGCTTTTTGTGCCTCGTTTAAGAAATTCTTCTTCACACAAATTTATTAATATATTAGCCTGCGCTATCTTCTGTTCCTTTTGCCATTTTGCTTTTTACCTGAAATTCATTTTGCTGTATTGTGATGCAGAGGTCTATTTTCTGTTCCTATGGGTAACAAAGCGTCCTCTACCGTGTCTTAAAAACTTAATTTTTCTGCCACTTCTGCTCATAAATTAAACATACACTTTCTATTTATAACTCTTAATCTGTTTTATCGGTTGGTTTGTCTAACCCAGGGACAATATCATGCTGTCTTAATTACTATTATTAAGGTAATTATTGATATCTGCCAAAGTCAGCCAATGAACCTCATTCTCCTCATTCAGGAGAATCTCCTTCTCTTGCCATTTGCAATTCAATTCCATATGGATTTTAGAATCTCTCTGTCAATTTCCACACATGCCCACCAAGCCTTCTGGGATGGTGTGTGAATTACAACAAATCCATAGATCAATTTGGAGAGAATTTCCATATGTCTGAATCCAAGTTTTTCCATCTATGCATTCATGTTATCTCAATTTCTGTAGGTCTTTAAAAATTCTATAATTTTTTTCTAATTTTCTTCATAAAGCCCTTAAAGATTTTTTTATGAGATATAGTCCTAAGTTCCATACATTTTTGATGTTAATAGCAATCATATAGTCACTTGAATTACCTTATCTAACTGTTCATTGTCTATGTGTAAAAATAGGATTGATTCTTGTAGATTGATTTTGGATCCAGAAAGTTTACTAAACTCTCCTACTAATTTAAATGATTTTTCTGTAGATTCTATTGCATTTTCCAAGTAGGCAGTCATTTTATTAACAGAAGATATAAAAAGCATTACTTCCTCTTGAGATCTTGTAGCTTTTCTTTCTTTCTCTTGCCTGATTAAACCGTCTGGGGTGGGACCTCCGGTATATTGATAACGAGAATGTTGATAGTGTAGTTGTTCTTACCTCTGACTCAGAAGAAAATATATCAGTGCTTCAGCAATAAATATGATGTGTGATCCAGGGCTCTTGATAAAAATTTCCCTCTTTTGCTAGTTTACTAAGAGATTTTTCTCATAAGTGGGTACACTTTTTATCAAAATTTTGTCAAATTGTTTTTCTGCCAAAAAATTGAGATGGTCAGTCAAGTAATGTTTCCCATATTAGGTAATAGGGTATATTATATTCATTATTTTCCCAATGTTAAATCAAACGTTCATTCCTGAAAGTGATCCAGCTTGGCATAATGGATAATCCTTGTTACACTTTGTTAATATTTTCTTTAGAATTTTTGCATTTATAATCAGAGAAAGATTGTTCTGTAATCCTAAAGTCCTTGTGGGATTTGGGTACCAAATTTACTTTGGCCATCAAAATTTTTGGTGTGTTCTCTTCTCCTCTGTAATCTGTAAAAAGTTAATCATTTATTACTTGACTTTGGTAGAGTATACTAGTAAAATCATTGGGGCTGGAATATTGGGTCTCTTAGGGAAAGTCATGGCACATTTTTGCATAGAAAAGTACAGAACAATATGTCATGACTTTCCTGAGGACCTAATATTTTGATAGGAAGTTTCTTATAAAGTTTGACCAAATTTTCTTTCTATCTATAGAGCTTCTTGAGTCAGTTTTGGTAAGTTATATTTTTTCTAAGTTTGTAGTCTACCAAAAGTTTAAAATGTTCCAGTATAAAATTATTCATATTATATTATTGTCATATCAATATCATCAGTGTGGTAGTTATATCTCCTCTTATTGTTGACTTGTGCCTTCTGTCTTTTCTCTAACCAAGTGTTTTCAAAGCTTAATGATTTTTGCTTTTTTAAAATAAAGTAATTAAAAAAATTATTTCCTACTTTGTGTTTTGTTTGGGGTTTTTGTTATAGGCTATATGTGTTTGCCAGAGAGAGAAAGAGAGAGAAAATCACCCCCAGCCATGCCACAGTTTCTTCTCCATTCCTCTCCAAGGATTCTGAGCATGCATGTACACACACCTGGTGTGATTTTCATGCTGCTGGGTCCAAGACTTGAAATTCAGGGACCACGTGGGAGTAATTATTTTCTACTTTGTAATTACTTGTGCTTATGTTGTTTTTAACTTCCTAAGTTGGGGAGTAAACATTTTTTCAGCCTTTCTTCCTTTATAGAATAATATCTTAAGGATGTAACTTCTCTTCCAAATACTACATTGCTGTGCATACACATTTTCAAAGGTTTATTTTCCTTGTATTAGGTGGTCGGGAAAGTCATGACATGTTCGTATATGTCTTTCTATGCAAAAATGAGTCATGACTTTCCTGACAAACCAATACTTCAGCTCCAAATATTTCTGATTTCCATTATAATTATTTCTTGAATATATGAGTTACTCATAACTATGTCTCTAAACGTTCAAAGATGTAGTGATTTTCTAGATATAGATTTATTCATTTACTTACTAATATGGGGGTCAGAGAATGCAGTTTGAGTAAAATTTACTTTTAACATCACAAGTGGTCAATCCTTTTATATGTTCTGTGTCTGTTTGGAAAGAATTTGTACTCTACAATACTTGACTAACAACCCACTGGCACACATCCATTGGTTTAATAAAAATAATATTTAATACATATAAAACTATGTCAGGAACCAACCCAAATATCCACAAACAGATGAATGGATTGAAAAATTGTGGCACATATACTCTATGGAATACTATTCAGCCATAAAAAACAAGGCCCTGGAATTTGATAGAAAGTGGACGAATATGGAAGATTTGTTGCTGAGTGAAGCAGGTCAGGCTATGAAAGAGAGACATTGCATGTCTCCACTTAACACATACTGACTGTCTTCACTCTATGGTAGAGATGGAAAAACTGGAAAACATAAAAATATTAAAAATTGTAATGGACACTAGAGACGAAGTGGAAAGAGAGTGTGACAGGGGAAGAGCATAGGAAATTTGGGGGAAATGAAGAAGACACCTGTGGGACATGGGTAAGGTTTATTATCTGTTGACAAGGATGTGTATGATGGTCTCAACTGGGCTGGACTGAGGTGTATATCATTCTGGGTAAAGTCTCCACAATCTAAATTATGTATAGCAATTTAATGTATGAATAATAATAAAAAATATATAAATTTTAAAAAATTTAAAAAGCTATGTCAGGTAATATTCTGAATGCTTTATGTATATTAACACAACATTTTCACAAGTTACTATTATCCCCATTTTACAGGGTAGGAACATAGAGTTAAATAAATTTTACACTAGTGTCCACAGCTAATAAATGGCAAAACTCTAAATCAGATTGTCTATGCAACCCAAACTTTTACACACATTCAAACTTATATTGTTCGCATTGTTTGACTTTCCATATCTATCAGGTACTAAGAGAAGTGTATTCAGAATCCCCATTGTGATGATGGGTTTGTCAGTATCTTCTTGGAGCTGTCAGTGTACTTTGTATGTTGAGATGATTATCATAGATGTACTGATTTATGCAATTCCTACTTAAATCGTTCATCATTAGAAGATGATCCTGGGGACCAGCAGTTAGCGTAATGGCTATGTCGCTGGACTCCCACGTAGTCGACCATGGTTTGAATCCCGGACCCGGTGGCTTAAACTCACGCCGGGCGCGTGTGCGTGCGTGCCCAAGATCCCGGGAGGAGAATGGAGGAGAAGGGATTGCGGCGTGGCCATCCCCCCTGGGGGGTGATTTCTCGCTTTCTATCTCTCTGTCCCTCTCTGTCTGTCTGGCGAGCGCACGCACCCTATAGCAAAAACCTCTCCAAAAAAAAAAAAAAAAGAAGATGATCCTATATGCCTTTTTCTTTAGAGTGTATTTTGTTTATATTAATATAGCTATGTTTGCTTTCTTATGACTAGTAGATGCCTAGTTCATCTTTTCTCACCCATTTGCTTTCAAGTTATCTGTATACCTGTATGGTAGGCATCTCTCTTTTTTTTTCATTGCCGGAAGGCATGTGCACTCACCAGAGAGAGGCGGAGAAACAAAAGAGAGGGAGAGGGAGAAAGCACCCAGTGCCCCAGAGGGTATGGCCATGCCACAGTCCCTTCTCTTTCATTTCCCCTCCCTGGTGGGATTTTGGGCATGCATGCAGGGCCAGGGTTTGAACCGTAGTCAGCCACATGAATCCAACTTCTTTAACTACAGAGCTGACCCCAACATGTTTTTAACAGTATATTCTGGACTTTATTTTGTATCCAGTCTGAATGTTCTTCTGTTAATTTTGCTAGAGGATGTGGAAAGAGATGGGGGATGGATGGAGATGGGGAGTCAGAAAACAGTCCCCCATGGGGAGTGGTCACATCTTAATCCTCCCTTCTCCTTCCTTTTGTGATTTTGTGCATGCAGAGCCTGGGATTCCAACCTCATAGTTGGCCATGAGGGCTCTAGCTGCCTTAACCACCCTGCCACTAACTGGCCCAGAAATTTTCTACCCTTTCACTGAAGCATTTGATGATGTGCATTTATTGTAATCAATTCTATATTTGAGGGACCAGCAGTTAGCATAATGGCTATGTCACTGGACTCCCACATAGTCAACCGTGGTTCGAGTCCCGGACCTGGTGGCTTAAATTCACACCGGGTGTGTGTGCGTGAGTGCCCAAGATCCCAAGAAGAGAATGGAGGAGAAGGGATTGCAGCGTGATCATCCCCCCCTGGGGGGTGATTTCTTGTTTTCTGTCTCTCTGTCTCTGTCTGGCGAGCACACGTGCCCTATAGCAAAAAAAAAAAACCTCTCCAAAAAAAAAAAATTCTATATTTGAATTCATTCTGTATCAATTTAGTCTATAGGTTCTAGTAACCTATCTTTTCTTCCTTTGTTTTGTCTGATTTCTTGCTGTCTGCTTCATCAATAAATTATTTGTCATTTGATCTTTTCCTTCTTCTAATTCAAACATTATCAATAATGTTGTCTCTATTTTAATATGGCTCTGAGAACTATCAAGATACATACTTATCACAGACCAGAGCTAAGTGACATCTTTACCTCTTTCCTGAAAAATACGATGAGTTTGGAATTGACACAAAGCATTTCCCTTCACCACTGTGTATTGTTATTGATGTAGTTGGGTATTTGGCCAACCTTTGGTATTATTTCAACTCTGTCCAGTGTTTGATCAGATTTTCCCACACAGATACCACTGTGACCATGACTCCTGCTTTTCTAGCTAAGGAACTCCCATTGGAATTTCCTTTAAAGAAGATTTGTTGGTCATTAAACTCTGTTTTTGTGTTCTATAATAAGATGTTTCAATTTTTTTTTTTTCTTTTCTTTTTTTTTTTTTTTTTTTTTTTTTTTTTTTTTTTGCCAGAAGGTATGTGCAATTACCTGAGAGAGACACACAGAGAGGGAGGAGAAAGCACCCCCCATGAAGAATGGTCACATCCAAATCCCTTTCTTCTCCATATCTCCCTTCTTCCGGAATTTTGGGCAGCTATGCACTCACATCCAGCATGTTTCTCAAACTGCCAGGTCTGGGACTCAAACTGCAGGGTCAGCCATGTGGGATCCAGCTGCCTTAACCACCAGGCCATGCAGTCAGCCCAACCATTGTTTTAAAATTGTATTGTCTCAGGCCCAGCAGGTGGTATAGAAGTTAAAGAGGCTGGATCCAACATGAGTGACTGAGCAGTTCAAGTCCCAGACCCACCAGCTTGAAAATCACACCAGATACATGTGAGAGCCTGGTCAATATCCTGAGAGAAAAATAGAGAAGGGACCATGGCATGGCCATTATCTCTGAGGGATGATTTCTCACTTTTCCCCTCTCTCTCTGTCTCTCTCTGGTGAGCATATGTGCCCTATAGCTGTGTGTGTGTGTGTGTGTGTGTGTACACACATACTTACACACATATAGTCTCTGATATACCCAATTCTGAGTTGAGGTGTTTTCTTTCAGTAGATATTGTCTGGTTATATTTTCTTTCAGAAGATATTGTCCATAGTCTTCTGGCTTTTACTGTTGTTCCTAATAAGACAATTTACCTTCAACTTCTTAGGTAAACTCTTTTTTTCATTAGCTTTTAAGATTTCTTCCTTGTTTTTGGTGTTCTGTCCTTGACTATGATATGCTTAGCTATGAATTTATGTTATTCAAACTGTTTGGGATTGATTTGGCTTGCTGGATTTTCAGATAGTTATCTTTTACCAGTTATGGGAAACTTTCACTTGATGTCTCTTTCTTATTTTTCATGATTTTGACTACCTCTTAACTAGCACCTCTCACACCATCCTTTAGGAACACTGACTGTGTGTGTTAGTCATTCTTAACTTACCCTCAATATTTATCGGCCACTCTTTCATCATTTTTGTCTTTCTAAGGTACATACAGAACTATTCCTTCAAATCTATTTTCTGACTCATTAAGCCTTCAATTGACTGTGCCATTGAATTTTTAATTCCAATTATGATTCTTTTTTAATTTCTTGGTTTTCTGTTTGTCTTTTTCCCAGTACAATTGATTGCTTCCTTTTGTCATGAGTTGCTCTTATCTCACATCTTTCAGTGTCTTCCTCGACTTTGAGTTGCTTATTTTTAAGCCACTTCATTGAGGTGTAAGTAATTTGGGATAAATTGCACCTACTTAAAGTGTACAATCTGCTACATCGTGACATATGCACACCCTCCTGAGACCATCACGACACTCAAGAGAGGAGACATCCCCATTGCCTGGGAAAGTTCCCTCATTTAATTCCTCCCTCCTGTCCTCTCTTGTATCCTGTTTCCCAAGCAACTGCAGATCTGTTTTCTGTCACTATAGATTAATTTGCAAACAAAAAGAAAAATATTTCTTCTCTGAGTCAGATAATGTTAATATCTATTTTTTTTCTATTTTGATTTTGCTGTCTATTGTTTTTGCTAAGTCTTAACAATAGTTCCTATTTTCTTTTATTTTGTGATAGTTTTAAATTATGGGTTCATTTTTATAGGAATGTTTATAGGAATTCTTTACGGCCACTGTTGACAATGAATTTCTCCAAAGGGGATTTGTGTTTGTTCTTGCCAGGTACCTGTGTGTAAAATCAGCCTAGGCCTATTTTATATTATAGTCCAAGAGTTTTTTAATTTTACTTTCCATTTACATCAAGACTGAAGATAGTCATGTCTCCTTGAAGTCTCTGGGAAAGCAAGTCTATGTCTAGTTCATTCGTATCCTGACGGGGGGGATTCTGAGTCAGAGCATTGTGTGCATCTGGGTATACGAGTCTTGGCCTTTACCTCCACTCTGCTGGGACTCCAGGAGGCCTTGAGATTCAAACTCACCTTCTTCTGGTTGGAAAAGTGCACCCAAGATGAAATGAGGCTCTGGTGGTGTTTCTCTCTCTGAGTTCTCACTTTCACTTATACCTCAGTATCTGGGTATTCTTTCTAGCCTGGTCAGTCTGTAAAGCAACACTCGTTCCTATTAATGTAGGTAGTTCTCTCCCTGTATGGCTAGAAATAGAAGCTGGCTCTGCTCTCTTCACTTCTGTATTCTTTGTTTTGTAGAGCAGTGGTTAAGGCACTGGACTTCCATATGGTTTGAGTCCCAGACTTGTCAGCTTAAGATTCACACCTGGCATGTGTGCATGCATGCCCAAAGTCCTGAGAAGAGAATGGAGGAGAAGGATTTGAGGCATGGCCATCCAGCACAGGGGGTGATTTCTCACTTTCCCTCTCACTGTCTCTTCCTGTCTCTCTCCAGTGAATGTAAGAACCCTATGGCAAAAACCTAAAAAAAAAAAATTAAAGTTTATTTCTTTAGACAGAGAGAGACAGGTACCCTCTCCCCAGGAGAATCCCCACCCCACAATCTACCTCCTTTCAGCTGACCCGCTTCATGGGCACATGTGCACCCCAGCATGCTGAGGGAGATCCCAAGACACAAAGCCAGGACCTTTCCCATGAATGTCTAGGTTGAGCTACCCCTGCATCACTGCTGAGCTGCTGCCTGGTCCCTCTGCATTCTCTATTTATCCATCTTAACCCCCACAGCCCCGCCCAAGGTGGATAACATGGTACTTCTTACATATTGTTGCATATCATAGTACTTCCTGAATTTTCTGAAATGGTATAATCGAGAAGATATTTACTACGCAGAGAAACTAAATCCATAGATGTCTAAACTGTTTGCCTCAGTATTTCTGTTAAGTAATTGTTGAGCTGGAATTGCATCCAAATTCGCTTTGTTCTGATTTTAATCTTACTGCTAAAATGAGGTATTCATGTGTGAAGAGATGGAAATCAGTGTTCCACCTTGAGCAGGACTTCATACATCCTCATCCCAGGATTGAATCTGCTAGTGATGTCTTAGTGCCATCTATGCTGTGTGATTATTTTCCATGAGTACAAAGACATGATCATAATTTCTATCAGCAATGGGATTACACAGCATGAATTTTGGCGCTGAAGTCGCTTAGCCAACAGCTACACTAGCAGCCTTGATTTTACTGTGACATCCATCCAAAAGGCCCTTCCTCTCTAACTCCAGGAATCGTAGTAACAGAAAAGATGGTCGGGACCAGCAGGTGGCGTGGTGCTTAAGGCACTGGACACTCCCACATGGCCGACTAGGGTTCAAGTCCTGAATCTGGTGGCTTGCTTTCTCACTTCCTTTCTCTCTCACTCTCACCCTCTGTCTCTCTCTAGTCAAATTAAAAAATAAATGAATGAATAAATAAAAAATAAAATAAATAATTATTAAAAAAAAAGAAAAGATGGCTGACATTATTGAGGGTTTGCCCCAAGGGTCAAACACTACGCTAAGACATAAAAGTGTACTAATACATTTAATCCACAACCCTTTTTATATCCCCAATATCTGATGAGAAAACAGAGGCACAGAGATGATAGCTGCTTACCTATAGCTGTAAAATCCAGTCAAGGCAGATCTAGAATGCACAAGCCATCCAGGTCTAGTTCTATGCTTTTATCCACTATGTATTTAAAGATTCTGTACTGGATTCGCCAATATGAATTCTAGACTCACATGTTTTTCATTGTTACCTATTTATTTTTGACAACAGAATCAAGGTTATTACCATGTACATCATTTTCGGTAGAGAATTCTACATTCTTGGGTCTGTTAAGCACTGCTTCCCTTGGCCTCTCCTCCTCACCCTCTCCATTCCACTCCCCTCCCTTATAGACTCTGGTATTAAAGCTCAACTTTCCTATGATCATACTTTCCAGTCTTTCCATTTCTGCCATCGAGTACAGACTTCTTCAGACCTTAGTACCTTTGGACACACTTCTTCACTGTTCTGAATCTCAGTTTCCTCCTCACAAGTAGACAAATAGTCCTTGCACCCCTGCGAGGTGGTCAGATTTTGGAACTAATCATAGTGGCTCATGTAAATAGCACAACAGCAGTCCAGAGGACGCCTTTCATGCTACCTTGTCCTGCTAAGAGGAGAATAAAATGGAAGGTAAAATGGGTGCCACGTTTATCCCTGTGATATGCTATTGCAGAAGGAAAAACACTGTGGGCATGGAAGATTAATGATGATTACCCACAGTCATGTGACTTAGGGGGCTCAAAGTGCAATGTAGTTTAAGAATTTAAATGTTAACAAATGCCGCAGGCTTACCCAGTAAATCCTTCAGCTCGATTCTCCCCTTCCGATTGTATTATTAAATTCTCTTCTTAAGTGGAATTCCTCCAAGCTGACATACAAGGGGGAACTTTTGGCCATTTCTAAATTAAAACTGTTTTTCATAACAAAATTCAAGGGGAAGACACTGGAAAGTGGAGAAGCTTGAGCTGTCTCTAACTTTGAAGCCCAAACAAAGCTGCTTGGATGACAGAAACACACACGAGTATAATTTCATTCTGACACAGGGAATCTATGGACTAAATTTCGTTTGTATCTGTGTAAGTATAGAGATAAAAACTGGATCTAGAAAGTAAGTATGTCTGCATATGTGATGAAAACTGATCTTTAAATATGTACGTTATATTGACAAAATAAACATTAAAAAAAGTTAAAATCCAGATAAAATTCCAACTTTGCATTAGAGGTAAGAGTGATCCCAGAGAAAATTCAGTGATCAGGGCTTTGCACACTCAAACTGTTTTCAGAGAATAGGTGGACCTGTCTTGAGTTTTTAAGTAGATGACTTATAATTAGTGCTAGAAAGGAATATTAAGGCCAGATTTCTCACTTGGTGGCAGGTTGTAAAAAGTGGAAGCACAACATCTTTACAATGGAGTTCTCAAATCCAGGCGCGCAAAATTGTCATTTTTATTTTTATTTAGTCCCAAGAAAACTATGGAAGATTCTTTTTGATACTTCTGCAACTAAGCATTGATTCACTGCTTTCCATGTCTCGGATCTCAGGTTAAGCATGTGTATGCTCATTATCTCATTAAATGCTCACAACAGCTCAGATAAGCAGAGACTTTTATTATTCCCATTTTACAGATGAAGAAACCAAAAGTTTGAAAGCTGAAGCACTTGGCTTATGGTTACTAACCTAGAAAGAGGCAAAGCTAAAGCCAGCTTGCTCTGATTCCAAAACAATTTTCCATTGAAGTCAGACTTCATTTAATTACATTAGTAAAGGAGTACTAAAGGTATAATTACTATTATGTGGGAATCCATAAACCTTTTTTATGGTATAGAGGTGACAATCATCAAACCAATTGTGAAACATTAGTTGAGGGCATCTCTCTCCTAATTGTATGCCCAAAGGTTGAATTATAGTCTGTATTCTTAATCACCTCTCCAACAGTTCTCCGGTTTCAGCAACAATTTCACGTGTTTCCATTTTACTATCTGTTTCAGATCATCAAGAGGTTCTAAGTGAATGTAAGACAATTAGAGATATACAGATTAGGAAACTCTTGGTTCTCCCTTGAGGAGTCTTAGAGAAGTACAGGCTGACTTGGGATCGCCTAATAACGGCAGACTCACAAATATAGTGAAATAGGGAGGCGAGCTCACGCTTCCTGTTGATGCCAGTATGATTCTCCTTCCTACACAACCCACATAGGACTGGCTAATGGTGATGGTATCATCTGTTAGAATCTTCCTTCTCTCTTCAACACTTCTTAGTTCCAACTGGTCAGTAAATCCTATCAAGTCACTGCCCCTTCATATTCATCAAGACGTCCTGCCATGAGAGTTCTCACCCAGATCCTTGTGGCCAACTGTAATCACCACCATAGTTCTCGGCCAGGCCTTCATACCTCCCATCTCCCTCAAAATATCACCCTGTTGCCAGGGTCACCCTGCTAAACCATCTATAAAGTCAGCCTCAATTAAAGACACAATTCCTAACAATTCCAAGCAATTAAAATCAGTTTAGAGCCTCTCTTTAGTCTGTTGAGAAAACACAAATGGTGTGGGTAGGGAACCTTAAAGGGAAGTCGTGGCTCTGTGGAAAAGTTCCAAAACCAGGATAATTTATTATTTCTCCTTTTATGCCTCTTGCATTAATCACACGATATAGCAACATCTTGTACTTGTTTAAACCTTCCAACAGCAACCCAGCTCCCTCTGCCAAAAGCAAAAGAAAACAACAACAAAAAATTAGTTCCATGGTATTAAGAAAGGTCCCTCCACTCTTTTCTGCACCCAATGATCTAGCACTTTTCCCCTCACTTTTAGAGGAAAAACAAATTGGAGGCAAGTTAATTCAACTCTCTGGCAACATCATACCTATAAATTGGCCTGTGAAGAACAAGCTTCTTGAGCAAAGAGTCTATATCCGTCTAATTCTCCATCATTTAAGTCCTTATACAGGGTCTAGGACACAGTAGGCACTCACTACATATCCATTAAATGATTGGATAAATCTGTATATCAAATAATTAAAGTAATATTTATGCACATTTAGTCTTCATAGAATAATTATCGATGGGAAGATACTAATGAGAAGCCTTTTAAATCCTCCTTTCTTTGTTTAGACATGGGAATATGACTCCAACAGGATTTCAACAAATAATAATTGTGCCTTTTGTTGAACAAGCCATGTGTTGGGGGTTGACCACCCTGTGTCTCTGGATCTAAACTAGATGGCTAATACGATGAGAGGACTGACCCCTGCAGTCCCCGTGCTCTGTAATCTAATCCTGCTAGGGACAACTAAGGAGGAGATGCTAGCCCCAGGTTAGTGCTGAGTCCTAGAAATGTGATGTTTGGCTTGTATATTCCCAACCATGAAAAAATTAAATTTATAAATTAAGCACAGGAAGAGCTTAGCAACAATAATTAACAATAAAATGGAATAATCATAACAAGATGCTCTAATGAAAGTGAAGTGAGTGTGGTTTTTCCTTTTTTCTCTACCCAAATAGCTTATTATATAATATCACCCTTTTCCTTTCGGGGATGACGTGAGGATGCTGAAATGCCCATGACGGGGTGAAGTGAGCAGAATGGCACAGGCACTGTGATGGCGTGCTGGGCCGCTGTCGACTCTGGTCATTGTCCACTCCCAGCGATTCATGATGAGCCATGACAAGTCCCTGGACCACAGTAGACTGCAAGTTACAAATCTCAGAAAGAGAAGCCACAGATAAAGGGAGAGGGCTACTGTTTGAAGATATTTTGATTTTTTAAAATGATGTCTAATGGGGCCAGCAGATGGCATGGTGATTAAGGCACTGGACTCCCACATGGCCCACTGCAGTTTGAGTCCTAGACCTGGAGGTTTGAAAATCACACTGGACGTATGTGCATGAGTGGCCAAGATCCTGAGAGGAGGATGGGGGAGAAGGGATTGCAACGTGGCCAACCCTGGGTGGTAATTTCTCACTTTGCTTCTCACCGTCTCTCTCTGACTCTCTCTGGTGAGTTGACATTTCCTATAACAAAAACCTAAAAAAAGAAAAGCCTAGTAACTGAGTTAATGTCCTGATTTATTCATAAGTCTTCCTATCTCTCCATAATAACACTTTCCCAAAAGCTAAGCACCTAGTAGGGTTTCATGTACTGAAAGTGCCGATTGTTTTAATGGGGATCTGGAATCAGAAATGGGGGTGAGGATGTGAGCAGGATAATTTGAACTTATTTTAAAATTTGTCCCTTTTCATAGACACTGTCTGAGACCTTTACAAAGCCAGGAGTGCATTTATCGGGGCGTCATTGCAAGAATCTCTAAGGTCCCTCTTACCTTGCTCACTTTCCTGGCTGGGAGTCATTTTCCAATCTTTCTGTCTCCTTAGGAGAAAACCAGTGATTCTGGGATGGCTGCTTTTGGTAAGCTCCTGCAAAAAAAAAAAAAAAAAAAAAAAACAAAAAGGAAAACAAAAAATTGATACCGCTCTCCCCTTAGCCAGTAGCACACTTGCTCAGTACTTCTGTATCTATCCAATGATGACATCAAGCATGTTTCAATTGTGACCGACAATTATGAGTCCAAGTCAGTCATTTCACTGAATGTATCATTCCAGTCTACGTATTCGGCTCAGTCATTTGATGGAGGAGGCAATGTCTTGTTGGTATAGTCTGATTCTGTCTCATATTTCATCCAATGTAAAAAGAAATTCCCCAACATCTCTGAAGTACTCAGAAAGCTCCTCAATCCCTCCTGCCTGCATTCGTCCTCTCTCCCACTAACTGATTCACTTATTTGCTTGTTCTTGTCATTGTTGTGCTTATCTTCTCATGCGTGTCTCCACTCAGCTGGTTTGCAATTTATTAACTTCTCTAGGATCCATTCCATTCATGCATTGACTCTCACCTGTGCACTCACATATTCATGAACTCATTTCTTCCTTCCATAATCATTTACTGAAGACCTGAAATGTCATGATGGTTGTGAACAGGTGGGTAAAGCAGGAATGTATCACATGAAATAAAGTACTCTCATATCATCACTGTGACCAAAATGTAAAAAGAATGCATAGAGGAGAGAGAGAATTGGTTGAAGCTGGGCAATATTTTATCAAGATGCTTGTTTCCAGTCATATCTCCCATGGCTCTCCTATGTCAACACTCAGGGTACACAGAGGAGATCTGGGACTTAGATGGAGATTGTTTCTTTAACCTCTACATGTTAGACAAACTTTATGCAGATGTAGGTATATCCTCAGAATTCCTTATGACTCAAGTTTCTCTCCTCTATCCCAGCAGTCACAGACATGAAAATGGTAGATTAAGCCAGGAGCCAGCTAAAGGCCCTAGAGAAAGTTACAGTATAAAAGCCTTTCATCCCCCAGGATGAGCTGTCTCTATACATTTATAGAGTTGGAAATACAAGCCAGACTATGATGATATTCCTGTGTGAGGCTGGAACACATAGGAACGAGGAATTGACAGATGATGTTGTGGGGTGAGGTGATGCCATTGGCCATGAAGATTGTGGTGGAGACCTTAATGATGTATGATGCATGTAACTCAAGACTTCCGCTGCTTGACAAAGCTTGCCTGGGTTTACCAAACCTACCAAGCCCTCTTGGACGTCTAGGAGGCCACATGGGAACATAATGCAAACTGATGCTTTTCTGGACTGTTCTCTCAAGTCCAAGGAGTAAAAGGCTGCAACTGCATCAGCCTTCTCAAAATCTCATACTCCAGATCATCCTGTTCTTTTCTGTTTGCATGCTTCACTCATGAGCTTCTACCATGTGATAGCACCACCCTGTCCACCCATGTTCTGAAACTCTCTTCTCATTATCACAGCCCAGTTCTAATGCAAGTGTGGATCTTAATCCCACCAAAATCTATTCAGATGGTTCCTCCCTTCTTTGATCTCCCATTCCTTTTTCTAAAACAGGTGCTACTGTAAAAAAAGTGTGTGTGGAAGTGACTTGTCTCCATTACCATCACAGTCAGCTAAAATAGCACCTTCTGGTCAGCTAGAGATGAGTTAAAACAGAACTCACTCTCTAATTGGCTATAGCCTACAGCAAGGCCAATCAGAATCTAGAGCAGCCTGCGTGTAGAAGCATGAGAGAGCTATGAGCAAGAGTCCTACTGGAAATCAGAGCGGAGATCCATTGTGGTGGTGGGTAGAAACATCTCATCTCAGAGAGTGTGCAGGGTCATGCTGAGGGCACTGGATTATATATCATCCAGGAGTTCCATGTCCTGCTCTGCTAGAGAAAATAACTGTCACCTCAGAGCCTCAGGGTGCTCTGAAGATTCCATCGGACTGCATGGCACCTGGTACTCTGGTCCTTTAGCAGAATCTCCACTGAGAATACTCCTAAAAACATAGAACATGGATTCTACCTGCTTACCTGGCAGATGAGTAAGGGGCCATAACTGATCATGTCTGAATGTTCTACCCTGAAACCTCAGCAACTTATCCAATTGTCACCCAAAGGCCAAGAGCCCTCTGTCTCAAATTGCATGATATCCCACATGGTTATACCACTGAGACACCCTCAGCTACTGCAAGTGCAAGGTCTGTCTGTCTCAGCTAACACTGGTGGAATAAATGTATTCCACCTGCTAGATCTGCTAGACCAAGATACATTGGTTGAAAAAGACCAGTTGTCAGTGAGGCTTAGAAGAGAGTGGAGAATTTAGCACATCATTTTTACTATCTGTTGTGTCAGGCACCACTTCACCATCCTCTCCTGGAGTGTACTCACCCATCTTCTTCTTCCTCATTCACACTCATACACATTGAAGTACCATTGAGTGACTCATTCATTTATCCACCATATTTTTATTTATCTACCATTCAGTCCTCCACTCATAACCAATAATTTCTGAATGCCTGGGTAAGATGTTGTTCTGGATACAATGTGACAACAGGTTTACCATCTAGGTACTGAGGAAACAGAGGAGAAGGGGAAAAGCCATGGACTCTAGCACATAACTAAGTCCTTTAAACCAATATAGAAGGACCCTGATAGAGTGAAGTACAAAGTACCCAGGAAACCCAGTGCCCTTTTCCACATGTAACATAGTACAGAGTCCTAAAAATATTAGTACTTACAAATTCAAGATCTTCAGGAGAGGACAACAAATACCCAAGGGGTAATAAATGGTAACAATGAAGACATCTGGAGAAAATTCATTCTTCCCATGGATTGTATACAGAAGAGAGGGGTCAGCAGGTTGCACAGTGGTTAAGGTGCTGCATTCTCACATGACTGACCATGGTTTGAATCACAGACCTGGCAGCTTGAAAACCATGCTGGATGCATATGCATGTGTGCCCAGAATCCCAAGAGGAGAATGAAAGAGAAGGGATTGGGTCACGGCCATTCCCTCAGGGGGTGATTTCCTATTTTATCTCTTTCTCTTGCAAGCACATGCACCATATGGGGAGAAGGAAGAAGAGGAGGAGGAGAAGAAGAAGAAAAGAAAAAGAAGGAGAAGAAGGAAGAGGAGGAGGAGGAGGAGGAGGAGGAGGAAGGAGAAGAAGAAGAAGAAGAAGAAGAAGAAGAAGAAGAAGAAGAAGAAGAAGAAGAAGAAGAAGAAGAAGAAGAAGAAGAAAAGAGAAGAAGAAAAGGAGAAGTAGAAAAGAAAAAAGCTACAGCAAACACAATCCTCCCAGCTCTACCAGGCTACCAGGCAGCTGAGTTTTGGGCTCAGAGCAGGCACAGCAGAGGGAGGATCTGCTCTAACCAGGAAGACCCAGCCCTTATCCCCCAATCTTTGACCTTGTGTAAAGGGGCCTCAGTGCTTAGTACTTGCCGTGGTGATTTATCTCCTTGTTCTTGCCCATGGGATTTGGAGTTGGTCTTTACTCACCCAGATTTACCCTAAACCCTCAAAGTCAGAAATCTGCCTTCTTAAATAGGGCCAACTTGGATGTGTAGAATGCATACTCTGTTTTTATTGGGTCCTGAGACTCTATTGCCAAGTGCTGGACAGGTTTATAGGTTTCCATTAAAAAGAGGATTTGGACAGTATGAATCTGAATTATGGCTCTTTACTTAATACTGTATAATCTCCAACAGGAGTTATCTAACCTCTCTGAACTTCAATTGAATCATCCATCAGATGAATAAAATTATTATCAATAATCAGTGATGCAGTTCATTGCTCTTTCCTTATACACTAACTTGTTTATTCATTTATTTCTTCTGTAAGTAAAAGAGAGAGAGAGAGAGACAGCATCCTCCATAGGGCTCTGAAACCATGATCCACCTGAGCTTCTGCCAGCCCCACATCATGAGCACACCCATGCCCAGGGCATTCAGGGACGTCTCCAGATGCAAGCCCAGAACCTTCTCCTGTGTGTCATCCTTACATCCTGATGATGAGCACCACATCATCTGGCTCCTTGGCTTTTTACTAATAGTTCTATAGATATAATTTTCAAAATAACTCCAGGATGTAGGTAATTTACATGGACAGAATATAGAGTATTTCCCCCATTCTATGTCCAAAGGACGCAGTCTAGGAACCAGCAGGTGGCATAGCAGTTATGTAGCTGAACTCCCATGTGGTTGATCATGGTTCAAGTCCTGGACCTGGTGGCTTCAAACTCACACTGGGCACATGCGAGTGTATGCCCAAAATCCTGAGAGGAGAATGGAGGAGAAGGGATTGTGGTGTTTCCATCCCCCCTGGAGGGTGATTTCTTGCTTTCTGTCTCTCTGTTTCTCTCTGTCTCTTTGGCGAGCATACATGTCCTATAGCAAAAATCTCTCCAAAACAAACAAACAAAAAAAGACACAGTCTACCTCTCCACTGATTGCCTCTGTGTTTGGTTAAATGACTTGGTTTGGCCAATAGGCTGTTACCATTGTGATGTGACCACAGACTTCAGAAACACTTGCAAGATAGAACTTCAGAGCTTTCTTTCTTACATCTCTGCCTTGGCATGAGAAGAACATGACTGGCAATCCACTTGCTCAAGAAAAAGGAAGGATGCAAGGAGCAGAACCAGGCCACACAATCTCTAGAAATCAGTGAGAATGAGACACAGAGCAGAGACCAGAACCACCCAGCCAAGTCCTTAGGTCAGATGCACCCCAGTTGAATCCCAGAGGCATGAGCAGTAATAAATGGTTGTGGTTTAAGCCATGGAATTTTGTAGTGGTTCATTATGCACTGAAACTAATACAATAGTATTATTATAATCTCTAAATCATAGACAAGCGCACAAGAGAACAATAAAATTAAGTAAAGTGACCAAGATCACTCAGCTGGTAAGTGGCCTTGGCCATTTAATCACTCTGCAATATTGCCTCTAAGCTTTGCCTCTTTTACAATATGATCCAGTCCGAGGTTGTTATGAGAATGAGAAACGCAGTGCAAAACACCGTGTGCTGTGCCTATTAATTTACTGGATATGCTGCCACGTGCCAGCTGCTGCCAGAAGAGCTTTGCATGTATTACAATAATAAAATTGCATGGGGGTTCCCTGCAGATCCACATGACTGTCCCCAGGAACCATGTAGCCCCAGGGCACAGGGACTGTGTCTTGTGTGTCTCAGCATGGCCAGGTCTATATAGTGCCCAGTACAGAGCAGACTTGCAGGAAGCAAGTTTAATACTTACTGGGAGAATGTTTTAAAAATTAACTGATAAGGCCAGCCCCAGAGCCTAGCAGCTAAGAGAGCCAGATCCTGAATAGCTGGTCGTGGTTGGAGTCTTGGCTCTGATGGCTTGAAAAGCATGCTGGGTACATCTCTGTGCATGCCCAAATTCCAGACAGAATGGAGCAATGACGAGAAGGGATTGCAGAGTGACCATGCCCCATTGGAAAATGCTCTCTCCTTCTCTCTGTCTCTGTCTTTCTCTGTCAAGCACATCTGCTCTTTGGCAATTAAAAAAATGATAATAATTAGCTAGACATTTGGGTGTCCCTTTACAGACAAACAGTCCCAAAGAAGACCATTTTTGACAAATCTCTCATTTAAGTTTCTTCTCCCTCTTTTATTGCATTCACTTCCTTAGAAAGTATGCATCACTATTTCTTTTTGCTTGCCCCCTTCTTACTTACAGACAAAACCACACGTACATACTATTTTGTCAAAACAGTAGCTCAACAATAACACACTGCACCTTGGCAAACTCACATCCTTACTAAAATTACACCAAGCAAAATTTGTTGCTGGTTACATTTTTTTTAAAAGACACAATATTTCATCTCATCAACTTCAAGTAAGAAATCATCCTGAAATGTGGGCAGCAGAAAATAGCACCGCATGCTCGTGCGCACTCACGCACAAAGCCCGCATTTTGCACCTCGCGTAGTCCTGTCATATCAGTTGCCAACACCAAGGGGGCCCGTGTCTGAGTTTCTGTGCTGCTCCTAATTACCCTGCAATGGGAACGCTCGCATCTTCCACCTGGGAGAGCTGTGTGTCCTCTGAGGTCCAGGTAGTCTCGCTCCCCTTGTCCTTTGGTTTGGCTGAGGGTGGACCGTTACTTGCCCAGGATGTACCAACAGGAGCTGAGAAACAAATCTCTGCCAGTGTGCAGCTCTGTGGGTAGCGTAAAGAGCACAGGTGGTGGAGGTGGGGAGGCACCCGCGCATTGGGGAGTGTGGGCCTGCATCTGGTACCAGCTCAGGCAGAGGTGGCAGCCCCACTCTCCCAGGTGCTGAATTGTCTGCAAACACGACCTACTTGACATTGTCTTTTCCATTTGACGCACTGCTTCAAACGGACATTTTACACCTAGATTTTCAGTTTCTGTGGAAAAGCTGAAAGATGAGCAATGATAGGCCTTGTTTTAGCTGTGGCCACTGTGGTTGAAGCTGCAGAAAACCAAGCCCTTCACTCCACCTGGACGCTGACCCCGACTTAGCCAGACCCTGAGCATCTGTCAGGTCCCTTCAGTGAAGCTCGATGTAAACATTGTCTACTGTTGCGTGTGTCCCATTCATTCATTTTTTTCCTTGGAAGACTATTTTTCTTGTTCATCTCACTGTCAAAAGTGGAAACAATAGAAGGTGAGCTAGAAATCCCAAGTTTGGAGAAAGTAAGTGAGCACATTTCTTTGTGGAGATTAAGGCATTCCTGAGCAGCTGCCAAGGAAGCCTGCACCAGCACTTCTCTATGTCCCTGCACCACCATGTTCCTGCACCACCCATGTATCATGGTACCTCTCTATGTCCTTGCTCCTCCAGGACTCCACAGTCTTAGGGTGGTGAAGGCCTTTCCTGCTTCCATTGGGAGGCAGGTAGTGGCATGAAGAAGGGGCCAACCTGGGCTCAAATCACGTCTTTGCAACAGAGCACTGAGACCTTGAGAAATCTACTTAACTCTAGGGACCAGCAGTTAGTGTAATGGCTATGTCGCTGAACTCCCCATGTAGTAGACCCCAGTTCGAGTCCCTGACCCGGTGGCTTAAACTCATGCCGGGCACGTGTGTGTGCATGCCCAAGATCCTGAGAGGAGAATGGAGGAGAAGGGTTTGTGGCGTGGCCATCCCCCCCTGGGGGATGGCTCACCTTATATTTCTCGCTTTCTGTCTCTCTGTCTCTCTGTCTTGCTGGCGAGCGCACGCACCCTGTAGAAAAAATAGAAGAAGAAAGAAAGAAAGAAGGAAAGAAATCTACTTAACTCCAGTGAGTCCCGATGACTTTACTAGAAAAGATGCGATGAAACCCACCACACAGGATCACCGTGACAGATCTTTGATCTTGTGTGTGTGACTTAGCAAGAGAAATTTAGGAATCCGGAAAATCTATAAAAAGAATATTTTCCTTCTCCTGCCAGGAATAAACACAAAAACAAAAAAATGTAAAGCAACAATAATGAGGTATTGTGAAACTACATCAAATTAAATCATTGCTGCTAAAGTGATTTTTTATTTTGTTTTTGCCAGAGCTCATATATACTGGCCAGAGACAGAGAGAGGGAAAGTGGGAAATCATTCTCCATGGGACATGGTCACACTGCAATCCTTTCTTTTCTATCTCTCTCTCCTTTTTGGATGTTGGCCATGCACAAACACAAGTACAGTGTGTTTTCTAAGCCACTGGGTCCAGGACTCAAATAGTGTGGCATGTGGGATCCAAATGCCTTAACCATCAGGCCGGGGGCTGGCCCTAAAGTGGATTTTTAACTGTTGTTGTTTGCCATTCTTGCAATTTGGAATCAAAGCTGTGTGGGAAAAACTACTGCACCACACACACACATACACACACACACACACACACACACACACACACACATGCAGGGGCAGAGAGAAGCAGCTGTTCACCAAAAGTCAGCTTTGTTTCATCCTCTGCTCACAGCTCTCCTATATCTCAAAGGCTCCTTGCAGTGGTCATGGTGCTGGTTCTTGCTGAGGGAATGGACTAAAGTGGTAGGTGTCGTTTTTGCTGAGTCTAAAAAGCAAGGTGTCTTCTTCACACCCTTGTTCCCTCTCTGTCAGCTAGATGTAGATGAGGACAAGATGTGGTGGATGTTAGAAACATGAGCTAGGAGGTTCTTGGATCCCCGAGTCACCACATGGAGGAAAGCTGCCTGCTGCCTAGCATAGCTGCTGTGGATGCCGTCATAGCTGAACCCTTACATTACAAGGGGATTTCAAAAGTTCACCCCAAAAAAATGGAATTGAGTATGGGTTTTTTTTTGGATGCAAGAAAATTTTAAATTCATGCATAGTTTTTTTTATAAACCATATGCATTTTTCATGAGTTTTTTGAGATCTACTTGTTTTAGTCGTTTAACCAGTGCTAACAATTGTTCATGGGGATCCCATAAATACATAGTTTATGACACTTGGACCTTCATATAGAAAGCCCATTGAAGAATATTTTCAAGTTTCCAAGGTATTCGGATTGCATATGAGAATGAGCAGTGGAAAGATTTTTTTAACTTTCAGTTATAGTCATCCAATTAGTCAGCTAGCTAGTCAACAACAATTGATTGAGTAGTTATTTTAGGAGCGAGGAGCTAGTTAGAAGGATGACTATGATAAAATCATTGTGTTAAGGGAACTTGCATTCTGGTAATAACTACCTGGCTAGTTTCAGTGATCTAGCTCTGCTCTTTATTGATTTGGGTCTTATTTGTTTTCATGCATGATTAATACCGTAGATCTTCTAGTGCAAAACCTGTACTGGAGTGCCTCTGAGGGAAACAGGCATGTGCCATGTACTTGCATGTTAGCTCTCAGCCCCATATGTGTCCTTGCATGCTTTCCTTTTTTCATACAGGGATCACATAAACTACATTCCTCAGTCTCCTTCATTACCTGGCTTCAGGTGTATTCTGCCAATGTAAGGGACTTATGCAAGTTTGGAAAGCAAGGATGAGACTGAGGGTGACAGAAGATTGCAGCAACTGTGTCAGGAGGTCTGTGAGACTGCAGGCCTCTGGTGTGGTGTATTTGCAGTGGGTATTCATAGGCCTTCTTGTGTATCTGGGCAACAGGAGCTGATACACTGTCTCGAAATACCCAAGTCAGAACGGGCCACCTCCAGCAACTTTATCTGTGATGGCATTCCACACTTCAGATGCAAAATCCATGGACACAGTGCCTGATTACTTAAGCTCTGGATAGGACCCACACCTTGCTAGGGAGATCCAGCTACTTTCAAGAATAGATTCATTGAACTAGATCAAATGGAGAAATGGGATTGTCTGGATATTAACAGGAGAAGATGTGTGAGATCCAGGGATCTAAGACCTAAGTCTAGCCACGCTATTACGCCTCTGCTCAAAATTTCTCCATGACTCCCCGTTCTATTCAGGGTTAGATATATACCGTAACACAACCTACAATAAAGTTCGTCTGCCACTTTCTCCAGCTGCACCTGCACCTGCTCCCTATGACCCTGCATTTAAAATCCTGCCACATATGCAGTTCTCCAAACACGTTCTGCTGTCCCTGTCACTGTTGCACGGCTGCATTCTTGTCCATGTTGTTCCCTCTGCCAGGATCCCACTCACCCTCCCCAGTCTTCCCCACTCCATTCTTGGTTACTCTCATTTATTTATTAACTCCTGTCTCAGGAATCTGCTTCTCTAAAAATAGTTTCTTGACTTCTACAGGTGATTTGGATATTCTACTTCTGATCCATGGAGTGTCTTCTGTGTGTCTACATCATAAAACTTACTTAACTCAAAACTCATCTCAGGACCCAGGACAATGTCTGGCTAGAAGCAGTAAGCATGCATGTATTTGTTTGCTCAACAAATACTTAGAGAATGCCTTTAATGACTGAGCATACACTACACATTCATTCAGTATTGGTCCATACGTAGACTGAAGGAAAAGGCTTTCAACTGCTGCCCAGACCCATAGAAGGGCCCATGGATGCCCGTTGCAGTCCCATGACCTGCCAGACCCACCAACAGTGTGACCATTAACACCCTGAGTAATCCTATGAGGGGAATACTAGTATGCGTCTCAATTAGAAATGCAGAAAATGAGGCTAAGAGAGAACAAGTAAATATTTAACAAGCTGATAGAGAAATCAATAAATATGACTGTCTCTCCAACTAGACTGTAAGCTCTTTGAGAACAGAATTGACTCTTCTTGCTTAGCTCCAATTCTAAACATGGTGCATGAGTAGGACAATCCCACATCCCAGTTTGCCCAGTACAGTTCTTATTTAGTTAAACCTACCATTCCAGCCTGCTTACGAGTAGCACCACCCCCTCTTCACTTTGAAATGCGCCCAGGCTACCCAATGCATGGTTCCTATGAAAGGCCGCATGAGTGTGGGCTAAACTGTACAGAACAGGGCCAGTGTAAAGAAAAAGAAGTCAGAATTAGAAAGTACTATTTAGCCATATAAAACAACAAGGCCCTGGAATTTGATAGAAAGTGGACAAATATGGAAGATTTGTTGCTGAGTGAAGCAAGTCAGGCTATGAGAGACATTGTATGTCTCCACTTAACACATACCGACTGTCCGCACTCCATGGTAGAGACTGAAAGACTAGAGAACATAAAAATATTCAAAATTGTAATAAACACTAGAGACAAAGTGGAAAGAGAGTGTGGGAGGGGAAGAGTGTAGAAAAGAAAATCTGGGTAAAAAATAGTGAGGTAAGACACTTGTGGGACACAGATATGTCCCAAGGATGGGAATAGTATTCTCAACTGGACTGGACTGAGGTGTACATCATGCTTGGTAAAGTCTGTTTACAATATAAATGATGTATAGCAATTGAATGTATGAATAATAATACTAATAATAAAATGTTTTTTTTAAAGAAAGCAGCCTATTTCTTATCCAGGTCTCTTCTCACCACACCGCACTGTGCCTGAAGATAATTGATTCTGTGCAGACTTCATGTTCAAATGGCGAGCAGTGAAGCAGAGATAAATCACGAGGCTTCCTATGTGGGAAGGTTCCAGATTCACATCCAGAGACCTCCCTGGACACGCTGAGCACATGTGCGCCAAGAATCCCGGGCTGGCTGAGGCCGGAGGTGGATTGTGACATCAGACCCCTTCATGGCTGACTTTGTCTCTCATCTCTCCCTCTTCACATCTCTTTCTCATGGAAGAAGAAAATAAATGAAGTTTTAAAAATAGAGGGGAAAAAAAAGGCAAGCTATGAATCACCTGGCTTACACGACTAGAAAGAGATCCTTCACTTACCTACTTCATCCCTCGTTTTAGAGAGGAAGACTCTGAACCCAGATGGGTCAACTAAAGCTGTGACAAGTAAGGAGCAACCCCATGACTGAAATCCATGTTTCCGATCCTAAGCCCCAAGTCCACTCTGGACCCTATTATGGCCTGCCAGCTCACCACCATCCTTTATGCCTTCAAGTTTTTTCTCATACATTCCTTCTTCAAGCACTTGATGATCTCTCACACTCCCATGCACTCTTTAAACTTCTACTCAATGACCCAAAGGCTCGGTTCTAAGTCTTCCATTCTTCTAAGACTCACCTCTTCCTTTGGGTTGCTCAGAGATAACTAGAGTAAATTCAGGGGGTCGCTTTGTCTCTCAAAGAAATTTCCCTTACAGTGATTTCTCACTTTCTCTCTGGTGAATAAACGTGCCCTATGGAAAAAAAAAAAAAAAAAAAAAAAAAAAAAAAAAAAAAAAAAAAAAAAAAAAAAAACTTTTAAAAAATAAATAAACTACCATGGGAATGCTAAGGAAATATAGTCATTAAGGTTGTTCTGAGCATTGAATGAAAGGAAGCACGGAAAGACCAAGGGCAGGCCTGGCACAAGTTAAGGTTGTACACTTTGTTGGTTTTCAAGCAAACAACCATCTCCACTGTCTTCATCATCTTTATCAGTCTCATCATCACCATTGACAGAGACAATGGAATGACAACTGTCAGCCGAGGACTTACTATACTTTAATACAAGGTACACATCTCATTTAATAGTCCCAGCAAGCATCCCCAGTACTATGCATTTCACATCCAAGGATGCTGATGCTCAAAAGAGTTAATCATGTTCTAAAGTCACAAATGTCATAGGCAAGGCAAAAATGTCACCCAGTTCTAAACCCAAGTCCATTTCTTGATGCCCCAGGCCTTTGGTCACCCCAGATTCTCCACCTCACAGAGACTGAAATGTCTGTATCCCATCACTGACCTGTGGCTTAACAGAAACCTTTCTTTCCCCCAGTTCCCACTCCAGACTGTTACGGTGATAAAATTCTGTTCTCTTGATGTTAGTGATTTCTCTCAGCTGAGCCTTTACAGAACCTCAACCAGGCTTCTGGTTTCAAGATTGGGGAAGAAGGAGATCTGGGGTCAAGGTTGAGGTCACAGAGGGAATTCACCTGTTCCACAGAGCTCCCAGGACACACCCCTTCTAAATTTACGGTTAGTGCATGGCTGAGACCCACGCTGGACCAAGACCGGATTCCAGACTCAATAGGCTGCCCCAGGGGAGCACCGCCTCCCAGGCTGATAAACCAGCAGCATGACCACTTGCAGCAATAGCTGTCCCTCCAGCATAAATGGGATCCCGTCACCTACCCCATCCCATTTGGTCCCTGTTTGATTTGGGCAGCAGCAGAAATACTCTCTCTTTTGCAGAGGAAGAAGCTGATGCACAGAGGGTCAGGTTTCCCCAGATCACTCAGCTGCTAAGCCTGCCCTCCAGTGACATCCACAACTCCAACACCACTATGGCTGCCCTTCAAAGAGACACCACCCTCAGAGGCCAGGCTGCCTCACCAGGGCCTTCCCTTTGGTGCCAGGGATCAGTTGGCCAAGAGCAATCTGCAACCTCCCTTTCCTAAGAGTGGGTATTTCCTTAAGGACACTGCAGGACTGGACTGGCAGCACCTCCGACTCTCAGATCTGCTGCCTAGATCTAGAAAAACTAAATGGAGGAAATCATTACCTAGTTGTTACGGACTCAAGCACACGTCCCTCACATATTCACGTGAAACCCTAACCCCAGTGTGAATGTATTGGCAGAGGGGACCTTTAAGGAGGCAATTAAGTCTAAACGAGTTACGAGAGTGGAGCTCTCACCCAATAGGAATGGTGTCTTTATAAAAAGAGGAATAGACAGAAGGGCTGAAGAGGTACAGGAGACAGGCCACAGTGAGAGGACTGGACAGTGGCCATCGCACGCCAAGGAGAGAAGCTTCCAGGACACCAAACCTGCTGACACCTTGACCGTGGACTTCCAGCCACCAGAGTGCTGAACGAACCGGGTTGTGTCTGCTGCTGGATCATCTCACCGTGTGTATTTCATCATGGCACCCAAGTAGCTAAGCACAATAGGAAAGAGCCATGTGGCTGTGAGGGTTCCGGCATGCAGGGCCTCCTGGTGGGTGTTTTAGAAGCAGGTCTTACGTGCAGATATGCATGTGGAAGCCTGGCCTGGCATACCAGAACCGGGGGCCTTGAGCCTGTCCAGACGGGGCCTCCTGATTTCGCCCTGTGTCTGTCAAACCAGACGCCTCTCCCTGAAAAGGACAAGTCGGAGCCATCTTTCAGGAGTTTTCTTCCCCTGACAGAAATCAGCAGGGTTAGAATAAACTGCATAAGTTATCAGCTCCTCAGGAAAGAACATGAAAAAGGCCCTTCTATCACTTAATGAAAAATAGCTTCTTTTTTGGACAGAACTTCATAGGCCTGCAATCAAGCCATGGCTCCCCTCTCCCTTCCCTGACGTGCCATGCAGGCAAAGCAAGTCGGCATCTATTAATAATATTTTCTCCTGCGCCTTTCATTTTTCTGCATGTCCTACCACTGTCAGGCCCCGTGATGCAGCAGAGCCTTTATCTCGTCCGAGTCTGGCCTGTCAGGGTGATAAACAATTCTAACAAGAATCAGAATAAAGATCTTCCCAGTAGACTCTGCCGAGAGATAGAGGCTTTTCTCATTTTCTCGACGGAAAAAAAAAAATTTAATCTAGCGGCTCCGGCTTTTTTCAAGCGTCACATTCAAAGAGATGCAAATTTGTCAGAGCCGAGACCCCAGCTGACTCTGAGCACGGCATGAATGTCAAAGGGGGAGGCAGTGTCTTTGACATGGCTGCCTTTTTGGGGGTGGGGTGGGGGTGAGGAGCTCTCTGCCGAATGGTAAAAAAAAAAAAAAAAAATAAGGGTTCGCTTTGTAGTGCGTGTTTCAACAATTTTCATAAGTTTTCTTCTGAAATAAAAAACTGCCATTGGGAAGGAAAAATGAGGAGGAAGGGGACAGATGCGGATTTGGGATGAAGGAGGAAAGAGCTCCAGAAAACCAGCTCCATTAGATGTGAAGTTGGACTGCCATGTGTGGTAACAGACGACCAGACCCACCGGCCTGCGAGGCTGGCCGAGAGGGTGCGGGGCTGAGTGAGGGAGGAGGAAGCTGAGGTGAGTAGATGCATTCATGCATCACAGGGCTTGCAGCTCTGCCTTTGTTAGGCTTAGTTATTGTCCTATGTTCATGGAAACCATTCGAACTTGCTTCTGGATATATCTCCCCATTTGCCATTAGCATGAAGGCATTTGCATGTTCTCATCTTCTGCTGTGTTGGTTGGCTGGGCTCAGAGCAAGAGACAACCCCCTGTTGTCCTGGGGGACAACAGATCCAGCTTGAAGGGTCAGGTGGACGAAGCAGGAGACCAAGAAGAAGAGAATGGAAGATGAGGGGGCTGAAGAGAGATTCAGGGTGGTCAGTACGGCCCCCAGGCCCTTGGGGGTAGGAATAGGCCCAGAACACCCACAAGTACATGCTCACTGTGGGTCTCCAGGGCCTTTGTGAAACCTGTAGGCTACTGGGTTGGGCTAGGCCTGATGTCTATAAGGAGTTGTGGCCCCATTGTGAATCTCTGCTACCCAGGTGCTTCAGTCCACAAACCAACCTCACACTCCACCTTAGGCTCTAAGGACATCTGATCCTTCTCCATCTCCACGCGTCCGAGGCTTTCCAAGTCCAGAGCACTGAAGGCCAGTGTCCCCTTCATCACTTGCCTTGCTGGTTTCTTCAGCACCCCTTCTTCATCTTCCAAATCACCTCTGCCTCCTGACCAGCACCACCATGTGGCATTCCTTCTGCAGAACACCCCTAATTCAGGCTACTGGGTGCAGCAGATTTGAGCCAAAGTTCAAGATTAATAGAGCATTAGCAATAACATAAGGAGGAGGCCACTATACTAGCAGAGGCCCCAACAATGTAAAGTCAAATTTCATTCACCATGGCAGCTCAGAGATAATGCAATGCAATACTGAAGCTACATTGGAAGGTGCCAGGCTCACATCCCAAGACTTCCTGTGTAAATGAAATACACGTGTCCATTAACCCTGGCTGACTGAGGCTAGAGGAGAATTGCAGCACAAAGACCCTGCTGTGGATGCCTATCTCTCTCTCTCTTTCCGTCATAAAAGAAAATACAAATAAACTGAAAATTTTAGCCATCGCTCAAGTGCAATTAACACACTGCTCATAGGGTCTGGCCTTTTTAGGGGGTTGACCTGATGCCCTCCTCACTTGACAAATTCTCTTAGAACCCAGGATCCAGTTCCTAGTCTCTTTCATTAGATGAAGGAGGACTTCAAGTGCCTGTTCTTCTGTGATCCAGAGAAATCAGATTCTTCTCAACTGCTCAAACTCTCTCATGTGGCCCACACACTACCATCTTACTGGAAACGGTGTCTTAGGTAGTCAATTTGTAGTCATCAAGTGTCACACCCCGTCTTGTCCTTGCTCCTGCCACCCAGAATTTTAGTGGGAAGTTGGTGTGTGAATATATATGTATGAGATGGATTTCTACCTTCAACTAGAGACTAAGGCATGGCCTGGGACAAGATGTACATAAGTGGAAAAGGGCTCTTGAAGTCCTCCCAGTGGTGGCCCTCCCTGTGCGCCCTCATGGCTGGACCCATTTTCCTCTTTTTTTTTATTGCCTTCCTTCTCTTTTCTTATTCTGATGTTATTTAATTATCTCAGTCCAGCAAAAATGACACTATTCCTATGAAGCCTCTTCTTAGCCTAAGGGAAAATGTAATCTTCTTCTACGTATTTTAAAGAGTATATGTTTCTATATCTTTACAAAGTGCTTCTACTTTTCAATATCTTCCTTGAGCTGGGCTTGAAGTTGTCTCTCTGCAGACTGGATGCTCCTTCAATACTCACAAATCTTACTTTTCCCCATGGAGTCTGCACAGAGAAGGTACTTAAAAAGGGTTGGCGACTAAGATTAATTCAAATTCACAAATGATAAATGTCATTATATGCAAACTCAGAAACCATACAAAGCGACTCTCTAAAATACCTCTTCATGTGACCCTGCAGTCAGGAAGAGGGACGGCCTAACATTTATTGACTGTACACTTAGATGAAAAGTGCTCCATGCTTAACTTGAATTATCTCATTAGTATTTAAAAAATACCACTGAGTAGGTTATTATTCATGTTTTATTTAGAAAAATAATCAATAACTGGCTTTAGAAGATTTGATTAGATTTGAGCAAAAGTCTCAGTTGCTTGTCTTTCTGATGGCAAAATAATCATTCATTCAGTCAACAAATGCTTACCGTGGCCTGCAGTATACCAGGCATTAGGACTCACTAGGAACAAAATCGGGGAATAGAACCTGATATCTACCTGCAATGCACTTACAGTCTAATGAAAAGAGATGTATTTAAAAAAAAAAAAAAAAGTTTTTTTCTTTAAGAATCACTTTATTTAACTTCATTTATTTATTTATTTGTTCATTTTAATTTGACCAGAGAGGGGCAGAATGAGAGAAAAAGAGTGAGAGAGAGAGAAAGAGAGAAAACAAACTGCCAGGTCTGAGACTCAAACCACAGTTGGGCATGTGGGTGTCCAGGGACCTTAACCACCATGTCACCTGCCAGCCCCAGAGAGGTATTTTTTTTAATATTAAAATGGTTTTTATATTAAAATGGTTTTTATTTCATTTTTTTCACATTTAATCACTGTACATCTTTACAGTATACAAAATAAATTTGCCCACCATATTAGTCCAAAGATGTTACCAAACACATTATCATTAGCAAATTTTCCATTTTTGTATCTGATATATATTTTGTTTTTACCCCTTGATTTAAAAAAAAAAATCTTAAGAAAAAAATTAATAAAATGATCACACATTGTGAAAAGTTCTGTAGAAGAGAACATGTGGGTAAGGGCTCTTGGAGAGGGTTTATTGTAAAACACAATGCTCGGCAGGGCAATCTCACATGAGAAGGTTCTCAGTGCAAGTTCTGAGATCTCCCCGAGTATGCCAGGCATGTCCTTGACCATGATCCCGGGCTCACTGAAAGCTGGGACCATCATGGCATCAGGGTCCTGGTGAGGGCTCCCTTTCACTGGTGGAATAAATAAAATAATAATTAAACAAATAAACAAAAATTTTAAAATAATGAAGTATGGAAAAGGACTAAAATTGGGACCAGCAGACGACATAATGTTTACATCGCTGAACTCCCATGTAGTCAACCACAGTTCAACCCAGACCCAGCAGCCTAAAACTCACACCAGGCACGTGTACATGCGTACCCAAAAATGCCAAGAGAAGACCGGAGGAGAAGAGATTGTGGCATGGCCATCCCCTCTGGGGGGTGGAGGGAGTAATTTCTCACTTTCTGTCTCTCTGTCTCTGGCAAGTGCACACACCCTATAACAAAATCCTCTCAAAGAAAAAAAAGAAAGAAAAAAAAGAAAGAAAGAAAGAAAGAAAGAAAGAAAGAAAGAAAGAAAGAAAGAAAGAAAGAAAGAAAGAAGAGGAGGAGGGAGGGAGGGAGGGAGGGAGGGAGGGAGGGAGGGAGAGGGAGAGAGAGAGAGAGAGAGAGAGAGAGAGAGAGAGAGAGAGAGAGAGAGAGAAAGAAAGAAAGAAAGAAAGAAAGAAAGAAAGAAAGAAAGAAAGAAAGAAAGAAAGAGAAAAAGAAAGAAAGAAAGAAAGAAAGAAAAAGAAAGACAGGAAAAACTAAAATCAAAGAAGGCCTCTCTGAGGTTATTAAGTTCAGCTTGAAGAGTTAAAAAGAAGCCAAACAACAAGCAGGGAAGACATTCCAGAGGGACTGTCATGTGGGAAGTGGGAATGACCTTTAGCACATTCAAGGGCCAGCATGCAGACATAGGTGGCCACGGTCTAAGAGGCGAGAAAGAGAGGGCATGAGGCAAGCTTAGAAAAGTGTCCAGGGTCACATTGCACAGAGACTTATGGGGAGGCCTTGTGCACAGTTCAAAATGTATCTCAAGATCAATGAAAAAGAGCCAATGGCTGTCATCAAAAAATCACATGGTCTGATGCTATTTCAAGGTCACTGTTGCTACAGAGCTGAGGATGAACTGAAAGATCAAAGGCAAGAAGTCCGGTCTACTCCAATTGCCTAACCAAGACACCACAGAGGTCTTCCACAGGTATGGAGAGAAGTGCATAAAAGTGAGAGAAATGTTGGAAGTGAGATTGACAGGACTTGTTGATGGACTGGATTAGAAAAGTGAGAGAAATCTTGACAACTCCCAGGTCTTCAGCTAGGACAATTGGATGGATGGCAATTCTTTTATTGAATTAGGGCAAACTGGAAAACTGTTTTGGTAGATGAAGATGAAGATAATCATGACTCTTTTTCCTTGCTGTATTCTCAATGCCTGGAAGAGTACCTAACATGGAGTAAGTAATGAGTAAATGTTTGTTGAATTAAAAAAAGGGAAGGTCTGTGAGATTCCCAGGGGACCTTCAGGTATGTCAAACTAAAGGTACGAGAGATAAAAATTGGGAACCCAGTGAGCAAACCACTGTAAATAAGCCATGAAGGTTAAAAGAGATGGAATAAGGAAGGGACGCAGAGAGAGAATAAAGGGCTGAGAACCAGGAACTGAACATCTCCTCACAGACAGCAGATAAAGCAGAGGGACTCGGAGAAGAAGCTGAAGTACAGAAGGCAGGGGGACAAAGGATCCCGGCTGCAGACATGATAAACAAGAAGTCAGGAGGGACAGAAAAATAAATAAATACATAAAATAAATAAATAAATAAATAAATAAATAAATAAATAAAATCAAGAAGTCAGGAGGGGAGAGCACTGTGTGATCAGCCATCCCTACTGACTCTGAAAGTTCTAGTAAAATGAAGACAAAGAATCGTCTACCCAATGTAAGAGTTTAAATTGAACACTAGGATCAAGTGAATTCATTTTGGTTGAACGTTTTTTGGTTTTACTATATGCTGTTTATGACACAAAGTAAAAAGAATAGTAATATATGAACTGCAATTCAGGAGAAAAGATCAATAATCTATTTTTTAAATCTCAGTTATAATAATCATAATGTTTAGCTCTAAATCCTGGAGTGACACAGGGGAAATCTGTGTAAAATCAGAAGCCAGACAGATCAGAGACCAAGTACCAACCTGTCCACATTCGTATATATACATACATGTGTGTGTATATATGTATGTATATGTGTGTGAATATATATATGTGTGTGTATGTATGTGTATATATGTATATGTGTATACACACACACACACACACGTGCTTGAGGTAGTTACATCTATGGCAAATATTAAACTCCTTACTGTTAAGCTTAACAATAAAATATCTCTCATTTGGAAGGACTGTGGCAAGACCAGGCCACTGTGGGTGCTCTCTGTCTCTGTCTCTCTCTCACTCTCTCTCTCCCTCCTCTCTTGCTCTCTTCTATGCATGTGCACACACTCTATCGCAAATGAAGAGAAAGACGTTTTAACAATACATACTTCACTTGTTCAGTTAGAGTCTTCATAAGAATAGAAAAAGTGGCCCAGCCTGGTGGCACAGTTGGGAGTACACGTCAGCTACAGTGCCAGAAGTCCATGGCCAACCACCAGTTCAGACCTCTGGCCTGGACACCCTGACATGTACCAGGCCCATGCACATGTGTCCAGTATTCTATGAGCTGGAGGGCTGGGGAACAAGGACAGGACATTGTTGAAGGTTCTTCTTTTCCTTACCTTCTTTTTCTCTTTCATGTGCATGTACATGCAATTTCTATTATTAATTAATTAATTGAGGAAAATCAACAAAGCTAAAGTACGTGATTATGTGATGAGATTTTGAAACTGGGAAAATGTGCTGCAAGTATTATGGGCTGTGAATGATCACAGAAAGTAATCCATCGACCCTCCCCCCCACACTTACTCGTCTGTTATTTCGGAGTCCTGAGTTTAGTTCGAGCATCGGACAAGAATTAAGGCACAGTCACCACCTGCTTTCAGGTAGCTCATAGTCTGGCTGTGGATCTTCATCGTGTTAACTGCACAACCTAAAGGAAGAATTCTAGGTTTTGGGAGAATGTTGGCACTAGAGGAAGGGAAAACATGACACAAAGATAACATTAAATTCTAACTAAAATGATATCTAGTGTGGCTGCGATCAATAATGCACAGCTCACTAAAGACACTCCCATCACAAAATAAAACCTTATCCTTTCACTCACAGCTCTTTGCCTATTCTTCTAGGCTAACTTATGGTTTCAGTTCTGCCCATTCCCAGCTAGAACATGTTTAGTCTGGTGACAAGGTCTGTTGTCTTATTTAGAATCTGCCATAATTGTCTTTATATATTTTTGTATGAACTGCATTTTCCAAGAGTAGACTGGATGTTAATCTTTTTTTTTTTTTTTTTTTTTTTTGAGAGGTTTTCGCTATAGGGCGCATGCATTTGCCAGACAGACAGAGAGAGACATAGAGACAGAAAGCAAGAAATCACCCCCCAGAGGGGATGGTCATGCCGCAATCCCTTCTCTTCCATTCTCTTCTCGGGATCTTGGGCACGCACACACACGCACCTGGCGTGAGTTTTAAGCCACCGGGTCTGGGACGCAAACCGCGGTCAACTATGTGGGTGTCCAGCAACATAGCCATTACGCTTACTGCTGGTTCCCTGGATGTTAGTCTTGAGGGATCAAATTGGGGGAGGGAAAAAAAAGACCCACCCAAAGAAAGTAAAAAGGCTGATAAAGAATTTTGAATGGTACGAACCAACAACTTTGCCAAAAGAGAAATTCGGCCATGGAAAAACCAGACCTAGCTTGACTTCTTCACTCATGATCTTCTTACGGAGACAAATGACCTTCACCTGCTGCCCTGGATGAGGTGACTACATCATGCCCCAGGCAGCGACCATGAGCCAGACAATGACTAGAAGCACCCCAACATCTGCCTCTCACTGCTGGGGATAAGACAATGCCCACAAGGACTTCCTTTGGAAGGTGCTAGAGGATGTGCCAGATGAGAGGTATGGAGGAACCACTTTAAAAAAACAAGGGGCCTCAGAGGGCTTAGACCAGCTCTGAACTTGGCTTCTGTCTAGGGAGTTGCTCTGAGGCCACATAAAGAAATCATTCAAGAGATTGTAGTCACCCTTGCCTCTGCCACCCCAGAACTGAGGCATCACCAGGTTCCTCAAACAGAAACACGCAAGTCCTCACCGCGCTCTTAGCAGCTCCGGCTTACCCTGCTGCTCCTGATTTCCAGAGCGACGAGGTCATCGGGAAGCCTCTCTTCCCCGCCTGGAGGGTATACCTAGGTGAGGTGGGTCTCCTCACCCTGGGCTCTGTAAAGGTAAGGCCATGCTTCTCCATCTTTGCTGTACCTAAGATGCATCTGGTTCTCCACCATTGAAAATGTGGACATTTGTGGGGGTACTGTGGTTAAGGTGCTAGACTCCCACCTGGCTGCTCGTAGTTCAAGTCCTAGACCTGGTGGCTTGCTTTCTCACTTTCTCTCTCCCTCTTTCTCTCTTTCTCATGACTGCTTGTGTCCTATAGCAAATTTTAAATAATAATCATAAATAAAATGAAATTAATAGTTTTTAAATGTGTACACTTGTGTCTCAGCACCCACAGGTCTGGAATGAGTCCCTGGAATTTATCATTTAATTCTAGCCCTGAGCATGGGGTAGTACTTTGAGCAGCCTGGGGGCGGGCTAGACAGCAGTGGTTGGTAACTACAGTGCCGGTGTTAGGTGCCCGAGGTTGAAATCCTGTTTTACTTGATGCTTGGTGTGTGGCCTTGAGAAGCCATTTAAACTCTCCCCATTTGACATCCCCATATATAAAAAATGGGAACAATAGTAGCATCCACCATGTAAACTTTGGGTAAGGACCAAAACTAACCTATTCAAAGCGTGTATCCTAGTGTGTGGTACAAATTAGGTAGTAAACAAATGGTCACTATTAATACTACATCTTTAAGTAGATAAAACAGAAGCAGCTGAAAGTCTCCCTCTACCACTTGGTTCATAGTGTTTTAACTTGACGGACTTCATCACAAAGGGGCTGCCTCCCCAGGGCATCCATAAGTGGAATAGTGCCTGGTGATACGACCGTGTGCTTGGGGACCTGCAGTGCCCTCAGTTGCAGTATTACCAACATCATTAGATTGGTTGCAGGGTAGACGCTAAGTATCTCATCATCCCATTACCAATACAATCCCCAGCATCAACACAGTGCTGAACAAGAGACTTCCTGTTATTACTGCTGTTTGACCTTCAGGGCTCCATGAGCAAAGCGTGTAGTTATCCCTTCAACAAGGATACATCGGACCTCTCCCATGTACCAGGTTCTGTGTATCAATAGCAATCAAAGCAAGTGGCTTTGAGTAACATAAAGGAAGAGTAGGAGTAGCATTCTGTGTCCATTCGAGTACTATGGAATTTCCTAGGAAAGGGAACACTGAAAAGGTCAATGGACAGTCGGATTTTTGTGTGTATGTGATTTTTGTAAAATGTCGCCTCATGACTTTGAGAAAAACAACCGTTAGTATATTGTTACTTGTGTGTTAGAAGACCTTGGCTTTCTTTTTTTTTAAATGTGACACAAGGAAGAAACATAGAATGGTTATTCTAAGTCATTTAAATAACTTTTGTGATGGGTTCAAGATGGCAGGCTGACTGGTAACTATTCTACTGCTCACAAATTATATTGGAAAATGCCAGGGATTGTTTTAACCGAGGCAAGAAAACAGAATGTCTCTGTGAAAACAAACAAGAATCTCATTAGCAGACTAGAAATGTTGAGGAATCTCTAAGTGATTCAAAGCAGATATAGGAAGTAAAAAACAAAACATACACACACACACACACACACACACACACACACACATGTTCATGAAGGCAGAGCATTTCAGAAACACTCCAAGTCCAGAGTCAGCAGATTCAAGAGTGAATAGAAATTCATGAACAGGAATATAAGGCTATTGTTCCAGGCAGAGAAGAGGAGGATGAATGAAGCAAAGGCAGGTATGTTGGGAAATTAATGAGATACCTAAACTGACTCGTGTTCAGGAAACTCCAAAATGTTCAGTCGCTTTCCTTGTACCAATAAGATGAGATTCTGGATCCCTTATGTTGTACTGGCCTTCACACTGTGTCCCCTAGATTTCTTTGACATTCGATTCATCAATTTATCTCCTCAACCACTTTTTTGTTTCCCTAGGTTTTTGTCATAGGGCATGTACACTCATCGAAGAGTGACAGAGAGAGACTAAGGAAGTAAGAAATCGCCCCCTCAGGAGGTATGGCCATATTGCAACACCTTCTCCTCTACTCTCCTCTCAGGATTTTGGGCACTCACACACACATACCCAATCTGAGTTTCAAGCCACTAGGTGCAGAAGTCAAACTGTGATGGGCCACATGGAAGTCCAGAGCCTTAACCACCACACAAGCTGCTCCCCGCCATCACCATTACTTTAATGTCCCAAAGACTTGACTTTACTCACCCTTTCCTCATATCAACATGGCTCTTTGTGCCACTATTGAATCTGCTGAGGATCTTTCCAGCAACACAAAGTCCTTACCCACACCCTCATTCCCTCGGGAATGCAGACTGCACACTGCAAACTCCTTGAAAAGAAGAATGTATATCTCAAGCACATTGCACAAAGTAGGAGCATACAAGACAGAATTTAGAATGTAATAATTACTTGGTATGTATGTGTGGAATAAACGAGTAAGTATTTGTTAATAGACTGCCTGTGAAATGCTTTGGTGCAATGTGCAGGTTGGAATCTTACCCATAAAGGCCTGGGGTGATGGAGTTGGAAGTGTTTGGTGAATTTACGAGGTAAGGGGAACCATATCTGAATGACATTTGAAAAAATCCAAGAGCAGTCAGGAGAGAAACTGGAGTACCTGGAATAGGCACCATGCAAAAATCTTCCTGTGTAATGACAGCGATGTTTCAGGAGGTAGGCCAGAGTTGAATATTTGTTCCCAAATAAAATTTAAAAGGGGGGAAAAGAGCCTACAAATGGAAATACAAAACATAGCAAATCTGGCAGGGAATACAACTTGAAACACGACTGTGTTGACAGCTGCATATAAAGCCAAGTTCAAGAACAAATTTTTTTACAATATGGCCCTTGTTAGGTAACAATTTTAATTAAGGAGGAAGAGGACAAAGTATAACACCAACATGTTAAAGGTAGACATGCCATGAAAGAAGCATCTGATTGGGAGCTGGACTTGTTTATGGTATTCTTGTCAATATAATTGTCATCTCAGGGGCTCTGTTTATTTTTAAACTCAAGCTTTGTTTCGCATTATAGGCAAGAGAGGTATTCAGTTCCAGCCAGGTTTCAATGTGAGATGTTCATTCAGCATTCTAAATATATCGAGCAAATTAAGTTTTCTTAAGGATTTGTACCACTTGGGACTTGGAGGAAATAGTTTGTAAGTAAAGGAACATTCTGAAAACGATGCTCAGAATGACCTATGTTTCACATAGGAGTCTCTTGAGATAAAACCAGGATGAATAGGGTTGGGGAGTCTCTTCGTGGGTATGATTTTTGAATACGTAGCGTCATTTAAGGACAGTAGAAGGTGTGAGTCTCATCAGCCCCTGCTCTCATGAGGTGTGATCTTGGGAAAGCTGCTTCACCTTCAAGCCTCAGTAGCAACACAATAATGACGATTTCTCTACCATAGCTATAGTAAACTCTCACTAGCCAAATTCCCAAGCTGTTCTCATGGGCAGCATGGAAATGCATGTTCTAAAGCTCTGAAAAACATGGAGTTGTGGCCCTTGTCCTCTTGGGTCTCAGGGATTGTCTGATCAAGGGCTCTGCTCTCTGTCCTAAAAGCACTGATGTCCTCCTTTTACAGATGATGTGCCTGAGACCCAGGATATCCCAGGCCCTGGTCTTGCTCAAGGATGTGTGGGTCCTAGAGATCAGGGTAGGGGAAGGACCTCAGACTCGTTTCTCCCCAGGTGCACTCACGATCCTGGCTTTATTGCGACCTTCTTGGGCAAGCCCGAGGACTATGGTCACTAGGAATAAGAAAAAATCTCATGACCATTTTCATGAACACTGGACACGATACTCTTTGGGGGGGGGGGAATGAGATTTTTGTGTTACTTGTCTTGAAAACCCAGAAACATTTTTTTTTCTGGAAGTCACATTTGTAATACATGATAAGCTTTGTATCATGGGAAAGGTCTGCTCTCCCCTGGGTATGATGGCAGAAGCCTGAGGATACCATCTCCTGCCTTCTCTTCCTTCTTTCCTTCCTATGCTTTACCTTGCCTGCTTTCTTGCCTTTCTTCCTTCTTCCTTTCCTCTCTTCCTTGTAGTCTACAACTCTTCACTGACTACCCTTTCGGGGCCCATTATGTTTCCTGCTGCTGGAATCTCTGCATTCACTTCTCCATGGGTTCCTCAGATCTTCTCACCTCCTGAACCTGGCTTTCTTCTCATTTACCCTCTATCCTTCACACCTACCACACTCTGTGTGTGGTGACTATGCACCCCTTAGACATTGTTACCTCAAGACCTTTCTTGGTCTTTCCTCTCCTCCATTTGGTCCAATCCTGCATCTTCAAATGAACAGCCCCTATGAAGGGGCCTATGCTTCATAAAGTCCCAAACCAAGCCACCACTCTTCGACTGCATGAAACTTGTAGTTTACAAGTAAGAGAACAGTCTTCGCATTCAGACCACATTCCAGTCCAGCCATCTGTTTGCTGTGTGAACAAACCAGGAACATTTTTCCTTTCTGAACTTCAGTGAGGTCTTCACAGAGTTGCCCTGACGATTCAACAGGCTTGTTACGCCCATTAGAGTTTCTGACAAATGGAAGTCAATAGCAAGTGCCATCAGTAGGAAGAGCTACAGAGGAAGAGGAGCACAGGATATAGGAGTACAGCCATCTGAGGGGAAGCCAAAGTCCCAGCGACTGAAACAGCCCTGGGAGTACCGAGGGAGAAAGCAGCGAGTGCTAAGTAGTAAGTAACAGTAGGAGGCTGGTGTAATAACGACACGGGTTCACAGGGGAATCGGCTGTGTGAGAACCAAGAGCTTGATTCCAAGCTCAACCCCACTACCTATTCCATCTGTGGCCTACAGCAAGTCACTCAACTTCTCTCAGCCTCATGTCCAATCATAGCCCTGCAGACTCACCGGGGGTAGGGAGGTGCAAAAGACTGGCTGAAATCGGAAGGTGGGGGAAACCTTGCCAGCTGCGAAGTCTTGTGCATATTCCTGGTCCATGGTGCAGAGCAGGACATAGCTCAGCCTTTGGTTCATGCAGGTGGTATCTGGAGCTTGTGCAGCCCAAGACCGATGTCCAAAATGTTTGTGATCAAAGTGAGATTTCTAGCTTTGTGAGTTTCTAGCTTTGTTTCCATGTCCAGTTCTCTGATTCCACAGTGACCCTGGGACAGACTGGCTGGCAATAGAGTTATGTATGCTATGTCAACATGGTTGGACAGAATCAAAATTCTGATTTTAAGTTTAACTCTGACCTACATTGCTTGGCCCTCCCAGGTAATGGAAGAAAGAACTAGACACAGGGCCAGGGTCCAGTTGGACTCTGCTCTACTCCCCTGACACACCCTCTAGAGCAGGAGCAGTCCTGCCAGCTGCTGTCCTGCTTTGGTGACTCGTTCACCTCTCTCCATGCTGCTCAGTACCATCATATCACCATACCATCAGGTCATCAGACGAACTCAAGTATGACCTCCACCCTTGGTAATGTAAGTAATTCCTGACTACGGTCTTAAAATTCATAATTAAATTTCAGAATCCATATGAATGGGAGGGACAATGCTAGGTATTCATTCATTGTGTCATTTCTTCTTCCTGTTCTCACAGACTTTCCCAGCTTCCTGGGTAGGCAGGGTGATGGCATACAATTACTCGTGGCTGCTGGGTGTGAGCACAGGAGATATGTATCTCTTTCAACTAGTGCAGTTAAGAGCTTGTTTCTGTGGTCTTCCTTCCTCTCATGGCTCTTGGAAGCCAATGATTGAGGGGTTGGGGTCCCAAGATGGATAGAGATTGGTTCCCAAGCCACCAGATGGAGGCGAGCTCCTGCTCACCCTCATCACACTTTGCACAGGAGAGAAAAAAGCTTCTTTTACACTAGCCACTCAGGTATCTGAGAGCAGACTTTGTTACTGCAACTAATCTAGCCTAATACACAGCATAGTCTCTGCTCATTCCTTAAACAATGCTTTTCCTCCTGTTCCATTGCAAATTTCCTTCTCTTCATACCCGCAGAATTCCACCCTCAGCCTCATCAATCTACTGAAAGCACACTGGCCTAGGCCACTGGCTCAGTTTCTGTTTTGAAGGTCCAGACATCTATATCCAGTTGGAGCCCAGTCAACTCTGAATATCTGTTGGGAGCCTAAGTTCAACTTGTCCCAAACTAAACCATTTTCCCTTGACCACTCTCTTGCTCTGTCTTGGTAGATGAAACTATTGGTTTTACTATAATGACACAAGTGTCAACCTGGACATGTCACTTCCCATTCTCTGTCTCTCACAAGGCACTAGATTCTATAAACTCCACCTCCAACGTGGTTCTGGAAACCAATCATGTCTTTCCACCTCCGTTGTCATTCTTTCATTCTTGCTTCATCCCTTGTCTGAACTCCAATAACAGCCTTCCCTGACTCCAGTCCTGCTCCCACACACTCCCTATGATATGCCACCACAGACAGGGCTTGGAAAAGTCATCCGATGCTCCCCACTACCAGTCCTGTGGTACTTCCCTTTACACTCCTTGACAGAGCTGGCAAGGCGCTTCATGCGTGGGCCTCAGTATAGCAGAGCCTCCAAGTGTGGCCTGGAGATCAAACCTCCCTGTGCCAACACAGGCCTGTCCTGGGAAACACCTCACTTCTCTAAGCCCCATTGTTCTTGTCTGTCAAAGACAATGAATAAAGCTTATTTTATTGAGTGGATGTGAGGATTGAATCAGATAATTTATAGTCACATAATTGACTACATTGCTCAAAACATGATAGCTGTTATAAATTATATTATAATAAAAAGAATTACTAGATATTAGCCACTCCCTGTGTGTCAGCAACTATGCTAAACAGTTTGCATCCATGATATCTTGTTTAATTTTCACAACACCCTATTTTGCCTTCTATACAGGAAGATTAAGGCACATGTCCAAGAACACACAGGCAGTAAGCTGCAGAGTGGGGATTCAAACCCAGGTCTAGATGAGGTATTTGGTGCTCTTTCCATTCTCTGATAGTGTGTACCTCGAGAGGCAAAATAAAGCAGTTTGTTTGTTACTAAATAATATTACTTAATGTCCAGAAATGGAGAAATAGCTTTAAAAGATAATGGGTCATTTATGCAATGTTATAATACAAAGTTATCACCTTGCACTCCTTGGGGGGGCACATTTGCATGGAATACAATGTGAATGTATGATTAATGGAGTCTCCTTGTACATTATACAATCACTAAAAGTCAAAGATACAGGATTACTTTATAATATTAAAAAGACTTATGTCATAGAATAGTGATTAGGGGCACGAAGTTCAGAAATCCGATTTTCTTGGTTTGAATCATGACTCTCGAATATTCTGGATGTGTGACCTTGGGCAAATTACTTACTATTGGTAAAAAGGAAAAAAAAATAGAATCCATCCTACTGTGTTGTTTTGATGACTAACTAAGACAGTGCCTAGTGCTTAGAAAGTTTCCAATCAGTTGTACTCAAATGTTATTATCACATCATCATAATTGTTACGAGTGATACAAATCAAGAAACAATTGTATTTGCTTTATATGCTTACTCATATTAGAAAACACAGAGATATAGATAAGACTAGAGTAAAAATGCATGTATGTTAAGAATGAGTCTCTCGGACTTGTTCAATTTTGACTGATTTCTTTTTATTTCTGCATTGTCAACTTATTGAGAATTAATACGTGCCACTCTTATTTTTTAAAAATGCTTTTCTGTGGCTTTAGAAAGGAAATTTTGTTTTCTAACCTCAGTGATTTTTTTAAAAGAATCATCTTTAGTCATTAAATTCATTTACAAGGCCTGATGTATTTTTGATCATTTGAAATATAGTGACAGGCACCAAAATCAATCCCTACGTTCGAGGTTTGCAAAGAGCGTAAATTATTTTAGAAGTCATGTCAGGTAGAGTTTATTCCAAGGTTTGCTTGCAAATTTTAATCAGAAAACACAGAAGGTATATGCAGCTTAGATTGAAATATCCCTTCACCTTGTACTCAGAACCAGGTTGACTTACTGTTCGCTGGCTGATAGGACTGGCAGAAGTTACAGCCTGTGTGTTAGAGGCAGCTGGGCAGGTACTGAAGGAAACACATAAAGAAACATTTATTTTAAAAAAGTAAATCAACCATAAAGATCCTCCCAGCAGACCTGAGCGATGGAAGCCTCTCTCTCATTTTCTCCTTGGCAAAATTTAATCTATCGCTGGGGTTTTTCAAGCGTCATATTCAAAGAGATGCAAATTCGTCAGAGCTGAGACCCCAGCTGACTTTTAGCACCTTGTGAATGTCAAAGGGGCTTAAAGGTTGAAGTGACTTAGCTCCTTCCATCCTACCTAATTCAAATACATGTGTATGTGCATGCATGCGTGTGCGTGTATGTATGTGTGTGTGTATACAGATATCACACACACATATGTGTGTGTGTATATATATATAATTTTTAAAAGAAGGAAGACTACAGCAGAGCACACACCTACCTATGTTTTCATTGCCTGCTTTGTGTGGATCGCTTTGCAGCAAATCTGAAATTTAAACAGAAAATACGGCACTGAGAAACAGAAGGGCAATTGAGAAACCCACAGTCTATCACTAAATCGAAGGGTAGCAAGTGAGTTTTTGGGCTTTGTTTTTGTTTTTAAAACAGCAATCATTTTCTCTACTGGCTTCTTCACAATTCAGTCCAATTATCTGGTTTAGGGGTAACTATTAATTCATGAGTGAGCGCTCTTCTCCACGTGGTTTATTGTGCACAATTCTCTTAAGTAAGCTAAGTAATATATTCGCAACAAAAAATAAGTTCGATTAATATTTTGTACACAGACATGGGTTAGGGAACCATTATGCCTGCATGGGGATCTGCAAGACCTTCCTAACGTGAGTCTCCCCTCCATCTTGGCACAAAGGAAGGATCAGTCTATTAATGGGAATTCTGTAATTTGGAATCCTAAGAGGAAAATGATACTAAGATTCCTGTTATGTAGCAAAAGCCCCAGAGTAAGTATTAGTAATTTAGAGCTACTCTCATGTGCACAGAATTGAAACGTGATTTCACTTTCATGTAGACAAATACTTATTAAGTTCCTACTAAGTGTTAGACTCTGAGGGCACAAATAGCACTCAAATTCGATGTCTGCTTTTAAGAAAAATATGGGCTTATCAGGGAGTAGATCAATGACTTATTGCCATAGTAATGATGCTTAACAGACAAATGCATAATGGTAGCATACGACGGGAAGCGTTTGTTGCTCATGTGTCTTGAGAGTTTGGCTTGTTAGCTCTGCGAATCTTGCCTGGACTTTCTGACATGTCTGAAGGTTGTCTAGTTGTTGGCTGGAGCATCTGGGATGACCGGTTCTGCTCTTGTGCCTCAGAGGTCTAGCGAAGGCAATGATGGAGACGCAGAGAAGGAAAGCCCAGCACACCAGCATTTGCACATCTCTGTTTCCCTCCTATTTATTTGCTAGCCTCTTATTGGCCAGTGGTCTCATGTGGCTGAGTCTAAGTTAGAGTGAGAGGGTATTGCAGAGTTCCACAGCAAGGGGTGTGGGCACAGACAGGGGTGAAGAATAGGCATTGTTTTTGCAAGCTTCCTCAGAAGATAGAGAAGATATATACCACCATATATAAACCTGTCCACTAGGAGAGAAGACTAGGCCCCCTGGGGAGTTGAGTGCACCTTGGAAGATGCAAGAAGGGTTTTCTATGAAGGGTAATATCTAAATTCTGTGTAAAGGATAATTAGGAGCTCAGAAGAGAGATGAGGGGAGACAGGTATTCCAGGTCACAATGAAACCACAAAGCAAGGTATGAAGGCATAAAATGAAGCTAACCAGTACTGTCGGAGTAGATTGTGTGAGGGGGCTGATGAAGTTGTGGGATGAGAAGAGACGGGGAGGGTAGGCGAGTTCTGATGCTGGAAGCTGGAAGTCACTGTATGCCAATTCTGCGACCCTGGACTCTGTGTTTAGATAACAAATACCAGAGATCGCATTGATAACCCCGCCTTATCAACACATGTATGCAGGTGGGTGAGACAGGACTCCATGGGTCTTCATGTTGTAGCAAGAGGTTTCTATACTCCCCTAGCAGAAATGCAGGGAAGTCAAAAGTGTCAGCTCAGGCTTCCCTGACACCACCCAAAAAACGTCACCCAGTAGGAAGGCATTCCACGAGTGTGATGAAAAGAGACGGTTGTCTCTTTAAGAAAGTGGTTGGGGCAGTGCTTTTGGATTTGGAAGTCTGGAGACAGTGGCATTAGATTGATTAGGTGTGTACATGCTGGCTGAGAAAGCTGTAGAAAGGCGAATGGAAGTGTTTGACAAGATGAAAGACTATTCAGCATGTTAGACAGCTGCTTGAGTGAAGAGATCTATAACAGTGCGGTAAAATACACTCACCAGTAAATGATACCTTCACAGCAAAAGCTACTACAAGCTAGGTCACACAATTTTTGTCTGGCATGACAAGCTCAACCAAAGTTTGAAAGCAGTGTTTAATGCACGTGCCTCATAACAGATGGGCAGGGGCCTCGGGCAGGGATCCACTTTGGGTAGTGATGAGTCTAAGGACTTCTCTGTGGGTCTCTGTAGAAAAATGAGACTATCTAAAAAAGTTGTGTAGAGGACTGAAACAGGCCGAGCTTTGGACTCAACAGCCAGGTAGGAACACTGGCTCCCGGTTATCTTCTAACTGGCATTAGACAAAGTGCTTAACTTCTCTAAATTCTTCTTTTGACTCATTGGTAAAAGCTTCAAAGGGAACAGATAGCTCAGTGTTCAATGCATGGCAGACATCGAAAGCTGCTTCGTGGGTGTGCTAATTTCCGGTTGACGGTGGAGATCAGAAGTCCAGCATGGGTCTCAGTTGGCTAAACCCAAGATGGTAGCAGGATTGTCTTCCTTCCCAGAGTCTCTCAGGGAAAAACCATTTCCTGGTCTTTTCCAGCTCCAAGAGACTGTCCACAATCCTTCATCCATCTGTAGTCAGAAACACTACTTCTCTCAAATGCTACATTCACAAACTCTGACTAGTCTCCCACTTACATCTTCTTCTGACAATAGCCAGGGACAGCTCTCCACTTTTAAGGACCCATATGATAAGACCGAGTCCAGCCAGATAATCTATAATGATCCCATCTCAAGATCTCATCAAATCCCGTTTGCCATGCAAGGTCCCACATTCACAGGTTCTGGGCCTTCAAGACAGGCATCGGGGACACAGGTGCTTATTCTGCCCGCCACAGTGGCAGGAGCTGTCCCCTACCGCACTGCCAATCAAGAGCGTTTTGATTCGTACCTAAAGTACCTCTAGCATTCACCTGTGTTTTTCTTCTCCTGTGCCAGACCTTCAACCTAGAGAAGTAGGCTGAATCTTACTGACAGTTTCAATGCCTAGCACAGTGCCTGGTATACAGTAAGCTGTTGATAAAGCATGTCAGTGCATGAGTACGCCCTTGATAAACTGTCTACTTCAGACAGGCGCTACACTGGTCACAGAGCAGACATGGCTAATCCTTACTTTGAGCTTTCAGATTAATATCATTGTTCCCGATTTGCATGGAAGGAAACTAAAGGTCCTTCTTTCCTACACCACAGAACTAGTAATTGATGAAGATGTGATTCAATCCAGGCCTGTGGAGTCCTGAAGCCCATCTGTCCCCCGTCTAGTTTCCTCAGATGGATCATGGTGCATAGATCTACCTGGTTCAGGGAAATGAAGATCTTGCCTCTCGTCCAATGAAGCTGCCACAGTGGCTTATTACGACCAGGTAGTAATAATAGTGACAACAGCACCAGCCATAGCAACCCTGGTAATGGCTAAACGGACGCAGTGCTCACCTTGAACCAGCCACTCCTGAGGGTTAATGTTTAACTACACTCACTCATTTAATCTGGGTGTTGTGGTCTGAATGACAGTTTGTCCCCCACAGGTTTAGGTTTTAGATTCGGTCCCTGGTAAGTGGTGCTGGGAGAAGAAGAGACCCTCAGGAGATGAGGGCAACGGGTGGTGACTGGATCATGAAGCATCTCTGTGAATGGAGTAGTGCTAGTCCTGTCTTAGCAGAAGCTGTAAGTTCTTGCTCTCATGAAAAAGGGTTAGTTGCCACAACAGTGGATTGTCACAAAGGGAAGATGGCCACCCCCAGGTCTTTCTATTTTTGTCACACACCTGCCATCCTCTTTGCTCTGTCTGCCTTGTTATAACAGCCTGAAGTCAGCCCCAACCTTCGGACCGTCCAGCCACCAGAACTGAGTCAGGTGAACCTCTATTCAGTATCAGTCAGTCAGTCTCAGGTTTTGTTAGCAGCACAAGAGTGGGCTAACCTACTGGGTGACAAACGGGGCAGTTTTCATGGGTGAGCAAACAGGCACTCGGAGGTTAACTGGCTTGTCCAAACAGCCAGAAGGGTTTGAGGCAAGGAATCGCTGGGTTTCCCATGACACTCGAGGCTCTCCGAAACCAGCACAGAGAGATCAAGTGGCTGAGTCCTCCAGTGACCACCCACAGTTCTTAGACCAACCCATCTGGATGCTTTGAAAACAAAGACGTTCAATAAGCACATAGCGAATGAATGATGTCACTCTACATCTCAGACAAAGATGCAGGTATTCAGGGTCCCATGTCAGCAAACTTTATGGCAGAACTTCTGGGGCTACAGAAATATGGGCCAACAGGTGAGGTGGTTAAGGCAGCTGGATCTCACACGGCCAACTGTGTGCTTCGAGTCCCACTCTCAGCAGCTTCAAAATCATCCTGGATGTGCATCTCCAAAATCCTGAGAGGAAAATGGAGGAGAAGGGACTGTGGTGTGGTCATCCCCCTGGGGGAATGATTTCTCCCTTTCCTTCTCTCTCTGTCTCTCTTCAGGTGAGCACATGCACTTATAGCGAAAAAAAAAATAGTTTGCATAATGAATATTTCCCAAATAATGCAAATGCATCTGTCGTCTATCATGAAGAATGTAAAAACCAAGCCACAGCCCCTCCGAGTGTCTGGAGGGCCCTGGTTTCCTAATGAGCATGTGCAGGGCTCCATTAGAATGGCAGGCTTCTCATTGCTCTGGGAAGACCTCATCTCTTACCCCGATGAGATTTTCTGAATTACCTCCACTGCCCTGATTGGTAATTATTCAAAGCAGAACAGTATTCAGTTACAACCATAAAATATCATAACTTGTGGTTTTGGAGTTTTTTGAGTTTTTTAAAACAAACGCATTAGAACCTAGGCTCATGGTGAGGAAAACCCTTCAAATCACCCACCTTGGATTAACGCTGAGCAGGAGTAGCTGAAGTAAACTGAGGCTTTGCCATGGTCAGCGCTATGGAAAAGTGTCGTGTGTACACAAAGGACTAGGAAGGAACCAAAGATGATGTGCTGTGCGAAAGGAGCTGGAACTTGACTTTTAATTCCTGTTTTGTTTGTTTTAGTTTGCCATAGGGCACATGTGCTTACTGGAGGGAAAGAGAGAGAAAGGAAGAAAGCATTCCCCAGAGGGGATGGTTATGCTACAATCCCAACTCCTCCATTCTCTTGGGACTTGGGGCATACAAGCACACATGCCTGGCATGTTTTTCAAGCTGTTGTGTCCGGGACTCAAACCAAGTAATCAGCTATGTGGGATCCAGCAGCCTTAACCACTACTTCACCTGCTGGCCTTAATTCCTAGGCAGGGTTTGTTCTCTATTGTTATTATAAAATGCTTTCCAATAAAGAAATACAATAAGAAGTGTGTTATTAGAGATAACCATGTTACAACTGATGTATTAAGCGAGTATAAAACGTTTTGCCTGTCGGTGCTGGACAGCCCAAAGCTTCCAAGGCTGCCTGACTGTTCAAAGCCCAGTCTACCTCATGCAGCTGGGTGACTGGGTTGGGTTTTATTAACCTACCAAGGCCTCAGAGCTTTGTGGGAGAAGGATAAAATATGCTCGCTTGCAGAGTTGCTTCATATAAAGTTCTAAGCACATAGTCGGGATTCAAAGTGTTGGTGTTCTTTTCTACCTCTTTACTCTTTTGCATGCTAAAGAACTCCAAAGTTGGTGCAAAAATATCTGAAAGGCCCACAACAAACAAGACTGCCTTTGCTGGTATCTGCATATGCAGGAGCAGAATGTAGCAAGTGGGTATCAAGAGAGCTATCAGCATTGGAAGCGATTGCAGTTCTATTAAAGACCATTAAATACCTCAAAATAGTTTATGCATTCCAACGCAGCGGAGTAGCTGGGGGACACTCCTTACAATAGAGTCTTATTTCCCAGCCTTATGTATTTATTTTACTTTTTTTAATCTGATACTAATTTTTTAATGTATTTTCTTTTACTTTATTTTGTTTCACTTCGTCTTACTTTATTTTCCTTTATTTTCTTTTATAAATATATCTGTGCTGCCTTTCTGCATTGGACACCGTTTGAAGCCCTTTAAAACGCTAGCTTACACATCCTCACCACAATCCCATCAGGAGACCCAATGATTAGCTTCATTTCACAGATAAGAAACTGAAGTAAAAGAAGGTAAAGTGGGAGCCAGCCTGCGGCATGGTGGGTAAGGCGACTGGATTCCACAGGGCCGACTGTGCAGTCTGAGTCCCGGACCTGACGGCTTGGAAACAAACCCAGGGTATGAGAGTGTGCCCGACATCCTGAAAGGAAGGACAGAGAAGGGATTGCAGAGTGACCCCTTCCCATGGGAGCGGGTTTCCCACCTCCCCACCCTCCCCGCCCCTCACTGCCTTTCTCTATTGAGCACACAGAATCTCGGAGTCTCAGGCAATTTTTTTTTTAAATAAAAAGGCAGTCAAGTTGTCTGCAGTAGAGACCCACTCACTGTCACCCCGCATGATCCAGTCTTTGTAACCCTACAGCCTGGCTCAGTAGTTAGCTCAGAGCAACTTAAGTCAACTTCTTTAAAAAAATAGTATTTTTAAGTTCATTATTTTATTCATGATAGAGTACAAGCATCAGAGAGACAGAGACAGAGACAGAGAGAGTGAGGAAAGCATCCCCACCAAGGTCTTACCAGCCCATGGCCCCCTCCCCCAGCTCTCCATCTGGTCAGGATCTTGGGCAGTGGACATGCACCACAAGAGTTTTCAAGCCAACCTGGGGATCTGGGTTTTTTGTTTTGTTTTGTTTTGTTTTAATTTAAATTTATTTATTTGTATTCATTCATTATACATCATTACAACATACAAAATGAGATTTTCCATCCAGGGTACACTGTATATTGTCTCAATCAAGCACATCAACAAACATGTTATTGTCAGCAAATAATTTTCCATTTCTTGTTTTCTGTATGTTTTGCTTTTTCTCCCCCCATCCTTGATTCCCTATCTCTTACCCTCTGCCATCTCCCACTCTCCTCCCACACTGTCTCTGGTATCTATGTTTGCTTTCTATACTGTTTTCCCCCCACATTTTACTGAATTACTAAAGCAACCTGGGGATCTGAGTTCATGGTCAGCCACGTGGCCTCCAGCACTGCAGCTCAGGGTTTTTATGGGCTGCACCACAAGGTTGTGCTGAGGGCAGTTTTTGTTTGTTTGGTTTTGGTTTTGGTTTTGTTTTTTGAGAGAGCGATTTTTGCTATAGGGTGCATGTGTTCCCAAAGAGACAGAGAGAGACAGAGAGACAGAAAGCAAGAAATCACCCCCCAGGGGAGATGGCCACGCTGCAATCCCTTCTCCATTCTCAGTTTCTTGAGCACACACACAAGTCCGGCGTGAGTTTTAATTGCTGGGTCTGAGACTGGAACCACGGTCAACTAATTAGGAGTCCAGCGATGTAACCATTATGCCTTCTACTGGTCCTGCCTAGGGCAGGTTTTCAAAGTCCAATCTATGGGCCAGCAAATGGCATGGAGATTAAGATACTGGATCCCACATGCCCAGGTGCACAATTCGAATCCTGGAGTGAATGTGCCCTATAGCGAATTAAAATATAATAATAATAATTAAAAATAAAATTAATAATTATTTTAAAAATAAATAAATGAGAAATAGAGATAACAATAGTAACTGTTCTCCAAGAGTCTTGTAGGAATTAAATGAACTAATACATGTAAAATGCTTATAGTAGTGCCTTTTAACTTGTAAATATAAGCCTTAGAAATTAAAAAGAAAGAAAAAAAGAAAATCATGCCAGGTGTATGTGTGTGTGTGTGTATGTGCATTCCCGAAGTTCTAAGAGGAGAATGGAGGAGGGATTCTGGCATGGCCATCCCCCCCAGGGGGCAATTTCTCACTCCCCTCCACCCCTCCACCCCCCACTCCCACCTCCGTGAGCACACATGCCCAATGCCAAAAACCTAAACACAAGTCCAGTTCACACTGCGAAAAGATGCCGTTCCCCACCGACTGCTGCTGCAAACAGCACAGGGCATGGCGGCCGGTGAAAGCAGGGTGGAGCCTCCTTTTCCACTCGTGGGAATGAGGGGAAGAACTCTCCAGAGAATGGTTTGCTAGAGGGAGAGAAATACAAGACGGCAGGTGAGGTCTGATAGAAGGCTTAAATAATTGGCACCACTGGGCAGCGGCCTGAAACCTACTGTGGATTCAGGCCCAGTCACTTACACTCTCTGACCTCCAGTGTCCTCATCACTAAACTTGAGAGTATGACCTCATCCCTGGGGGGTGGTGGAGCAGGCGAAAGAACTCAAACCGACAGCAACTCACAGGGCACACACGTAGTAGGTACACACCGAAAACACGGGTTAAATTTGACGTCGGAAGCGAGTGATTGATCCATGCACGGAGGATGTATGAAAAGGAGATTTGTTTTCCTGGAATTGGACTCTGCCAACAAATTGAAAAACAAACCACCGATCTGAGAAATGTACGATATCCATGTTCTTATGCTGTTTGGGCCTGAATTTTTTATCTCTCAAGAATAATGACCTCAGCCCTGGGCATTTCCAGGGGATTAATGACCAGCGGAATTTAATGACCCCGGCTCCAGCCTAGAGCCATCCTGCGTTCCCTGGGTACTCATTAATCCCAGGTAGGCCAGCAGCCTTTCTTCCCGCTGCAGCGACCGTGCCCAAGTTCAGCCCTGCTGCAAGTGGAGGGACCACTGGGACTCCACGCCTCTGCTTCGGTCCCCAGCCTGCTCCGGCTCCAGCCACTGGCTCATTTATTTACAGGGGCAGCCAGACAGTAATTAAAATATGCTAAGGAATGCTCCGGTTCCACGGCAGCTGGAGCCAATGATGAGCTGCTTCAAATGCATGCACCTCCTGCCCTCCCCTCGAACACACATATTAACTTTTAGGGCGGCAGCTTGGCATTGCTTCCCACTCCATGTCGAAGGATTTCATGAGATTTTAATGAGTTTCTACCACTGCAAGAGGAAGCTCACAAAGGATCCATGCAAATGGCTTTTGTCTTGTGCAGCAATGCTAGAAGGACAGCTTGTTTCAATATTTGGTTTCTGTAAGGACACAGAGTTGGGCGGAGTTATACACACCAGCCCTAAGCACTTCTGCTAGACAGAGTGCCACGAGAAATGGGGTGCTGACCCAGTGTGGTCTATGCCACAAAACCTGGGTTTCCCCTGTGGCTATGTCCTGCTGCTTGGACTGCTGTCCCACCCAGGCACCTCCAACTCTGCTGTCCAGTTTTCTGATCTGCAAATCGGGTGAAGAGTGGTAACTGAAACTTCTTCGGGGTTACTTCCCAACTCTCCCCCCTGGAAATACCTTTGTTCCTTTTAACAGGCATACAGGTGATACAAATATCACCCTCCTTCTTCCCAGGAATCAAATCCAAGCAACAGAAAGGGATGCTTACAAAATGGCCAGCGTACATCAGACGCTTGCATTCCCCCAGCAGTCTCTGCGTTTGTCCCTATTCTCCTGATGTCTCTGACGAGGAGACTGCAGTCCAGGAAAGATGAATAATTGTCCTAATAAACAAGCGGCACTGAGGGGACAGGAGCCCTGGGGACCATGCCCTGTCCTCCATATTGCCTGGAAGGATGAGCCTCCTAAGGACTTGCAGGCTGTGATCAGAGCCAGTGGCTGGTCTGCAGTCCCAGCCCTTGGGCTCAATGTATGTGGGTCAGAGCAGCTGGACAGTGAGAATGCCGAGAGACTCACCTAGGGACGGGTGAGATGGCCAGGAGGGAGGGATCACAACTCAGGAATGCCACTGAGTAGCCCGAGCTAACGAAGAGCTCCTTTAATATGCTACATATGTATATATGTGTGTGTACATACAGCTTCTGACACACATCTACAAGTTATCTTCTAGACACACACACACACACATAAATGTCTATTTATATATACACACACACCATCACGCACCACATAGCAATGTTCTGATCAACAATGGACCACATTCACCATGGGCGTCCCATGGATTGTACCGTGCAGCCTCGGGGTGGCGTAGGCCACTCCATCTAAGTCTATGTTTGCATAAGTCCTCTGTGACAACATACTACGACAAAATGAACTGACAATGCATACCCATTGTTCAGCGACACGTGACTGCGTGTGCTTATGCCACATTGACTGACACATTCTGTTCGGCATTTAAACTTCTCTAGGCTCAGCTGCACAGCACAGGGAGAAGGGCACTGTTGCACAAGGCTGGTATCACATGGGAGGGCCGGGTCGGATCCCAGGTGGACCTACACACACCGGGATGCCTGCACACGCATGATCCTGACCGGCTGGGTAGCTGGGGTGAGGATCATAGCATGGGAAGACTCTGTTGAGGATACTTTCTCTCTCTCTTTGAAATAAAGTAAATAAAGTAAAAACTTTAAAAAATGTGTTTTGGAGAATACTCTTGGGCCAGCTGGTAGCCTGGTGGCTGGGGCACCCCGATCCTCCATGACTGACCATGCAGTTTGAGTCCCAGACCCGATGGCTTGAGAAATTCTCCAGGTCCACATGCATGGAGGCTCCAGATCCTAAAAGGGAGGAGAAATAGAATAGGAAGGAAGGGATTGCCATGTGGCCATCCCCATAGGGGGCACTTTCTCACTTTCCTTCTCTCTCTCTCTGTCTCTCTCCAATGAACTCATAAGCTCTCTGAAAAACTTAAAAAAAAAAAAAAAGCAACTCTTATTCAAGATCTGTATATCAAAAATGGCCAATTTTCCATCGGAACTAATTTGGCTTTGAGGGTTTTTTGTTTGTTTTCTTTTGCTTTTTTCATTTCACAATGAAAACAACCTTTTTGTTTTATAAATTATAGATGCTCATTATTAAAAAATGTGTTCACTATTTCACAAAGGGTTAAGGAAGAAAGAAAAAATAACCCCATAACCCACCTGGAAATACCTGTGACCCTGCTGGACACAGGCGAGGAAACAAACGCGGACTCTGTGTACGTCTTTCTTCCAATCGAACGCTGTACTTACTAAAGTTCAGGCTAACAGGGGCAGTGACTATATTTCACTGGACTCCAGTTCTCCAGCCCCTGTCCAGGACTGAGCATGGCCAGGACCCAGAACTGTGACTGGGTGAACTAAACACTGTGCCATCCCAAGGAAGAACCCAAGGACGGGTGCAAGTGCTTACTGGTGGCCCATCGGTGCTGTGGATTTTTCAAATCAGAAATTATAGTCCTTGGGATGGGAGGTAATAACAATATAGTGGTAGCTTCTGGTGACCTCATAATCTCAGTTCAGTGGTGAAAAGAAACAAAATTTTCATCATGTCAGCAACAACCTAAACATCAATTTATAAATGTTAACATGTTGGCACTCAGTTGCATTTCATTTTCATGAGGACATCAGGAGATAGGTATTACTGGCCTACTCTTCAAAGGAGTCGCTGTGCTCTGAATATTTGTGTTACCCCTAAATTCATATTTAACTTAATCCCAATGTGACAGTATTAAGAGGTGAGACCTTTGTATGCTAATTATGTCACGAGGCTCAGTCTCACAAATTGGATTCATGCCTTTATTAAAGAAGCTGGCAGAAGCTTCCCTGCCTCTGCCACACGAAGACACATAGAAAGTGCAATCTGTATGGAAGAGGCCATCGCCAGTCACCCAATCTGCCAGTACCTTGATCAGAACGAGGAGTGGATTTCTGCAATTTATAAATTAGCACCTCACAGGTATTTTGTTATAGCAGGCAAATGGACTAATACATAAGGGGAAAAAATGTTTAGAAAGGGCAGGTTATTTCCTGAGTTTTGAGTATCTGGGAAGTTCTAACTTAGGGAGTTCAAGGCTAACTGTGGTAAAGCCAAGTTCGATTCTCTTTTTCTGTGATGCCTATCAAGTTGTCACCGCACAATAGACACAGTTTCAGCTCTGAGCTCTCAAGTTCCTTTTCTGCTCTGTCTAAATTCCAAAAACCTGAGTTAATATAGCAGCAAATTTCTCTGAATATATTAAGGGAACCTCTTTTAACTATTGACTTTAGAGTAAGGAGAGTGCAGAGACTGTCAAAAAACATTTTTGCCCATTGAGGAATCAGAAGCGCCAAGGAGGGACTGACTCTCCCAAGGTCGCCCAGGGGACAAGCTTTTTGTCCTTTTCACTCCTTCCAACACCTCTCTCTACTCCCACATGCCACTACGTGCTACAACCTCCCGGTTTTACCCATCCGAAAGGCCTCCACTGCCACAAATTATATATACTGTTTAACCGAGTCCTTGGATAAATTTAAGTCATTGTTTGAAACACACGCAGTCTTCTGTTGCCTCTGCAAAAATTTTTGGTCGATTAAGCAACAATAACGTGGATTATTCTATGAGTATCTCGGGATGGTTGCCTGGAATACTGTATATAAATTCCATTGTATTGTAGTCAATTAAGCCTCATTGTCTATAAAAGTCACCTGTCTGACTTGGGGAAAAGTGTATCTGAATGCAAAAGACCCAACAACGTGTTGAAATGGAATTCTAACCAAGTAATTTATACCGCTCAGCTAGGGAGGAGAAAGAGCAAGTAATATTTTCAGTGCCTTGAAGCAGGGTGGTGATTTTATGAGACCATTCTGATGGCAAAGGGTGCTGATGGGGGACAGAGGCACGTGAAGTTTAATCGCCTCTGAAAACTACAATGAGGAAGACAAAGAACACTTTTTTGTCATTCTTGGCTCAAATGAAAGAAACTTGTCATTCCAACTTCACAAGACAGTGCTTGAAGATGAAATGTTCAACTCCACTGGGACAGCCATTTTTTTTTTTTTTTTTTTTTTTTGCTGTTATTACAGAAGAAAATTATAACCATAAAAATGTCCAATTTAGAAAAAAAGGTGCCACTTTAGTGTCATTTGCATAAAAGCTGTTACACACAAATTGTTATAAAGACAAATGTGTAGTGCTCTTGTTGAAAATTGCTTATATCTTTGGTGCTTCTCTTCCAACGACATAAAGGCCTCTTCAAACCGAAATTCATTCTCAGGTAAATAAAGCTGAAAGCGAAATTTCACCTATTTGAAAGTACGTGAGTGGTTTTTCATGTTGTCTTAAATGGGTTCTGAGAGTCTGGGCCTCTCTTCCTTCCCCTGCTCACCCCTGCTCGAGCTGACCGGTGACCCCCATTACACGGGTTCTTCTTAGGGTGCTCGCCATGGCCCCACTTCATGATTAGCTGGGCCTTGTTCTGGTGCCTGGCACCAGCCAGGCAGAGACGTGGAGGTCCGTGTTCAAAGGGGCACATGGTTCTTTCTTCTCTGAATAGCAGCTCTTGTAGGGTGGCCCGTGAGCATCGTACCTTGACCCACCAACACACCACACTGCCTCCGGGCCACATCTGTGGCCAATCTGGCCTCTTTCTCCACCTAGCCCTCACCGAAGACAACTGCCTGTAGTTCCCTGAACTTATGCCTTTTCTGCACTTCCTGGGCTGCCCTGTCTGCCTGAAATGATCTCCTGATGTATCTGGTAAACTTAAAACATGCCAAGCCCTCTGTGAATGCCCAGGGTCCAATGAGCTGGAGGAGAGGGATCAATCTGTAGAAAGTGCTCCTCTCTCCCCCACCCCCATATGCACACGCATACGCTCTAGCATAAATAAAGAAAAAAATTAATTAAGAATTAAATATTAAAAATAAATAAAGTACCCCCCACATACACACCATAAAAGAAAAGAAAACTGATTTTCTTTTTTAACTTGCTATAGGGTGCATGTGCTCAGTGGAGAGAAACAGTGAGAGAGAGAGAGAGAGAGAGTGAGAAAACAATCCCCAGGGCAGATGGACATGCCACGATTCTGTCTCCTCCACTTTTTTCTTGGAATTTTGGGTACATGTGCAGATATGTTTTTGAAGCTGCCAGATCTGGGACTTGAACTACACAGTCAGTTGTATGAGATCCAGCCACCTTAACCACCATGCCACCTGCTGGCTCACTGATTTTTATTGAGTATTTACTACCTGTATTCGAAGCACTCTGCTGTAACCCTTATAAAAATATTAGCCCTGCAGTACCTGAAATGCTGAAGGATTACAAAGGAGGCAGCTGGCCCTCAGACGGGGCATCTGCCCAGTGACACCAAGCTCAGAAATTGAAAATGTAGGCATCAACTTTCTCAAACCTTTATGGAATTATGTGTCCCATTTATAGCAAGTGACTGCTGGCCAAGGGGCTTTTCATAGTCCTCATTTTATTTTCTCTATTTGTATCCTGTGGGACAGGCCTGCTCACTCCCATCTAGAGACGAGGTGAAGAACCGATCTAAAGAAGCAACGCTCAACCTACAGTTGGAGGAGCTGGCTTGGAATCTCAAATACAGCATTCATCACTCTCTGGGAAGTCGTTTTACCCTCATGCTGACGTCACACCCTTTCCCGGAAACTGTCACCTGGGAGGTCTCTTTCCATGTACAAAAGAGATGCAGCTGGTCATCACGCAGACAGCAGGAAAAGACCCGCAGTTCAGGCAGCAGCTCAGGGCTCTCGGGACCTAAGGAAGCAGTAAGCAGGTGAACAAGTGGGAAACAAGAAAATCAGTAAAGGGATGAAGCCACGAGTGTGGCTGGAACTGGGCAGGTATCGCTGGGAGTTCACAGATGACATTGCAGAGGGGGACACGGACCAGGTCACAAATAATGCGGGGAAGATTCCATGCGTGCCTTCGGTGCAGAATTTAAAGTTTCCCATCATGAGTCATTTAAAATAATCATAAACAATAACAATCATTTCAGCTTGCTTTCCAAATGATTTGCTTTCATTTCAGCTGAGAGAGGCAAAACAAGGAAGGGTTGGGAGCTGGAGGGTCCCGGGAGGTTGTCATTTGGAAAGGGAGATTGGTTCTGAGTTGCAAGATATTTCCAACGAATCTCTGGCCAGGCTTCCTTGTTCATGGTGGAAACAGATGGGGCATGGAGAGAAACTTCCAGAGTGTCACATAGGAGGTGACCCAGAAATAGACACGGACTCTTTGTTCCTCTTTAAGTATCTCTTTTTTTTTTTTTTTTTTTTTTTTTTTTTGGAGAGGTATTCGCTATAGGGCACGTGCGCTCGCCAGACAGACAGAGAGAGACAGAGAGACAGAAAGCGAGAAATCACCCCCCGGGGGGATGGCCACGCCGCAATCCCTTCTCCTCCATTCTCCTCTCGGGATCTTGGGCACATACGCACATGTACCCAGCGTGAGTTTAAGCCACCAGGTCCAAGACGCAAACCGCGGTCGACTACGTGGGAGTCCAGTGACATAGCCATTACGCCAACTGCTGGTTCCCGATTTAAGTATCTCTTAAATCAAAATGTCTATGTCTGCAAGAAAACCACTTAGATGGATTTGAATCATGTTTTCCTCCAGTAGAACAGTTTTCTTAGTGTATGCTGTTTAACTGGTATTGGAAGTCAAAATATCTGACGCAGCAATTGTTTGAATGAAAGGAGGCCAGACACAGAAAAAAAAGTATTTTTTTTACATAATGAAGATATCCCATATGCTTATTTTCAAAATGGAAGTTAAAAGAATATATTTTGTTTGGAGCTTTTAGGATAGATGAACCTTTATCATTTCAAAATGGGCATCACCACAAAAGACTTTTGAGCCACGCCAATAAGAACAATGACGATTTAAACATTATGCTGTCAAAATGAAAAATAAAAGCTGAAATATTCAGCTTGGGTCTACATGCAAAGTTTCTGCCCAGTTTTTCAATGTTTGCTCTTTGCTGACAAAGTATCACCTGGCAAAAATGTTGCTTGACCCATGTGGATGGGAAAGAGAGTGGGGGAGCTTTGGATCTCTGTAAGGAAGGAGCCCCACACCCCAGGGCCCTCTCTAATAGAGAAGAACTTAAAGATGCACGGAGAGGACAATGTGATTATCTGAAAGGTCACGGTCTCGATGAGATAAGGCTGAAGTGGTGGCGATCTAACCATGGCTGAATTGGATTATGGGATGGTTTTGTTCAGGCCAATTCATCAAGGCTTGTCTAGATTAGACATTCATGAAACCATTGCTGCTGAGTCTGAAAAGGAAACTGTTAAAACGAAGGCAATTATGTAGCTCTTTCAGAATATTTTATGCAGCTCTAAAGATACTGTCGATCTTTCAAGATTTTCATGTCTGTGACTTTATGGAGTCTGAAAATGTATGTATAACAAGGAGCATCAAAGAGCAGGAATACTAAGGGTGCCATAGAGTCATCACTGATGGGCTTGGAGGCCTACGGGGGCATCGTAAAGAGCACACCTTCCTCCTATGGGAATTTTTTGTCCCCCATGTGATTTTAGAACCTATTGACAAGCCTACCAGAGCCAGCAGATGGGACCCACAGTGCCACCTCGATCGGCCATGAAGGGGCTTGTGGAGGGGGGTTCTACCTGCAGCAGAGGCCTCTGACCCCTTCCCTCCCAGAATGGGGTAACTGCGAACACATTTTTTGTAAGGAGGGTGACGTGTAAAACCAGTAACAGCTGGGAACAAGGGGAATGCACTTTCTCTGGGTGGGTAACTCCCAGCAGAAACAAAGATCTGAGCCCAGCAGCCAGAGTGTTCCTTCCAGCATTCCTGGGTCATTTCCTGCCCTGTCCTTCCCTGGGAAAGAGCAAGGGAAGGGACAGAGAGGTAGGGACACCCATGCCAGCGCAATCCTCCCTACTTGGAGGAAGCTCAGGAGAGGGGGAGAACTCGTCACCCTTCTAACTGCAGAATAAAATGGGGGGGGGGGGCCTTGGCCTCCCCCAGAATACAGCCTTAAGACCAGTCCCAGCACTCAGCTCTCGGTTGGAATCCAGCTCCAAAAGACCGGACCCGAGGTGGCCAGGCTTGGGAGGCAGGAATCCGGGGACAGTGGTTAGAAGAACTGGGCAGGACTACCCTGAAGCTAAGATTTGGAACAGCCAGGGTGCTCCAGGTCCTCCTTTGTGGAGGCGAGGAAGTTCTCTGGAATTCCAGATGGAAGACCAGGAGCAGGGGTAGGTGTCACGGGGAGACAGACTTTGGCTCAACGCAAGGACACACTTGCTAACAGTTGGGTGCACGCGAAGGAGCTGCCTTGCGAGGGAGTGAGGACCTCATTTCTGGAAGTGTGCTAGCAGACGCTGGAGGGCCGTCTTTCTGGGATGCTGTGAAGGGGTTTCCTGCTTTGGGTGGGAGGGAGCACCAGATGGTTTTGAGATTCCTCTGGGAGGCTGCATTTCTCTGTTTATGCCCTTTCCGAAGACAGACTTGGAGTATTTTGGTGCCTCCTGTGCTTTGGGTATGAAATGCAGAGATGATGCCTGCCCAACTCTTAGTAAGCACACGGAATCCTTCTGCAGAGTCACTGTCTAAGGAGAAAACACGGAGCCTCAGCAGAACCCAGCCAGCCCTGTAACTGCCGCATCCGACAATGGCCAAAACGGCAACTCGTGTTATTTACTGTTTTAGGTAGCTACGGGGTGCAGGTGTGCTCAGGAACAATATCCATCCTCCCAGCAAGCCAACGAGGCATTGCTACTCCGTTTTACCAGGGCAGGACTCCAGCATGAGGGGCTAGAAACATGTGCAAGTCTACACAGCTAGCAAGTAGTGGAAACAGGATCCAAACCAGGCAGTCTCACTCTGGAGCCTGTGTTCTTAGCTGCCGTGCCAAGATGCATCGGCCTCAAACGTGTTCTTTTATAGACCTGGGCCCGAGAGATGCTGTCCGCCAGCCAACAACACCCCTCTGCTCCCTTCTTGTCAAGTTATTCCTGCTTCAAGACTCAGCTCAGGGCTTCCCTCTCTCTGCCCCATGCCCGACTGGGCTTCAACAAAATTATTTGAATTGTATGCTCTCTCCTTTTTAAAAAAAAAAAAATAATAATAATTTTGCCAAAGGGCACATGTACTCAGCAGAGAGAGAGAGTGAGAAACCACCCCTCCATGGGACATGGCCACAACACTTCTTCTTCTCCATCTCTCCCTCCTTTCAGAATTTGGGGCATGCATACACACACGCCCAGCATGCTTTTCAAGCTGCCAGGTCCAGGACTCGAACCACACAGCTGGCCATGTGAGACCCAGCCATCTGAACCACCATGTAACCAGTTGGCCCAAGTTGCACCATCTTTGCCTGTGCCCCTCATCTGCACAGAGGCTTCAGCTGTGCACTTTCGGTCCTGACAGTAACTAAGCAGAAAACAGACATCTGGCGGATGGGTGCTGGCTGAGTGAATAAGCAAACAGCCTGCATGGGCATTCCCTCAGTTACGTGCCAGGAGTGAGCACCGGTGCTTACGTGAGGGTCGCGGAGGGTGCAGTCCAGTATTTGAAAGCCCCTGCATTCTGCCTACCTGTGCACAGCTGCTCTGCACTGGGACATGGTTTTCTCACATGTGTCCAAGTCTAAGGAGCAGATCCCTAGGCAGACTTGCGGGGGTGGGCGTAGAGAGGGAGCCGGGGAGACTGGGAAAGCGGCCAGACTGCACCGAGGACCTGACCTATGCGAAAGAGAGGGGGACGGAGGGTGGGCTGCTGTCTGCAGCACAGCCCAGGGGAATTCAGCACAGTCCCGAGGAGTCTCCAGGCAAAGCTGTGAATGGAGGAGTCAGAGTTTCCCAGGAACGGGCCTTCTTGGCTGGGAGGGGTGTGGGAAGCTCCGTCTGAGCCCTGATGTGGGGGCCGGCAGGTTTCAGGGCAGCTGGGGCCCTTGGCCACTGGGCTCTGGAGCTGTGGGAGGTGGTGTTCACGGCCAGTCCACCTTAAGTCTGGAAATGATCAACAGCTTCCAGAAGAGTGAAGCCCCACTGTGAGGGAGGGCTGGGCTGTGCCACCGGGTTCACCAGGATCTCCTTGAGGAGGAAGCAAATGCCAGCATCTCCTGCAGACTTGAGCAGCTTTCGATTCCTCGGGTGGCACTGACTTGCTCTGTCACCTGAGTGAGCCACATCTTCAGCTTTCAACCTCGGCTCCTCAGTTCAGATATAAAGTGGAACATTGAAAGAAGAGCCCCTCGATTGCTGCCCAGGACAGACATGGCTGGATGCGTCAAGACAGACACATGCAGATCTGGAGAGAAGAACCTGCTGCCCCCTAACGAGGTGGAGGTGGAGAGTTTGCAAGTGCCGCCACCACCACGGATGATGGCCATTGCCAGCAGCAGTCCGTCCCCACGATTTCCCAGACTCTGTTCTGAGCCCTTGGTGCCTACTAAAACCTCTTACCCCTTACTGTTCTTTCCCTCCCACCCCCATTCTACAGATGAGGAAGCCTTGCCCAAGGACCTGCATCTAACGAGCTGTGGAACTGAATTCAAACTTAGACATGGGAGTTCAGGAGCACACCCTTCAACACTACGCTCCAGCAGAGGAGAGAGAGAGCAGAACCAGAGTGTTCGCGAGGGGTGGCCTTGGCAGAGGGCGCTTCTGCACATAGAGAGCGCTCTCCAATCAGCACGAGACAGAGAGAGCGAGAGGCATCAACACCATGATGGAGCCAGCAGTGCTGATTCTTCTCTGCATGGATTGCTTTGTTTGCTGGTCTTCATCCAACAGCCCCGTGTGGATTCAGTGAGTCTTTGAACCTGGTCCATCGGCAAACTTGACACGTGTGTGACCTTTGAAGATCTTTTTTCCAAGCTTGTATTAAGACCATTTGCAGATGCAGCCCCAGCATAGCTGGCAGTTTCTGTCAAGGATCTCAAACACAGAGAGCCAAAAGAGATGTCCTCTGGATGCTGCGCAGCCCAGGCCCTGGCCAACACCCTTGTGTAAGGTCAAGGGTTGGGGCCTGGGTCTGGGCTTTAAAAGCTCTGTCTCTAGGAGACTTCAGGCAGCACACAGGCTCCTAGGAGGGGAGGGCAAGGGAAGCTCCACCTTTATTATTTCAACACATGCTATTGAGCCCCACACTGTGCAGGGTCTGGGGAAGCAGCAGGATATCCATGATAGGAGACAGAGAACGATAAGTGCAGCAGCGTCTAAGAGGAAAGCGAAAGCCTTGAGTGCCCGCCTCCGAATCAAGTAGAGATTGAAGGAGTGAAGAGCAAGACAGGACAGGTCCAGGAGGTGCACCCTGCGGCAGGAGGAAGAGCAGGTATAAGGCGGAAGAGAAGGAAGGAGGCCAGTGGGATTAGCAGAGGCACATCGGAGGATTTCCAGTCTATGGCACGGACTTGAGTTTTCATCTGAGCAAGATGGTCAGTTGCAGTTTTGCTTTGTTTTGTTTCCCCTTCTTTTAATTGACTTTACTTTTTTCAAAAAGTTTCAGGTTCATAAACGTGGATAGCACCAGTGGCACATCCCTTATCCAAACATCTGAAATAAGAAATGCTCCAAAATCCAGAACATTCTTAACATTGACATGACGGCACAAACAGAAAAACCTTGTGACCTTGTGAAGGTCAAGGTCAAATATGACAATGAAAAATGTATAAAATTCCCTTCAGGCTATGTGAATAAAGTGTATCTGAAGCATAAACGAATTTCATGTTTAGAGTTGGGTCCCATTCTCAAGCTATTTCATGTATATGCAAATATTCCAAAAATGTAAAAAATAATCTGAAACACTTCTGATCCCAAGCATTTCAGATAAAGGATCTCGACGTGTACAGAGAATTTCCACACACCCTCTCTTCCCACACCTTGCACAGTTTCCACTGATAGCCACTAATAGTCTGCTTTAGTGTGTTGTATTCATTGGCATCAATGAACCCGTATTAACACATAATTATTAACTAAAGTGCATGGTTCCGTTAGGTTCACTCTGTGTTATACATCCCGTGGGTGTTCACAAGTGCATAAATGTCAAGTCCCCACCCTAACAGGACCACACAGAACAGTGTCACGTCACTAATAATCCTATACCCTACCTATACGTTCCGCCTCCCCACTGCCCCTGACAATCATTGATTTCTTACTGTCTATAACTTTGCCTTTTCCACAGTGTCATCGAATTACAGTCATTCACTCCGTTTCCTTATTAGCCTCTTTTATTTAGTCAAATGCATTTTTAAAAAATGTATATTTTTAAATAACAAAATTTTAAACTATATGGTGACATGCAAATACAAACGCATCATTCTTCCCATCTCTCTTGGACTTGATCATAATCTCTTGAGCTCTCTCCATAACATTCCATCGGCTGGCCATACCACAGGGTGTTCACCCACTCTCTGACCCACTGGCTGCTTCCACGGCCGTTCACAGGGAGGCTGTGGGTGGACATCGACTTGTAATTCCTTTGGGCGGGTTGTGGGTCAGTTTAGGGGGAAATGCCGGGGAGTGGGAGTGAGATTTCTGGGCCACATGGTAAGACTGTGTCCAGCTTTGTAAGCCATTGCCACACTGTCCTCTGGAGAGGTGAGGGGTCTGATCTGAAGACTGAACATTTCATTTGGCAGCTGATGGAGAAAAGACATGCAGGAGGGAAGCCTATAACCCCATGTACCTCTGCAGGCAGGGTTTGGCGACTGCAGACCCGGAAGCAGCAGGACAGCGGAAAGGGACCTAGTCTGAGAACCGTGTCTGTTGCCCTTCCATGAAAGATTATGTTTGCAAATAAGTGCTGCATTTTTAAAAGGTGCTTGAAAACCCTGCCCTGAATAATCTTTGGGGTAGCTTCCAGCTATGTGAATAGAAAAGGTCTCGTTCAAATAGCCCGTAAAAGGCTCAAAGAAGTCCCCTTTTCTTCCCCCAGTTCAAGAAGATGGTTTTGTACGGTATCAAAACCTACCAATTTAGCAGGATTTTCCTTTGTAGTAATTATGTGATGATCAATGTCTCTGTCTCTCCTAGCGGGAAAACCTACTAAATATATGTTCTATCTAAAATTGTTGTTTTTATTGTTATAAACCAGGACAAGTGAGGTGCTGTTTCATATTTAGCAACATATAATTTACCTCTCGTACATCTTCCTTTAAACTTGTGGTTACCTTGTCTCAAGGTAAAGAGCGGCAGACAATGAATTATTGTCATTATCTTATAATCAAACACAGAGCCGCCAACAATGGCTGTCATTATGCCCTAATGGGGAAATAACCAGCCAATTTTACAATGGTCATTATGGCAGCAAAATTTAATAATGCTCTGACTTTTTTTTTTCCCCTCCTCCTTCTTATTTTCAACACCAATTAAAACTGTTTTCAAGTGTTTCTTTCTACGTTGTCTGAATCTCAGTTAGCAAAATGATTGTTTAGCAAACACGGTCTGGCAGCAGAAGCGGAGGAATTCTGCTCCTTTAAATTGTGAGCCAGTTAAAGGCAGCAAAGTCTTTCCATCTTCCGGGAGAATGCGCTTACCTGGGAGAGGCAGAGAAGGGATCTTTGAGGGTTGAGAAGGAAAAGTGAGAACCGTGTGACACTATTAGCAGGAATGCAATTCATCAATTTCTGCATAATCTTATGCAATAAGTTTTTTTGGCTTCAGAGATTTACAGAGATTAAATGGTGTTTCAAGGAAACAACCAGGGGGTGTTAAACCCAGACACACGTTCTGAGGGCGGGACTTGGAGCATGCACTTGATCAGTAAGCACTACCTTTTCCTGCATTCCAGACATGCTTGGTATGTGTAAGACACCCAAGCAGTCCTTTCTTATCTTTTACTTATTTTTTTTTTTTAAAGAGAGATTTTTGCTATAGGGTACGTGCACTCGCTGGAGAGACAGAGAGAGACAGGGAGACAAAAAGCAAGAAATCACCCCCCAGGGGGGATGGCCACACTGCAATCCCTTCTCTTCCATTCTTCTCTTGGGATTTTGGGCATGCACACACACGCACCTGGCATGAGTTTTAAGCTGTCAGGTCCAGGACTCAAACCACAAACTGTGTAAGAGTCCAGTGACGTAGCCATTACGCCATCTGCTGGTGCTTCTTATCTTTTAAATGTCACTTTTTTCAGTAAATTAATAATGAGCCCCCTTGCTGGGAACCTACTGAGTGGGAGGAGACCATGTCCCAGCCAACAAGGGACTACCTGCTGCTTGCCTAGTTATTTGCTGCCTCTGTGTCTGCTCAACTTTGTCTAGGCCATTTCTCATGCCCTAGATCAGGAGTCAGTCAACTGTGGCCTGCAAACCAAATTTGCCCCAACACCAGGTTTTGTAAATAAAGTATAGAAATATAGCCATGCTCTTACTGTGAATGGTATAGCAGATTAAAAACACAGAATGCCCACTTACATGTGAAGTTCAGATACACACATGAGTAATTTTTTATAAGTATATTTCATGCAAAATTAAGAATTTACATATCTTAAAAACAGCCCATGTGGGGACCGGCAGTTGGCGTAATGGCTATGTCGCTGGACTCCCATGTGATTCAAGTCTCAGACCAGGTGGCTTAAACTCATGCCGGGCGCGTATGCATGCGTGCCCAAGATCCCGAGAGGAGAATGGAGGAGAAGGTATTGCGGTGTGGCCATCCTCCCTAGGGGGTTATTTCTCACTTTCTATCTCTCTGTCTCTCTGCTGAGTGCACATACCCTATAGCAAAAATCTCTCTAGGCAAATGAATAAATAAATAAATAAACATAGTATTACAATAAATGCCTCTGAGTGACAGATCTCCAGAAATCTCATACAAGCTGTGGGCACTCTATTTAGGGAAATGCACTCTCGCCTCATTTTCCACACAGTTTAAGGGTTGGCAGGTCTCCCCTAAGGGCTCACGGATCCAGATGAAGAGCTGGTCATCTCACGCACCCCCCACCACCCAGTGTGTAGATGAGCAGACTCAGACTCAGAGGACCGGATGTTGGCCAAGGTCACTTGACTCCTAAAGGTCCAGGCAGGGAGGGGCCTGAGTCCCGCTTCTAATGTTAGGTCCCACCACGCTCCCTGCACACTGCCCAGTCGTTCCCTCCTCCCGTGCTCTCAGAACAATCCACCAGCCGTTCCATTTAGCCGGGTGGCTGAGCATTTCATTCAACTTGCATTAAAAGTCGTGATTGTAATTTTTCTAATATTCCCATTAATAATGTCTGTTTAAGCCATCAGCTGGTTGCTCAATGTTAAAATGTCTTTGAAACAGAAAATGAATGCAAATAATTAAAAGAAAAAATCTAGGAAAAGCTATCCATTTGTCAGTTTGGCATAAAAAATGTCTTGAAATGCAATGTTTGGGATAATAAAATATATGAAGTTCTTTTATAAATGAATTTCAATGATAATCATGTCAGTTTATGCGAGGCCCATCATTCTCCTGGGGTCTCTGTGATAAATCTTTCATGTGGACAAAAAACCCTACACAGTGTCTACTCTAGGTCAGGCCTGTCTGGACAGACACTAGGAAAACAGAGGTGAATGAGAGACAGCCTCCAGGTGAGTGAGGGGAAAAGGAAACCCACAGATGCCAACGTGGCCCAGTCTGCTCTGATACAAGGACATGCAGGGACTGTGTGTGTGGCAGGGGCCAGTTCAGAGGCTCGGAAGCAACTCCCATGGCCTAAGCTGATATTAGGCACAGCGGCATGTCAGGCCCTTTGGGCCAATCATTTCCAGGGGTGTTGCATGAGTCATTGGAAAAGAGGAGGCTTGAAGGTTAAGTAAGGTCAATTTCCCTTTTTTAAATAAAGAATTATTTCATTTAACTTTATTCATTTATTATTATTATTATTATTATTATTATTATTGTTATTATCCAGTTTTGATCAGAGAGAGAGAAAAAGTGAGAAAGCAAGCCACCAGGTCTAGGACTTGAACCACAGTCAGTCATATGGGAGTCCAGTGCCTTTAACCACCATGCCACCTGCTGGCCCCAAGCAAGGTCAATTTGGAGATGTCACATGAGCCAACCTGGACACATGCCTAAGAGATGCTGTGATGATGTGAGCCAAGACAGAGAGAGTTTTAGATTTATTGCTGTGGATAGGACTGGATGGAGGCAGAGGGAGGCTGAGGACCATAAATGACAGTCCAAAGCCAATGCATGTGACGGGAAGATAACAGGGACGTGGCAAAGTTCTGAAGGGTGAGAGAATTTGTTGTTCAGCCCTTGGGACCATCCTGGTGCTGTGAGAGTCAAGCCCCAACAGCCCACTTGACTGGGTTTCCTTCTGAGACAATGCGTCTGTGGCAGTGCATCACAGGCCCTGAGCGATGACCACAGACTGGACGCTTTTCTTCACTTCACAGGTGCTACCTTCCCGTTTTCCAAATGAAGGGACGATGTGGTCAGACCCCTGAGCCTGTGTTCAGCAGTGGACACGTGGAAGAGTCCGGCTAGCTTCCAGCCAGGGCCCCTCTGTGTAAAATCTCCAACATGGAGGCATGGACCGAGCCCCAGGGAGGAAGAATTTGCTCTAGAGGAGAAAAGGAGGCGTGAGAGATAAAAGGAGGCAGGTGTCTCCTCTGATGACGCCTGGGGGCGCTTTGTGGGCTCTGGGAGACCAGAGAAGAAGGCTGGGTTAGCTATTGCATCCTCAGAGGCGTCAGGTCAACTCCAGAGGACACGGGGTCACTGCCGACAGGGTGGCCGTGAAAGCTCACTGACCCCTGCTAACTTCTTGAGCCAGCCATGTACCCTCTCTGTTCTCCCAAGTTCCCCCACACACAAAATAGGGATGATGCTAGTGACGGGGTGCTGACTTTGCGGAATTGTTGTCAATATAAAGGAAGGGCGTGCATAGCCCCTGCCTGGTCCTATGCAGACACCTGCTTGGTGCTAAGAGAAAGGGTTCTTCAGTGCAATGTTAGGTGACATGATGAGGTCGCATCTCTTCCAGATTTCGAATCCTTCATAAACACTCATCAGGCAGCATGGGGCGGGCTTGAGCAAACAGGCCTGCCTGCAAAGAACGGGCACCTCGACAGGGGAGGCAGAGGTAGGCATAATTGAGGTTGAGCATTGGGCTGTTGGAGAAGTCATGATGTATTTTTCTGTGTTTTTCTATGCAAAAATGTGTCATGACTTTACAGATGATCCACTACTATGAGCAAGGGAGGACAAAGTGTTGCAGAAATGGACCTCCAGGGCAGCTGCCCTGAGCAGAGCTGCATCCACGTCCTGCCGCACTGGAGGGGACACTGGGCCAGGCTGTTTGGTTGGACATCTCTGACCCTCCATGCAGGGCCATCCAGCTGAGAGCATTCCCCAGCTCGGGGAGTTCTCCGAGTTCTCCCTCCATTCATTTATTCATGGAGTCGCTGACCAGTTTTATGGAGCGCCTATATAATGGTAGGGGCTGACAGAGGGCAGAGATCAGGGTGAAGTCTTTGTCTCCTTCCGTCTCCATTTCCTCATCTGTGAGATGGGGTTAATTTATGTATCAGCATAAGATTGTTGGGAAGATCAAATACAAGATTCCGTGGACAGGGGATTAGCCAAGGGCAGCCCAGCCTTTAAAAGCATTGCCCAGAGCATCTGTCATTGCTAGTGTGCAAATAAAATCAGACCAGTCTAATCTATCATGCCCCTCCTACAAATGAATGCCAAACGTTTCAGGTCTTGGTTAAAAAGTCAGTCATGTGGACTCAAAAAAAGTATCTGAGTGTTTAAAAAAAAAAAAAAAAAACATAATAACGAGAGATTAGCTGTGGTGATATCAATAATAGTCACTTTTCCTTCCTTTATAAAAGTTTGTTTTGTCTATTAGAAGAGGGAGATAGGGAAAAAATAGAGAGATAGGCATCCCTATCAGGGTCTTCTTGCCATGCAGTGACCCAGGCTCAGCCAACCTGAATCATGGGCATGCATAATGCATATGTGTGTCTAGCATGTTCAGGGAGGTCATGGGGTATGAACCTAGGACCTTTCCTTTCTTCCTTCATTTCTTTCTCCCTTTTTTCTTCCTTTCTCTCTTTCTTTCTTTCTTTTTCTCTTCTTTCTTTTTTTAATTTGCCATATGTTACATGTACTTATCAGAGAAAGAGAGAAAGGAGGGAAAGTTAGAAAGCACCCCCCAAAAAGACTGGCCATACTGCAATCCCATCTCCTCCATTTTCCTCTAGGGGTATGGGGCATGCACACACATGTGCCCAGAATGTTCTTTACGCTGCCCCTGGGGTTTATAGAAGGAGAAACAGAATCTGAGAGAACTGATGCATCACAGCTGGCTCCCACAACCAGGAAAGGGCAGGTTGAAGATCTGTATTCAGTGCTACTTGGTTTCATGCCATTTCCGTAGAATTATAGCAATTACTATTATAATAACTCTTTCCGATTTATTTAGCTTTTTTCAGTTTTTGAAGTTTTTTGGCAGCCACGATTTCATCGGCTGTCTTGAAAAGTCGAGCAGATAAAATTTCCTTTGGACAGAAGAGGATACTGAGGATTCCTGCTGGAGGTGTCATGGCTTAACTGAAGACTGTGGGCTCGAGTTCCGGGTCACAGTCACCAGCCCCGCGTGCCTGCCACGGCCACCCCTTTCCCTCGACGCCAGACAATGATAAACTATAAAGGAAATTGATCGTTGTTTTAATTGTTAAAATTTCGTATTTATCTTATCACAGCTTACTTTAAAATGAGATCAAAGAAATTAAAATTTTAAAATGAGCTCCCCTCAGCTGAGAAAATCATATAATAAGATAGATGATCCTATTTTAATAAAATCTCCTATGTACTCATGTGACCAGCAAGTACTGACGGGGTAGTTAGAATTGCATTTTAAAAAAGAAAAAGACCGAAAACTATTTTAATATTCCAGGTTTGCAGATAAAAAAAAAGATGCAAATTCAAAATGTACGTCACTGCAACCGTCAGAGGCCTTGCTCCGGAAGTGCAGCTGCTAGCATGGGCTTAGCTGTCAGGGGAGGAGCCGGTCAGGAGTGGCTCAGCAGACGCCCCGCCCACCGCTGGCCTAACCTGCCTGCTGTGCAATCCTTGCCTCTCAGGGCTCTCACCTCCATCCCCACGCCAGGACACTGGCCATGTCTGAGACAGATTTGCTCATTGTAATGGCACCTGTGGCTTGAGGCCACTGAGGCTGCTGACCATCCTGCCAGGCACAGGACACCCCCACGAAGAAGTGTCTGGCCCACAAGAGCAGCAGTGCTGCAGGTGAGAAGCCTTGTCTCAAACTTTAAAAAGAAAGAAACTGTGGGAAGCCAGCAGGTAGCATGGTGATTAAGGTTCTAGACTCCCACATGGCAGACTATGGTTCAAGTCCCAGACCCGGTGGCTTGAAAATCATGCTGGGCATCTGTGTGTGCATGTCCAAAAGGAGAAGAGAGGAGAAAGGATTGTGGCACGGCCATCCCCCCACTCCAGGGAGGAGGGTTGATTTCTCGCTTTCCTTCTCACTGTCTCTCTCTGGCATGTGAATGTATCCTATGACAAAAAACCTTTAAAAATAAAACAAATTGGTGCATGCTCTCAAAAGACAGGATTAAAAAAATACAAGAGCTTGACTGTCTTCGCCAGTGGTGGCTTTTCCTCTTGATTTTGTCTACAGTTCCTTGTGACATCACTGACCACTCTGAGATCTCCTGGGCTTTCTCTTAACAGTCACTCCTTCCCTCCTCCTGTGTCACGTGTGGCCCATATTGGCCCCCCTCTGTCTGTCCTGCTCACTCCAGAAGCCCCTTCACTCCTGCCCTATTCCTGAGTGCCCTTCCCTACCACAGCCAAATTTTCCTAGCATCATATACCCGCACCTACACACTCTGCACATGGACACATATGTTCACACAGTGACATGTACACACAAACACACTCATATGCATGTGTGCATATGCATTCTCACATGCATTCACATATTCAAACACAAACACAACATGTACACACATGCTCAAATTCATACACATGTTTGCATGTGTGTATGTTCTCATACATACATGTGCACACACCCCTATATACATTCAAACACAGTCAACATGCATACACACTCACTACTCTCACACACATATATGCACTCTCACACACATGCACACATTCAAACACACTCAGTGTGCACATGCGTGTGCATGCTCACACATGGCTATGTGCTCATGTACACTTGCACCCTCATGCACACTTGCACTCTCATGCACACCCCTGACTCTCGCTCTTGTCCCCACTCAGTCGATCCCTCCTCGACAAAGCTCTCGAGACCAGCCCCAAGTCCCTGCTTGGATAGACATGCTTCCTCTGATCTCCTCCCCCTCGGGCACGTCTCTCTGACATTTCCAAGCAGTTCTTCATCCATCTGTGTGTCTGTCTCCCACACCAAACTCTGTGCTCCTTGGGAGCAAGCATGGCTTAGCTGCTTGTTGGCAAGAAATAGGCGAAGGGGTGCTGGGGCTCCCAGCAGCATGGCAACCGGGGGAGAGGGCAATCAGGCTAGAAGTCCCTTCTACAGGCAGGTGCTCACTGACTGGGCGGGCTGGCAGTCACGGAGTCACCAAAATTCCTCTGTTTGGAAACCATCAAAATTGTCCATTATCGTGAGTGGGTGGAATCTTCAGGTTACACAGAACTCTAGTCCTTTACACCTAACACCGGGGATAGACACCAGGTGACGTACTCTATGCTTTTCCTCACTTGGTTTTCCCCTTCTACAGTGCACGGCATAAAACTCAGAGCTGGCTGTCCCAGTTCCCAGGTCACCCTGGTCATTTCAGCAGCTAGTGGGGCCATCGTGCCAAGCCCCAAGAGCAGGCTTGGGTAAGCTAGAAGGCCGGCATCCTCGAGCTTCAACAGCCTAAATGTGCTTCCTTTCTCTTTTTTTCTTTCTTCTCCTGCACATTTGCATGGAACAAGTGAAGCTTTTAGTCTCAGTGGTTCAGGCAAATGCATTAAAAAGATGAACATTTTAGTTAATGTTCTAAGAAGATTTCCAAAAGCAGTTTTGATTGTGTACTATTAGCATTAATTAATTTCCAGACTGGGACCAGCCGCTCTATTAGGAGAATGCATATTTTAATCAATTTCTCTGTGCTGCTCTGTGCTGGTTAAAGGTAGTTTGGTGTAGCGTCGACTCCATCTCATTCATTTAACTCAATGCACCCTAGGAAGCCCCAAGGCTTGTGGATGCAGAGGGCAGAAGCAAAGGCCACTGTTAGCCAGGGAGTCACATGGGAAGAGCTACTCAGAGCCAAGTGATTTTCGTCTAGGACCTAAGCACCAGCTTCTCCACAGGGCCTGGAAGGCGTGTCAGGACGAGGTTCTTCCAAGAGTCTTCACCTGGTCACTTATCACACTGTGGTTCTGATAAGGCTTGGGAGGCAAGAGGAGGGGGCATGAACTTTGGCAAGGACTTCAGGTATCTGGAGCCGTTAGTTTACTAAGCGCTGCACGGGTGTATTCCCATGGGTGGTTTAAGCAGTTTGTACAAGTGTGCTTTCTTATACAGCTCAGGAAAAGGCATTTACCCCGAACTCAGGTGTGACATCTGTCTACTGCATTGCCTGTGATCACGGGCACCTCGAAGAACAGACTGCTCAAGAGTTTCTCTCCCATCTTCTACCCAACCCCAGCAAACTCAAAGTCAGGAGACATAGTGGGGAAAGGAGAAGAGAAAGGGAGGGGAAAATCCAAACAAACAAACCCAAACCAGAGAGAAAGCTGCTTGACGCTCTGTCTCACCATTCCAGCTGCCCACACACATTTACTGGCCAACCTCTGCCATCAGGGCCTATTACTCATTTCACAGATCCATTATTTAACAGGGTACTTAGGGGAGAGGGAGGGAGAGACAGGGAAAGTGAAGCTGAAATGTCTCACCCGCTTTATTTGAAATCGTAAGCAAATTTAGTTCTTGGAAAGATTGCCAGGTAAGTGTCCAGAGACTGAACCCTTCAGCTTATCCACAGAAAGTGAAACAGCAGGCAAAGCTATTTACGAGTGGCACCTCCCACGACCAGCAATGGGGGAAAGCCTTGTGGTTAGGGTAAACCTAGTTGCAACTCCAGGTGGCTTCATCGGGGGTGTGGGGGGTACCTAAGTTCTCACCTGTAATAAGGTTGTCCACATAAACTGGTCATGTACAAAGAACAGGCAAGCAAGAAGTCTTCCCTGGCATGATGGTCGTATTCCTGTGTCAGTGTGGCTGGATTGAGGTGCCCAGATATGTGGTCAAACATTTTTTCTGGATGTCTCCATGAAGGTGTTTTTCGAATGAGATTAACATTTAAGTCAGCAAAGCAGACATCATAATGTGGGTGGGCCTGATCTAATCAGCTAAAGGTCCAAATAGAGAAAGCAAGAAGGAATTCTGTCATCAGACAGACTGTGGCCACAATCTGCAGCACTCCCCTGGGTCTCTGGACTGCTGGTCTACCTTGCAGATTTGGGACTTACACCTCCACCATCCCATACAATGAATCTCACTCTTTATCTACACACATCCTGCTGGTTCTGTTTCTTTGGAGAAACCTGACTAGTACACCTGGAGACCAGAGTCAGATTCAGAACTAACCTTAGTTGTCCAGAGCACACTCTCATTGAATGCCCACAAGTGACTCAGGGAAATACACAAGTGAAAGATGTTGTGAAGGTAGACAAAAAAATTCCAAATCTCAGTGATGTGATATAGTAGGAGGCAGCAATACGATTTTAAGAAATCTAAGAGGAAGGACCTGAAACCTGGCCCTAGAGGAGAGCCACAGCTGAACCGAACCTAGAAAAATAAGCAGAAGCAACCCAGGTGGTGAGATGGCTGATGGTTGAGGGAATGGCATGACCGAAGTGTTGAGGTATGTCATTTTCCCCTAAAAGGGATGGCTACGACAGTGGGAGAGTAACTCTGGAGGGACAGAGCTGAGTGGCTGGGCCCTGGGAGGCTCCAGTGCCGTTAGCATGTGGCTCGTTTTCAGTTAGCCCCACTGGTGATTCTCATCAATGCTGGATCTTTCTGGTGCTATGACTGGATCGTGCCGCCCCGAACTGCATGTTGATTCCCACAGCTCCAAGAGCTCACACTGAGACTGCATTTGGAGATGACACCTTTAAATAAATGATCAAGCTAAAACAAGGCCACTAGGTCACTAGGGTGGGCCCTAATCCAGTGTCACTGATGTCTTAATAAGGAAAAGCGGTTACAGCCCAGCAGTGCTAGTATACCCAGTAAGGCCTCCCTGCACCGTGCTGGAACCATGAGGGAAGTCCCTGGGCTCAGTTCCTAGGTTTGCCTAAACATACCAGGAATGCCAGTGATCCTGTCTAGCTGGGGAGGTGGAAAGGGGTGGATGGAGGCATGACAAGACTCTCTTAGGTCCTTGTCTCTGTCTCTCACTCACATACACAATTATGGAAAAAAGAAAGGGAGAAGAAACAAGGAAGGAAGGAAGGAAAGAAGGTTTTCTCTCAGAAAAAAAAAAAAAAAAAAAAAAAAAAAAAAAAAAGAGCAAGAGAGGGAGAGAAGAGATGAGGCCACACTTACCAGAGAGACACAGGAGGATCATATGAAGACACAGGGGGGAAGCCGAGGCAGCCCTGCTGACACCTTGACCTTAGACTTCCAGCCTCCATAACAAAGAGAAAACAATTTTTATTATTTGAGCCACCCCTCCTTCAATACTTTGTCATGGTAGCCCATTGCAAATGGAAAATTCAGCATTTCTGCCCTCACTAGCCATGCATTTATGAAACATTCGCTGAGCATCTAGTTAGTGCCCAGCCTGTTCAGACAAGGTCTTTTGTCTCCAGGATCTTCTCTTCTAGCAAGAGAAAGAACGATAGCAAAAGAAACGACAGAGTGAGCAGAGTAACTTCAGGTGGTTTTAATGACTGAGAAGATGGAAGAAGCAGGTAGGTCATAGCGAAGGCAGCGATTTTGACCAGAATCTTCAGAAAAGGCCTCCAGGATGACCGGACCTTCGATCTTGAACCTGGGAGACCAGGGTGGACAGCCAGGTGCAGATCTGGGACAGAGGCTCTGAAGATAGTCGAGGCCATAAGGCAGGGGTGATCCTGGCGTGCTGAGGATGTTGGACTTCAGGGTGGTGTGGGCACTGTCAGTCAAGAGTGGAGGAGTTGCCTACAGGCCATGATGACAAACAGTGACTCATCAATCTTTTCCTTGGCCCAGAAAAGAAAAAAGAAGGAAAGGAGAAAGGGGGAGAGAAAGGGAGAGGAGTAAGAAAAGAGAGAGAGAGAGGGAGAGAGAGAGGGAGAGAGGAAAGGGAAAAAAGAAATGGATACTTACTTTAAATCTAAAGTCCTCTAAACGGGGCCAGATTAAGGACCCCCAACGTCATATGACACATTCACTGTTCTTCATTGCAAGGAGCAGGCAAAACAAAGGGAGGAAGGAGTAGTGGGCCTTGGAAAGAGAAATGCGTAAGCATGGCTCTCAGTGCAGCTGGGAGCTGCCTAATGAGAGCCCAGTCAATACACTATCTTGCACCAATCTGGTATTTATTAGTAAGGCAAGTCATGATTTATAACTGACTATGGTGCCCAGACTACTCCCCTCATTAATATAAATGAAATAGGAGGAACGGTGCCAAATGCTTCAAAGGGGACTGCCGTTGAGACTGCAGGTATAATTAGTTGAAAACACTAAGTGTCTCAAGGAACTGGTCTGTGAGTACAGCGGTTCTGTTCATCGGGGAAGGAGCAGACAAGTACGTGAACCAGGAGACTAGATGTAGAAGACAGTCACCTCAGAGGTGCTGGTCATACAGAAGTCCATGTTCAGCCCAGAAGAGCTGAGGTCAGAATCCTGTAGAAACTGCAGACTAGGTCTGTGTCCTTCCTTACACCATACTGCCTCTGCAAAGACCTCATTACATAAAGCTTTGAGGTCTGGGGACCAGCAGGTGGCATGGTGGTTAAGGTGCTGGACACTCCCACATGGCCAACCATGGTTCAAGTCCCAGACTTGGCGTTTGCTTTCTCACTTTCCCTCTCTTTCTCTCTGTGTCTCTCTCTGGTCAAATTAAAACAAATGAATAAATATATAAAATTAATAAATAATTATTTAAAAAAAAACTTTAAGGACACCCTAAAAGTGCTGCAGTAGGAAGACCATGGTCTCAGAGTCAGAGAACAGAGCTGCAAGGTCTGGCATGACCACTAAGAACTGCATGATTTCCCCTGTGAACTAGAATACCTACAAGAGCTACGATTAGCCCATGCTATGGCCTGGCTCTGTTTTACGCATTGTGCTTCCCTTAGCTCATTTTACTGTGCAATCGCTCCATGTAGCAGTCACCAATATGTCTCTCATTTTACAGAAGGGGAAGCTGAGGTGTGCTGTGACTCAGTTAATACTAGTTTACAAGGCCAAACGCAAAATTTTCAGAAATTTTACAATGCGATTGCTAAGCACAGGTACTATTAAAATTAAATTATATAAACTTTAATTCAAATAGCTTGTATTAAAGATAAAGTAAAACGAACCAGTTGGTGGTATGGTGGTTAAGGCATTTGGATCCCACATAGCCAACTGTGCAGTTCTGGTCCCAGACCTGGCAGCTTAAGAAACCTGCTGGGTACTTGTGCATGTGTACCCCAAATCCTCAAAAGATTTTTAAATGAAAGAGCAGGATTTGCAGCTTGGCCATCCCTCCTATAGAGAGTTTCTCTCATTCTCTCTCTCTCTCTCTCTCTTTCTCTTTCTCTGTCTGTCTGTCTCTATCTCTCTCTGGCAAGATTATGTGCCCTATAGGAAAAAAAAGATAATAAAAAAAAGAAACAAAGTAATAAATACTCCAAATTTATCAGTTTCTAATGATTTCAATTGTGTTTCCCATTCTAGGTATTTAATTCTTCCATCAAAAAGATAGCAAGTTCCTCTCTGTTCCACAGAACAGTCATATGAGGGAAGAAAGTTGTCTTTACCACTGATGCCCTCAGATCCTCAAAGAGCATGAGACCATCGACCATTCCCTCCAGATTTTTTGAGTATTGGAGATGCACTTGAAATGGTGAGCCCCCAGTAATCCACAGCACCTCGGCGGGGTTCGATTGGTACTACTCTGTGTGACAGCCTGTTTTCCCCTTTTTGGGATTGTAGTAGTAGTAGCCATTTGTGGTGGTGGTCGCATGTGAAGGAATAAACACCCCACAGGTGGTATAATAAGGACGGATCAAGGCCAAGTAAATTGGGTTTCCCTTCGATGACCGCCCCTTTGCCGGTTTGCTTATAGGTTACCCACTTGTGGTCAGACTGATAGCCCTGGCATGTTACCCTTCACGAACTGGTTTCCTATGCTGCTCTCATTTGGAGAGGTTTCCTTTAATGGTTTTATAAAAGCATTTTGGCATGTACACAGAGAATGGAATGGCGCCAATGTATCACAGTGGGAAGAGGCGGTAATGAAAATGTCTGGGAATGAGGCAATGAATGATGGAACACTGGCCTGTAAGCCAATAACAGGTCCAAGTGCATCATCTTTCAGCTGAGTCCAGGAGCTACCACACTCAGTAATGGATATGAACTCTTGGGTTATCTTCTCACGGTTCAAGTTAATACTCCCTTGTTTGCATCCCTTTTAGGAAAAACACGAAGCTGAGGTACCAGGTGAAGCATGAGTTTGGGAAGGAGGAAGCACTGGTCTGGAGTCAGGAGACCTGGCTTCCAGTGCCACAGTTAACTAACTCACTGAGGGACATCTAACAACATTCCTCTGCTCTTCATGCCTCAGCTTCCTCAGTTTCTAAGAAGGTAATTAGATTCAAAATGTCTGAAGATTTTCAATTCTAACAAATTGGCATAAAGAGCCATGACTATAGAAAGGACTTTTCCAAAATTAAAATGGTGAGCTGAACTCTTAAATGCAATTGTTGGCTTATGCATTACTCCTAAAATCAGAGTAAATATATTGCACCATCCAATTATTTTAAGATGTTCATAAACATTTTGCTGTGGACATACAGCAATGAACTCTACAAACTGAATGAATCAAAGTATTATTGAGCAGTCACCAAGTGGTGTGTATTTTGTTTCCTAGACAGTGCTTTATAGGGAGTCAGCTCAGCTAAGCACAAAATCCCTTTCACTGAGACCATCCTCATCCCTAACATCCACAAGGAAGAGCACTCTTGTATCTTTGTTGTTACCAAATGACCAGTCTTCTGACCATAGTTGATTGGCTCAGGGTTAGCATCAACTTTAAACATGTCAATCAGATTATCTGTTCCCAGAATAGGATGTGGGTCATGTGGCTATCTCTCATCCAATCAGGTGGGTGGAATGAGAGATGAAATACTATGACTGGCTATCATTAGGTCACATATACCCACCTTTGGCACTTTGCTGATGGAGAAGCAGAAGACAGCATCCCCATACCACCTGACCTCAGCAAAAATATTAAAGTCGGAGGGCGGGGATTATTTAGAGAGGAACCCAGCAGCAAAGCAGGAATTGAGTTTTCTAAGTCTTTTTAAAATAAACCCAGAACTAGAGAGGAATTACTTTGTACCAGTTCTTATGACTTCCCAATGCCATTTTAGATGTGAACTTTAATTCTTAATTTAGCATATTTCTCAATCACTCACTCACTCAATGAATACACTATACGTGTCTGTATGTTTTTAATGTGGACAATAAACCTCATCTCCAAATCCTGGTCCTGTATGTCCAGAATAGGACTAAGTAAACTATATTCTTCCAAAGATTTCCCCACCCCAGGTGATTCTGACACAAAGTCACACTGAGATACACTGCTGCTGGTCATTGGGATGCATTAGGGTGCTGTTTTACAGAAGTTGTCTAATGTGGCTAAGAGATAAATTGAGGAAGCAAGACTAAAAGCAAGGAAGCAAAGAATAGGCTTCCTGTAAAAGGTCAGGAACCAACCAACCTACAGACTGCAGAAAAGGAGACAGAATCTACAGCTCTCTTAGAGCCTGTGCTCACACAAGAAGCCAGGGATCAATCCAGTCTGGCCAACTGAGCTTAAATGCTCCCCCAGCAAGAAAGAAGCAGTTGACCAAGGAGGAGATGCCACCACTACTTCAATAGAACCCTATGGTCCAGCCATTGTGAATCCTCTCTCTTTTGCTGAGCCCACTGTAGTCTGTCTCCCTTGCCTTTATGCCTTAGAACACACTGTTCCTTCTACCTTCCCCTTCTTGTCTGCCTTGAGAATTCTTATTTATTCATGTCACCCCTCAATTTCAGCACCAGACTTTTAGGAAGCTCTTGCATCTATCTGCCCTCCAAACTCTCTTCAGAAGGCAGCCCATGTGTACTTTTGTCTGTGTACCTGCCCATCTCACATGACTGTGAGCGACTGAGGGGACTGGGTTCTAATCACCTTAAAATCCCTAGCATCCAGCAGAACTGACCACTCTCATGCATTGGTTAGTGATTGCCTTCCAGATGAGCAGCTACACTGCACAGCGCAAGAGAGGATAGAACTCAGGAAACTTGACTTGGGGATGCTGCAAGGAAATCTCTTATCCCTACCCTGTAAGCAGACAGGAAATCTGAGTCTCTCCAGAAGGCAGAAAGCCTCAAGGCAATAAGCCCTCTCCCCAGAGCTGCAGGCTGGGGGGTAGGCTAGATAAATAAAGTTCTATAGGATTCATGTTTATCTGATTTAAGCAAAGCAAATTTTGCTATGGGATTTGGTTCTGTGTTGTGAGATAGCAGCCTTTGATGGCAAATAAAAGCTACATCAAATGGGTATTTTATAACACCTGGCTACCTGGGCTTAATGTTTATGCCTTACATAGTTTATAGACTGGTCAAAGCACTGCCATGTATTTTAGAAGAATCTTATTTTTGAATATAAAATGTATACTAGAGAACATGCATAATCTAAGGCACACGTTGGTAAGAGAGAGACGGAGAACACACACCTGTAGTGTTCCAGAAATCAGAAACTTTGGCTACTTTCCTAATTTGTAAGGAAGAGAGTTTAGGAAGGGGGATGCATCAGGAAGTGAAGAAAGGCCTCATGAATTCAGAGCTTCTTTAGAATGAGAGGCAAATGCGGCTGTATCCCAGCCAACATGATATAAAACATTTAGTATCATCTTTGCGCACATCGCAAGAGCTCTGAACAGGATCCCAGAATTTCACAGCTCCAGCTCCGTCTCCGGAAACTCAGGAGTCTGGGACTCAGGGGAACCTACATATTGCATTTGGCATCTCGGAGAGCCCCCGCCTTGGGAAGAAGGAAGCCGTTGCTTCTGTCACCTGGACTATGGGAAGAGGAAGCACCGGTATTATCTTTACTTCCTGAATTCTCTCCTACCTGAACTTTGGAGGAGGAATTCTAATAGTTATGTCAATACAGAAACTCTGCCTCCACATCCTGAAGTTCCTACTTACAAATGGCTTTTGTATCAAAAGGTAAGAGATCAATTCATCCCTCCCCCAAAGTGAATGCAGATCAACTAATATTTTCCTAGACAAATGTAATTATCTCAGTACCTTTGGGGAGTGTGGAGTCCTAGACTCCAGCCCCCTGCCTCCCTGAGCCTTCACTTAGAGTAGGAATGGTCTTCTAGGGGAATTGGCCAGCACCTGCCCAGCTCTACCACGTAAAGGCCTTTTTTTATGAGATCTGCTGACACTAGTCTATTTAGTCTTTCCATCTGCCACCACTAATGGGTGGTGCATGGACTTGTTCTGAAGACAAAGAGAGTGAGCAGGAAGAGGCCCATCTGCACTGAGACTGGGTGGTACAGTAGCTAGCCACAGGAGGTCAGGACTGTAGAGGGAAAGGGTTTATGGGTAACTCAGAATCAAGTAAAGATGTTGGCATTAGACAGAGTGTAAGAGGTTCTTAAACCTACAGGACAACAAAATTGCCTCAGGAGCTCATCATTGTTCCATAAGATTAGAAATAAATTCATGACCACTCTAAGGATTTTGGTGCCATAACTCTTGGTACAGCCATATCATGGGACACACTAAAGCTGTAAAAGCGGGCAGGTCTGTTGTGACCAATGCCGATGCTCTCAGAGAAAAAGAAAGGACCAGACACAAAAGCAAAATAGTGAACAGTGTGCATCTTGGACCATCCTTGCCTTAAAAAATGCATGTATGGTTTGAGTCCTGGACCTGGTGGCTTGCTTTCTCACTCTCCCTCTCTCTCTGTCAGATTAAACTGGAAAATAATAATAATTTTAAAATTAAATAAAATAATTCTAAAAAAAAATGCACATACTAAGGATCAACAGATGGCATAATGGTTACATCCCTGGACTCCCATGCAGTTTACCATGAGCCAAGTCCCAGACCCAGCAGCTTAAAACTCACACTGGGCATGTGTGCATGTGTGCCCAAAATCCCGAGAGGAGAATGGAGAAGCAGGGATTACAGAGTGGCCATCCCCCCTGGGGGGGGTGATTTCTCGCTTTCCAGCTCTCTGTCTCTCTGGGAAGCAAACGCACCATGTAACAAAAAGCTCTCTAAAAAAGAAAGAAAAGAAAAAGAAAAAGTAAAAGTGCACATACTGAAAAATGCTGTGTAGGAGTAGGACTTCTCTGGAAGGACACACACAAGACAGTGGAGGTTTTCTGTGAAAAGAAAACTAGTGGCCAGGAGACAAGGTAGACACCAATTACAATTATTATGTACATGTGTTATTTTGTCAATTGCTCAAGCAGTTCATACAAAACGTGTGTGTGTATGTGTATAAGACATGATGACGGGGTGGTGAGAGGGGCATGAGCTGAGTTCTACAAGCAACGGGCCGAATTTTACCCCCCAGATTCAGATGTGAAGGACCTAACCCCCATGTAGCTGCATTTGGAGTGAGGAAGTTACTAAGGTTAAATGAAGCCATTAGTAAGGAGCCCTGGATCTGAAAGGATTAGTGCCTCTGTCAGAAGAGATGACAGAGATGGAGTCTACTTCCTTTTTCGCCACGTGGGGACACAGAAAGAAGACCGCAAGTTAGGAAGGGGACCCTCTCCGGAAACCAAGTAGTTTAGCACCTTGACCTTGAACTTCCCAACCTCCACAAGGGTGAGAAATAAGTGTTCCTTGTTTAAGCCAATCAGCCCATTGTATTGCTTTAGGGCAGCTGGAGCTTACTAATACAGAAACTAAGGACCCAATCAGAAAGTTGCAGTTAACTTAAGGCATTCAGGTTGTTCATAAAGGCCTGAGGGGAGGTCGGGGGGAGAAAGATCATGGGGACACCAGGCCCCCATTGGGAAGCTATGGTTCCTCCTAAACTGCTTCGGTGCCCACCAGATTTGGAAGGACGCGCCCCTGGTGTACATCGTAGGCCCAGCCAAGGCTGGTATTTCTGGAGGCCATCGGTGTGCTTGTCTCCTGCAAGCAGCTGCCCTGATGGGTGCACCCGCTCATCCCGGTAACTAGTACTCCCAATGAAGTCACTTGGCCACAGCGAACTCTGCTGCTGTGGCAGTCCACCCCTCTCCAGGGGCCATGCCAACTATTCCCTCGGAGATGCCTTGGCTCCCTCTCACTGGTGTGGTCACTCCACTTAGCTATTTGTGCAGGCTTTGATGGGTTCCTATCATGCCATCTCCCAGGTTTACACCTTGTCTTACCACAAGATGGTGAACATCCAAAGGGCAGTGAATGGATCTCATTTGTCTCTGAATTGCCAGCCCCTAGCATAGTCCCTGTCACAGATGAACGTCCATAAATAAATGTTGAGTGAACAAATATGGAGGAGAGAAGGAAGAAAGAAAAGAAGGAAGAACAATAAAATGAGGTTAGTTGATCCTCTTAAAAATGATCCCTGAAAGCACAAAGGAGCAAAAACTCAGACTGAAATATTCCCTGGGGTCTAAAGTTATGAAATTAAATCACATCATGGGGACTCATGCTGCTTCTTTGTCCATGTGCATGTTCATGGGACAAATCATTAAAAAGAATTAACTTTCCGTTTTGTTTAGTTTTTCTTATTATTTTTTATCACTGCATCTACTCAGAGTTGCCCATCTACTGTAATTTAATATTTCAAACATAAAGATGAGAAGGTTAAAAATGACTTAAGAAGAAGGAGGTGGAGATATGGACTAGACATGACTGGGTGACCTTAACCTTGTCACTTGACTTTTCTGGGTTGACTTTTCCACTGCGAAACAAGGAAAATTATTCTTTATCATGATAGGTCTGTTTCATGTGAAAGGGTTTTGCAAATGCCAAAGAGCTCTTCCAATGTGACCTTTGGTGTTTTTATTATTCTATTTAGCATTAAAGAGAAGGTTGACATGTGAAAGAAAGAACTGGGATATTTTCCTCCCTGCATCAAAACCCGGCACAGAGTCAGACACTGTGGGCCCTCAGTGAGTGCTTGTCAAACAGAACTGGGGGCCTGGTATGTGTCTGGGCGTGTAGGCAAAACTGAGGATACAGACACAGAGTATCGCCTGTCAATCAGATAATGACCAAAGAGAAAGACACATGTGCACAAACAAGATTCTCACTGCTGTCCCACATTTCTGGGGTCAAAGCTACTTCCACGGCAAGGTACATGGCCTCAGTAGATTCCAAACACCTTGAAATTATAATGTGGGCCAGAAATAATTCAGCCTGAACATTGCAAGTGATGTTCCATAGACCTACCCTTGTCAAGACCATCCCTGCCAGCCCCTGCCGTAGCCTAGTTTGCTAATTCCTGGCTAATGCCCGTGTTGCGTCCGTCATGCGCCTCTCCAAATTCTAACTAGTAGGAGGGAAGACCTGCCAAGGAATCCAGTGTCTCTCAACGCTCCCATAAATCCCTTCCACTTGACTCTTTTCCCAAACTGGAGCATGCATATGAACAAAATTGAATTCTGCCCATTAATTTGAAATCACTCTGTACTGATATAACATTTCAACCCTGCCAAAACAGTTTCTATTTCTGAGTAATTCTTTATTCCAAATCCTTCAAATTGGCATTCTTTTCAGAATACTGGGCTCCAGTCTCGGTGGAGGACTGTAGACTGCATATGTCCCCGAAACATCTTTGCTTTCTTCAGAACTTCACAAAGAACTCTTCTGGCGCCATCCATGTCCCATTATGCTCCACAGGTGACATCTTCTGGGTCCTTTCACTTCGGATTTGATCCTGGTATTCATCATTCTTGCTATGAGTTAGTTTCACCACGGGGGCAAAAAGAAAGAATCACTTCGATCCATATGAAGAGGGAAGTAGAGAATGAAAGGCACAGAGCAGCAGCCACGCAGAGGGAAATGCTCTTCCCAGGCTCCATCCACGTCTTCACCTGTCAATTAGATCATGACCAACACTGCCTCCAAAGAGGAGCTGCTGTGGGCAGCTCTGTGCTGTGTTCCTATAGGATCTTGGCCAATGCCGGGCATCTGGCTGAAAGGTAAGGACTGGGTATGTTGACGACTCTGGTTATTCTTTGGGGGCAGGATCTGGGGCCTCTCCAGGGCTTACGATCTCCAAGAAGGGAATAAACATAGAGCTGATATCAGGGAAAAGGTGAAGCAGAAACACTTTCCTTATTGAAAATGTCCTAATGGCAGGAAGACAGAGAGCGTGTTACAGATCAGTCACAGATCAGTCACTGAGGGATCATTCTTGCAACTCACCCTCCTGCCATCCTGACATCCCTTGCTTTGGACCCTTGAAGGTGCTGGGCAAACATCAGCTCACCTCCTTTGGGTCCCCTAATCTTCTTCTGCCTTTACTTTTCCCAGAACAAACAATTCTTCCCACTCTTACAACTCTTGTATCGGCGCATGTGTGCTGGGTTAGTTAATATGGAATGTATCACCCAAAGCAGGCGACTATCGAGAGTTAATTGAAATAGTATTAATTAGTACACCAGGGTAGCAAGTATAAAACAAAACTCTTCTGGACAAATCAGGAAGTACGGTCCCTCTGGTACTAACACTTTTATAGGTGCAAGTGGCAAAAACCCAGTAAAGTAGCTTGAGGAAAACAACATATATTGGGTCATTGGGAAAGTCATGATGCATTTTTGCATAGAAAAATACACTATGGTTTTTCCAACGACCCGATATATTCAGTATGTTATTGACTCAGGTCGAAGCTGGAGTCCGTCACACCGATATTCCAAGTCACTAAATGCATTCTCTGTTGCTGTCCCTCTTTCTTTTGTCTGTCACTGCCACTGTTCAACAACCTTTTCTTCCTTTAGATACAGCCTTTTTTAGGAGTAAGGGAAGAGAGCTACTCCAAGACCTTGAAGCAAGACCTCTTTTCCTCTAGAATTAAAAGTCCCTGGATGAATAATCTCAGAATAGAGACAACTCAGTTCGATGTCCTGTGTGGTACTTCAGGGAAATACTGAGATGCTAGAGAATAATTGGCTTTGTGGAATGTTCAGGCTTTCACTGTGGGCCCAGGTCAGTCTTCCTGTCTTACATCACAAGGTTGGCCCTGAAACATGTGTCTTAGAAGGAGAAGAAGACACTATGATAGAGAGTATGCAATGCCTGCTTGTGGAATTAAGAGTTTTTAAACTATATACCAAAACAAATACACTATTTGGACTTACCAAGTTGGATTTAAGGCAAGGTCTCTAAACATTGATTTCAGGGAGAGAGAAAAAAATTACCGACCCATATGCTTGAGATTCAGAAGGGAGGTTATTATTTGTATTTTCCCATTTCATAGATAAAGAAACTAAGGCCCAGAGAGATTGAGTGTCTTACACAGGACCATACAGACGGTAAGGAGCACTGGAGTAACAGGTCTGATCCAAGCCTGTCCGAGGTGGGAAAGTGCATTAAACCCACCCTGTTCCACCTTGATACTAAGACATAATTCTGCCTTAGTCAAGACCCACTTTGTTTTTAAACAACAGAAATGAAACGCAGACTGGCTTAGGAAAAGAGGGATTCTAAGACACGTAAGTTAAATGTGAGGTGTTCAAAGGTACCAGGGGAGCAGGAACCCCTGGATCTAAGTAAAACCCAAGGAGTATAACCAAACCAGAAAAGAAACAGAGGCTAGCAGGGAGGGAAATATGCACTTACTTAACTTTCCTGAAGTAGAAACGAAGTTAAGCCTTAGGATAAAATAAAAACTATAGCTATCTTTTATGTTTTTATGACTTCATGGATCAAGCTCTGAATTTTCTATTAGAAGCCTCTCTACCTCTAATTCTCCTGGCAAATCAACTTCAGTATCTCAGATTGTCTGTCTCCATGAGGCTTAAGCCACCACTACCAGCAACTCCTGAGCTCAGGATCTCACAGTTTAAAAATCAGAGACCTTGTCCTCTCTCCCTCCCTCCCATTTATATCCTCAAGTTCATCCACACACAGTTCCATCTTAAGAAACTTCAGGGGCCAGCAGATGGTGTAGTGGTTATGTCGTTGTACTACAGCATGGCCAACCACAATTTGAGTCCTGAACCTGGTGACTTAAAAATCATGCCAGGTGCATGTGCATGCATGCCTACAATCCTGGGAGGAGAATGGAGAAGGTATTGAAGCATGGCCATAATCCTGTGGGGGTGATTTCTCACTTTCTCTGTCTCTATATGTGTGTGTCTCTCTCTTTCATGAGTGCACATGCCCTAAGGAAAAAAAAAAAAAAAAAAAAAAAAAAAAAAAAAAAAAAAAAAAAAAAAAACACTTCAAAAGAAAGTTCAGATTGGCCCAGTCTGAGTCATGTATTCACAAGCAATCCAATGGTCAAGGATGTGAAGACCCATGATTCGTTCAACTCCTGTCAGGGGCCATCACTTAGGCATTATTAGACACGGTGCCTAAAGTTTTGGGGTCAAAGCTCCTGTCAGACCACCAGGAAAAATGGAAGAAATGCATTCAGTGTCCACTATGGGTTTCCCATGTAATTAATCAAATTGGCTCTTAAATAAGAATGTAAATGTTTCAGAGCCATTTGGCATACATACAACCACCTTACGCAGTATTAATACCACTGAATCAATATAATATATTGAATCAATATAATATATTCTATTTGTTTGAATGTATTTAATGCTCTTCATGCATCCCAAATGTTCATCACTGCATTGCTAACAGAATCCATGAGACTGGGTGGCTTAGAAGGAAATAGAGGTTTATTTGACAGACAAACCTGGTAGGTGAAGAGTCCAAAGACATAATCTTTATATCAGGCTAATCTATAACACGGCTAACAGAAGCAGAGAGGCCAGCAGTTCAGAGAACTAACCCCTTCTCATGAGAGCTGGAGCTCCCTTGATTCTCTCAAGAGATGGCATTGAGACATTTAAGAGACAGACGCTTCCATGAACCAATCACCCTGATCCAATCACTACCCACTAAAACCAGATTTCTAAACATGATGAACCTTTCTTGGGAAAAAATCATTATCCAAACCATATCCCTAGGACAAACTGTCCAGAAGGCCAACATTTAGTGAAGCTTTCTCTTTTACTGTTAGTCTTAGATTTTGCAAGTGTCCTGGGCTCTTTAACTCTGCTGCCTGATAAAACCTTTGAGTACCATGTCTAATAATTGGTTCTGGAGACAATACAGAAGAATATTTGAAATTACAGCTGCATTGGAAACCCTAGTCTGAGCTTTCAGCAATATGTGGCAGAATATTATTTCTGAAATGTGAACTAAAGTTTTTTCACTCCTCTACCCCAGAAATTCTTTTGCCTTTACCCTCAGCTCTCTTTGAATGACTTTCTTATATTCATTGCCTCAGAAGTAGAGAATACCAAGGCAGAAATAAAACATGCTGCATGTATTTCCCTGATTTTTGTCTTCCAAAAGCCTAGATCCTTAGAGAGACAATGAGGTAGACAAAGGCACAGCAGTTGAAAGAAGTTAACTTTCCTCTCCTTCATACTGACCTCAGTCAAAGGGGAAATGGAACATGCAAGGAAAAGACAAAGGTGTAGACATTGGTGAATCCAAAGATGGGGGACAATCTGAGATAGAGATAACTTGGTTCAATGTCCTGTGTGGCACTTCAGAGAAATACTGAGACACTAGAGAATAATTGGTTTTGTGAAATGTCCAGGCCTTCATTGTGAGCCCAGGTCAGCCTTCCTAAATCTCTCCATCCAGCCTGACCACAGAAAAATCCCTCTGAAGGACCACCAGTTGGCATAATGGCTATGTTGCTGGACTCCCATGTAGTGGACCACCGTTCGAGTCCTGGACCCGGTGGCTTAAACTCACGCCAGGCGCACATGCGTGCATGCCCAAGATCCCGAGAAGAGAATGGAGGAGAAGGGATTGTGGCATGGCCACACCCCTTGGGTGTGATTTTTCACTTTCTGTCTCTCTCTGTCTTTCTGGTGAACACACACGCCCTATAGCAAAAACCTCTCCGAGAAAGAAAGAAAGAAAGAAAGAAAGAAAGAAAGAAAGAAAGGAAGGAAGGAAGGAAGGAAGGAAGGAAGGAAGGAAGGAAGGAAGGAAGGAAGGAAGGAAGGAAGGAAGGGAAAGAAAGAAAGAAAGAAAGAAAGAAAGAAAGAAAGAAAGAAAGAGAGAGAGAGAGAGAGAGAGAGAGAGAGAGAGAGAAGAAAGGAAGGAAGGAAGGAAGGAAGGAAGAGAGAGAGAAAGAAAGAAGAAAGAGAGAAAGAGAGAAAGAGAGAAAGAAAGAAAGAAAGAAAGAAAGAAAGAAAGAAAGAGAAAGAAAGAAAGAAAGAAAGAAAGAAAGAAAGAAAGAAAGAAAGAAAGAAAGAAAGAAAGAAAGAAAGAAAGAAAGAAAAGAAGGAAGGAAGAAAGAGAGAAAGAAAGAACCTGAGAGGACCAGGGATAGAACCGTGGGTCTAAGTAAAACCCAAGGAGTATAACCAAACCAGAGAAGAAACAGAGGCTAGCAGGGAGGGAAATATGCGTTTAACTTGACCAAAGTAGAAACGAAGTTAAGTCTTAGCATAAAATAAAAACTATAGCTATATTTTATGGTTTTATGACTTCATGGATCAAGCGCTGAACTTTCCATAAAGTACAAAGAAAGGAGGAGGAGGAAGAGGAAGGCAGCAAGAAGTATGATCAATCACTGAACACTTCCTCTACGTTGGATCAGAGGGAAAACTTATGTATGTGTGTTGGTCATCTATTGCTGGGTAACAAATCACCACATGGTGACTTACAACTTTCATTTATGATCTCACAGTTTTGGTAGTTCAAGACTCTAGACACCGTGCAACTAAGTTCTCTGCCCAGAGTCTCATATGCTGAAATAAAGAATAAAGGCATCAGTGTTGTGTTTTTATAGAAGCTATATTTGCCTATTTGGCATCCATTCATTACAGGGCCAAACTAGTGATGAGAGTTGTTCGCATCTCTCTGTGATCCAACTTTTATTTTATTTTTTTTTATTTCAATTTATTTATTTGCATTCGTTCACTGTACATCATCACAGCATACAAAATGAGATTTTCCATCCAGAGTACACTGTATATTGTCTCAATCAAGCACATCAACAAACATGTTATTGTCAGCAGATGATCTTCCATTTCTTGTTTTCGGTATGTTTTGCTTTTTTTTCCCCCCATCCTTGATTCCCTATCTCTTACCCTCTGCCATCTCCCATTCTCCTCCCACACTGTCTCTGGTATCTATGTTTGCTTTCTATACTGTTTCCCCCACACACACATTTTATTGAATCACCAAAGACCCTAATCAATCCAAATACCCTCATAGCAAACACAGGTGACACACACATTTCCATGAACACAAGTCTAACATTACGCATCCTATAAAGTAGCACCTAGCTGGGGCTACATATCTTACTGCAGTCATTGAATAGATATATATTTTTTTCCTGAAAGTTTTTTTGGTAACTCAATTTACATTCCTTCCCTAAGCATCATCACAGCACACAAAATGCGATTTCCCATCCAGTACACACTGCATAGTGACTCAATCATGCACATTACAAAAAATTGTCCATTTCTAGTTCCTAGAAATATTTCCACCCCTCTTTCTGACCCTCTGTCCCTTCCCACTCTCCTCTCACACCACCTCTGGTGTCCACAATTGTCCTTCATTCCCTTCCCATCCACATTGCATTGATGACACAATTTCCTACATAATCTAACTACTTTCAATGATGAGTTCACTCATTACTAAGAAAACCAGTTTTAACTTAAATCAAACAAATGCCAAGGAACTTTGCTTAAAGCCAGGAAACAAGTTAGGATTCTGTTCAAATGGTAGGTGCATGAACCTACCAGTCTCATGTACTTTTAACTTCTGTTCTGGTTCAATTTTCCTGATTAAATTCTGGTATATAATATTCAACTCCAGACTTGTCCCTATGATTAAGTTGGCCACTTTCTTAGTTTTTGGACTCTTATTTCCATGTGTCTGTGTTTAATTTTCCTGATACAGCATACCCTTGAGAACTTCTTGGAGATCTGGTTTGGTGCTGGTAAATTCTTTCAGGTTTTGTTTATCTGGGAATGTTCTTGTCTTTTCTTCCCATCTGAAAGATAATCTTGCCGGGTACAGTATTCTTGGCTGAAATTGCTTCTCTCGTAACACTTTGAATGTATTTTCCCATTCTCTCCTCGCTCGCATTGTTTCCAATGAGAGATCTGCTGTTAGCCTGATGGGATGTCCTTTGTAGGTAACTTGATGTTTTTCTCTTGCCAATCTTAGTATCTTGTCTTTGTCTATGGTTTTGGTCAACCTGGCTATAATGTGTCTTGGAGAAGATCTTCTTGGGTTGATTCTATTTGGGGTCCTTTGTATTTCCTGGGACTGGATCTTCGAATGCCTCTCTAGGTTTGGAAAGTTTTCTTGCAGGATTTCATGGAATAGATTATCAATGCCCTTATGGGACTCTTCACCTTCTGGAATGCCAATTATCCGGATATTTGGATGTTTGATGGTATCCAGTACTTCTCGCAAATCATTCTCAAATTTTTGGGTCATTTTCTCAGTCTTCATGGTAGATTTTTCTAGGCCAGCCATTTTCTCTTCTACATCTGAGATTCTCTTTTCTGAATGATCTAGTCTGCTTTTAATACTTTCAAGGGAGATTTTGACTTCTTGTATTATAGACTTTATCTCTAGCAGTTCCGTTTGACTCTTTTGTAAAGTGTGTAATTCCTCTTTTAGATCTTGCAAGAATTTCTTCATCTCCTGGAACTCATCAACTTCTTTCTCCTTTCTCTTTAGCAGTTCATTATCTCTCTTCTCTTCCATCTCTGTTAGCTTCAACATTATGAATGCTCTAAATTCCTTATCAGGCATTTCCATGATTTTCACCGAACTGCTTGTGGATGAAGAAGAGTTACTCTTTTCCCTTAGAGGAGAGGTATTTTCTTGTTTTTCCATATTTCTCATGATCCGGCGGTGATTTCTTGTCATCTGATGGATGGTGTGTTTCTTTCAAATTCTTGAAGTTCAATCTAAATGTTCAGGAGCAAGCAGACAGAGGTGATCTAGAATCTCTTTGCCATTCTGTTGTGATTGCTGGTGCAGCAGATTCAGTAGATATGGGGGAATGTTTTAACCCTATTAGTATTTGGATGTTTAGCTACAGTGCTCTTAGATCCGTCTAAGAAAACATTGAATGGATATTGGAGGGTGGAGAGACAAGAAAAAGGAAAATGAAGAAGGGAGAGAGAAACAACAACAAAAAGATAAAAAAAGACAAAAAAAATTTAAAAATTGTAATTACTGTTATTACTGTAATTACTGTAAAAAAAATTACAAAATAGAAAACCGCACGGTGCGCAAGCACACCGCATGAAAAATCTAGTTCGCTGGAGTCATATGGAACCTTCTTCTGAAGGCCCGGCTTCTTCTGCCTGGGTGGGAGGACCAGAGCAATAATTAACAAGATAAGAGGTGGAGCCAAGAGCCAGAGAAAAATAGTGCCTTTTTAAAAAAGTGTAAAAAGGAAAAATTACCAAAAAAAAAAAAAAAAGGGAAGACAGAAGCAGAAAGAGACAGGAACCGAGACACAGAAAGAGAGATAGAAGGCTGGGGGTGCGGGGTGGGGGGGACTCCCTACTGCTAGCTCGTTTGTTGGAGGCTGAATTATCAGTAGAAAATCTTCATTCCCTAAAAAATCTAGTTCGCTGGAGCCATGTCGTGATCCAACTTTTATAAATGCACAAAAATCATATTGCAAACCCTCCCACCATAAACCACATCTGTGTCTTTTTTTTTTTTTTCTGAGACACTGCCAGCTAACAACTTGTCAGCACTCTAAGTAATAAAGTTTCTGGTCAAGGCTCTCCTCTCATGCCTCCTTCTGCCTCCTGACCAAACCTGGTACTGCCCCAAGTAGCCCTACATGGTGTAGAAAGCAAGGCACCAACAGATTCAGCATCTGGCGAGGTCCCATTTTCTGATTCATGGTGAGCACTGTCCCACTGTACCCTCATATGTCTCAATGTTGGACTAGAACGGTCAGCAGTAAATGTTAGCTGTTTAAGCACTACCCAGTTACAGCAGCTCAAAGATAAGATAAAACTTGTACTGAGAAGTGGACCTGCCAAATTAACAACGCCTAGAAAGGTGGAAGTGACTTTGGAATGGGAAGTCTTGAGATGATTACTAAAATAGACTAGTGAGTGTGCTTATAGTGAGGGATCAGAAAGAGAAGAGGAGAAATGTAGAGAAAGCCTCTGTTTAGAGAATACTGAAGTGGATGTGAGCAGAATCTTGGTAGAAATAAGAACAGGAGAGACCATTCCAATGAGGTTCTGGGTGAAAGTGAGAAACATTTTGGACAACAGAGGAAAGATGATCCTTGTTGTAAAGCGGCAAAGAACATGGCTGAATTCTGTTGTGTCATAGCCTTTTGTGGAAGGTAGAATTTGTGAGCAATGGGACTGAAGAAGTTCCTAGCAAAGTATTGAAGCTATGATATGACATGCATCTTTTTTTTTCTTTTTTTGGAGAGGTTTTTGCTATAGGGTGCGTGTGCTCGCCAGACAGACAGAGAGAGACAGAGAGACAGAAAGCAAGAAATCACCCCCCAGGAGGGATGGCCACACCGCAATCCTTTCTCCTCCATTCTCCTCTCGGGATCTTGGGCATGCACGCACATGCGCCCAGCATGAGTTTAAGCCACCAGGACCGGGACGCGAACCACGGTCGACCACATGGGAGTCCAGCGACATAGCCATTATGCTAACTGCTGGTCCCTCGACATGTGTCTCTTGACCTAGTCTATAGGGTATTGCTCCAGCAACATAAGCAGACCAAGACAAGCCCGAAATATCAATAGTGCTGCAATCAAGAAACTGTTCTAGTGAACTCATGAGGGATGTTTCTATATCAGCTAGCATTTTATGACATGATTGAAAAACTACGTCATTGCTGTCAGAACTTAGCATGGTTCAGATAGGGTTACAGGTGTGTGTAATCATGAACCCAAACCTGAGGACAGTGCAGAATCATTCAGCAGTCATTCTGCTACTCGCCCAGTGCTGTCCCAGCTAGAAGGCAATTAACAGATTCCAGCACCAAGAAGCACACACATCTTGGGGATAAGAGAGGGGGGAGGAACCAGCAGACTGTGTAATGTTTACGTCGTGGACTCCCACATAGTTAACTGCGGTTTGAGTCCTGGATCCAGTGGTTTAAAACTCACATGTGTGTGTGCGTGCCGAGAGGAGAATGGAGCAGAAGGGATTGCTATGTGGCTATCCCCCCACCCCAGGAGAGGTGATTTCTCACTTTCTGTCTCTCTGTCTCTGTCTCTCCAGTGACCGCACACACCCAATAGCAAAATCTCTCTTAAAAAAAAAATAAGTAAAAAGTAAAAATAAATAAATAAAAAGAGTGGGGAGATGTAGTTCCCTGGTGACAAATGTCCGCCCACTTGCCATCGGTGATACTGTTCTTTCAGTGTGAGTCATGCTGCCCTTGCTAAGGTGATGACTGAAATGATTAATCCACCCTCTTGGGGCCTAATATCCTTGAACTTAGCTTCCAGCCGAGCCCCATCCCCGTCTATCGAAGGAAGTCTATGTTAGTGCAGCACCGTGTCCACAAAGGTGGGGAGGGGCATGGCGCAGAACGTGCTCACAGTCTGGCCCCTTCCAAACTGTGAGACACAGACAGGGCACTCCGTGGGAGCTCTGCAGAAGACGGGCTCAGCCATAGCTCTGGACAGTGCCAGCCTGTGTGGGCAGGTCTGAGCTGAAAGCTGGCAGAGGCTTTGCCCTCAGGGAGTCAGCCTGAAACAACAGCATTCCAGACCGCCTTGCCTGGGTCCTCCGCATCATTCCCACAGTCTGGGAGGGCCCGAGAGAGATGGAGAGAGTCGCACAGGCCCAGCCCACCCCTCTCCCAGGGCCCGTTTTATGACCCTGATGCCTGAGGGTGCAGGGTTGGGCCATAAGAGGCCACACAACCTGGCTGGAATGCTGTATTCAACATGGGTACTTACTGAGCCCTGCCTCATACAGAGAGTCCTGCTGGGTTCTGGGAGCTGGAAATAAACAAATGGCACACATTTTGTACTGTCAGGGAACTTACAGTCTAAGGTCCATGAGCCACCGAGACAGTGCTGCAGCCCACAAGCTATTGACTGTTTACCAGGCCTGTTCTCGTTTCTCTCGTTTCATCACAGCATCTTTCCAAAGTGGCCATTGTTATCCTTCCTGACAAACAAGAGAAGAGAATTGAGAGAGGTTAGGAGTCTGTGCCAAGACAATATTAAGGGTTCATCTCTGTAAAAGAAAAAAGAAAAAGAGAAAGAAAGAAAAAGGAAAGAAGACAGAGAGAGAGAGAGAGAGAGAGAGAGAGAGAGAAAGGAGAGAGAGAAAGAAAGGGAAAGGAAAGAAAAGAAGGAAGGAAGAAGGAAAAAAAAAAAGAGAAAAGAAAGAGAGAAAAAAAAGAAACACTTTTAAAATCTGGTGTGCATCAGCATCGTGGTCTCGGGTCCTGGCCTGGCAGGATTTCAGCCCACTGTCCCACCTCACTGACTCTGGGGTTAGCCTCCTCTGGGGACCGGAGACACAGCACCTGTGAATATTAGGGTAGCCAGGGCACCTGCCTTTGCATCCGGAACGCCAGCGCTCATCAGGTTGGTCAACCTTTGTACAGGGCCACCCAAGACCTGCATTGCAGCAAACCATGTCTCTGGCCACCCTGAAGTCCTGAAGACATGGGCATATATGTGTGGACAGTGGCCCCATATGTGAATGGATCAACAAGGGTGAAAGAGACAGGTTGGAGCCCTTCTCTAAGCGCCGACCACCCAGCCAAGACAGCCCAGACTTCTCTACCTGCTAGAACACCGGGTCCTGTTGGAAACACGCCATTGAAAGGAAGGGCGTGTTAGGCGCAGACAAGGGCACGATGCCTGCCCACGGTTTTACTGCATGCTGTCACAGGGACATGCTGTCACAGGGACACTGATTGACACGCAGGATCTGAGCTTGCTGGCTGGTCTGGCTCAGCACTCCGCCTTACCCTCTAGCCTTGCCAGCACATGAGGCCTCGTGCAAGTTTTCTCAGGACTCTCTGAGCCCTGTGAGAAAAAGGGTCAGCCTTGTGACAAGGCAAACCTCCTCTCCCTCAGTCCATACCACCATTTACCTTCCAAGTACACCCCTTAGCAATGTGAAGATCTTAGGGACTCTCACTTTGGCCCAGTGGCATCTGAGCATTCACACAGCTCTTATGTGAAGTTTGCCTTAAGAGCGCTGCTGGTATTGACCACGTGACTTGGAAATAATATTCACCACAATGTGTTTTTGTCTTTTGAGTGGAGGAAGCCCATATCCTAGGACTATGTGCTTCAGGCCTATTCCACTGCTATATTTCTGCATTTATTTTTCATCTTTCTTTCTTTCTATTTCTTACTTCCTTTTTCTTTCTTTCTTCTTTCCTTCTTTCTTTCTTTCTCTTTCTTTCTTTCTTTCTTTCTTTCTTTCTTTCTTTCTTTCTTTCTTTCTTCTCTCTTTTGCTTTCTTTCTTTCTTTAGTTATGAGTGAGAGAGACAGACAACAGCTACACCTCTAAGAGGCTCCTGAGGCTACAATCCACCTTGATTTCAGCCAGCCCAGGATCGTGGACACCCAGGTGCTGGGTGTACTCAGGGAGGTCTCTGGATGTGAACCTGGGACATCCCACATGGGTCAACTCACAGAGCATTGTGTTTCATCACCATACTACCATCTAGCCCCTGCCCACTTTCGTAAATAAAATTTTATTGAGATCTATTCACTCCCATTCATTTACGTGTTGTCTAAAACTGGTGATGGCAAAGTTGAACAGCTGCCACCAAGTCAGTATGGCCTACAAAGTCTAAAATACTATCTGGCCCTCAAAAGAAAAAGCTGGTCCATCTCTTCCCTAAGGCTTATTCAATTTAATCTTTCATTGATTCATTCTGTTTCCCAGCAGACTAATCTGAAAGTAGATGATTACATCTACCTTCATATCCCCACCACTAAGCGCAGTGCATGGTAAATCCTTAAGAAATATTTGTTGAAAGATGAATGAATGAATGAATGAATGAAATGGTAAGTGGGTAATTTCTAGTTAACATCACTAGGAAACTTTATAGTCTAGTGGAAACAATCTTAAATCAAGTAAAATCCAGTAAGAGCTACCATGTGCATGGTCAAGTTTTCCAGAAAAAAGGCCTCTGACGTAGGTGTATGGAAGCTGATGAGATCAAAGCATGGCCTTGAACAATATTAAGGGTTGGGTTTCTAGCTCTAAAATCCATGGGTTCCAGAAGCAGAAATGATCGAAACTGAGAGGAGCCTCACAGGACTCCGTGAAAGGAACTAAGTTCACTGCCTTCTTCGCCCAGTGTTTGCAATGCATCCTCTATAGTCCTCGCGCTGGGCCAGGGGCTGGGATTTAACCATGAACACGGCAGAACCAGCCTCAGATCCTGACAAGATCACAAGACTTGGAGGGGTCTTGACGTCTTCCATCTTTCACTCTTGGCTCTCAGCCAGGAGCCACACTACCGTGGAAGAAATAGTTAAAACCTTCCCTCCCATCTCCATCTTGAGAAAGTGGCCAGGGCACTGGGGCACCATGGGGACTGGCCAGCTGGAGGCCCAGTCTTCGAGCAGGGCTGTGTCTGCTCCTATTCTGCAGGTGTGGACTGTGTGACTGGCACGTTGCTGATCTCACCATGCCCCTCTTTCTTGTGTATGGAGGATGATCATAGCCCCATCTCTTGGGTTTTGCAGTAGTGTTCCACTAGTTAATATCTGCAATGTACTTGGCATAAGGAAGTCCTTGGATGCTTTGCGTGACCCAGTTCTAACACCCTGCACAGGCAAGTCTTTTCATTCCTAAAAGCCGCCTCCTTTTGGCTAGGGAAGGGTAAACATGGTCACCTAAGGCACTGTAGGTGCTAAGCTTTCCCACACACCTGCTGGTCGTCCTTCACTGGAGCCAGGAAAGGAAATCAACCTGAATCACAGCAAGGAGATCTTATCTGGTGGCATCTCCACATTGCGAACTCCATAGGCATGCACACCACACCTCCACCAATAAACTGGCTTTCTGCTTGCTAAAGAGCCTTTTATTTTATTTATGTTTTTAACCTTTCTGTCTTTCTTTGCCTAATGGACACACATAACAGTGACAATCATATTCCAATGGAATAAAATTGCACCTGCTGCAAAAGCGAAGGCAGTATCACCTATTTTAATGAACAGATACTCAGCACAACAATTTCTGAAGCCCCCTCCCACTCCCTGTCATCTTTCAACTCTCTCCCCCCCCCCCCCCCCGCCCTTCCTCCTTTTGTTTTCCCCTTACTCATTTCCTTTTCCTCCCTTCCCTGCCTCCCCCCCTTTCTCAGCACAAAAGTTGAAGGGGAACAAAATTACCAAGTGGCAGGTACTGCAATTGCCATGAATATCTACCGCCATATATCTTGTCAAAAAATCAGCATGCACGTTAAAAAAGAAGAAAGCAAAACTCAAGACTTAGAAGAAAATGCGGCTCTCCCATATTCTCATTCAATTTTTTTCCTGCTATTTAAATTTCACTATATTTCTTTTTTTAACCTCTCCTGCAGGTCTTTATATGTAGGACAGAACACACACACACACACACACACACACACACACACACACAACCCTCACTTTCCTACTTCTGTCATTTAAAGTATGGAGAAACCAGCAAAGAAAAATCTATTTTCAGCGGTTTCTTGTTAGAATGCTTTTTGCCACTGTGATGAAAGGAGCAGATTTCGAAGAAAGTCAAGTCACTGATGAAGAAGAAGGGACATGTGGCCAGTCATCTGTCTTGTCAATTAAATCACCTGTATATCAAGTTATATATTCTTAGGTAGCTGATATTTCAGGACGAAGGAGATGTATGTACAAATACACTACTATAGATGCATTTATATGCTTAAAAAATAAAGACCCACCTTTATCCTGGCCCACAGCCTAAAGATGATTAAACAAGCACGGGGGAGGGCCCTCAAGCACAAAACAGAATTCAGGCCTCAGAGAACAAAGGTTTCTATCAGACATCTTTTTGTTCTAATGGTCCTTGTGCAGTAAAAATAAAGTCCAAACACTATAATTTTACTCGCAGAAAAGTTACAAATACTGTAGGTATCTTTAGAAACAGCTGCAAAAGTGGTTTCACTTCTGACAAGATTGGTGTTAATTACCAGCAAGGACTTCAGTATAATACTATTTAAATCATTTTAAATTATCCCTCTCAAAAATTAATTTTTCATCAAAGATTACACACAAAAAAAATCATGATATCATCTCTGCAGCTGCGATTTAGTAATAATTTCATCTATTATTACCAATGTCAGTTGGATAAAAGAAAAAATGGCACCCCACCGTGCCGATTCCAGCACAGGCCATATATAGAAATTTTTAACTATCACTTATAATCGCTTTGATGAGCTTAAACCTCCTCTCAATTAACACCCTAAATGACACTGAGACATCTTAATGGGGGATGTAAGTAAGGGAAAAGACTTTAATCAAAGAAGAAAGAAAAAAGTAGCAAGAGAAAGGACGGCTCACTATATACCTCTTTGTGCCCAATCCAATTGAAGTCCTTATCACATTTCCAACCTTTTGGCATCCCAGGCTCCAGAGCACTACCTGGCAGCTGCAGAAGGACACATGGCTGTGGCAGGTCGGTGTGCAGATGATCTTCCACTTACGATGGGAGGGTGCCCCAATAAACCCACCCTACTTGGAAACATTGCTAAATCAAAATGCATGGAACACACATAACCTACTGAACATCCTAGCCTGCCTTACACGTGTTCAGAAGACTAACATTAGCCTACAGTTGAAAAAAAAAATCACGAAACACAGAGCCTATTTTGTACTAAAGTGTTGAATAGCTAACACAATTTATTGAATATCATTTGGAAAGTGAAACACAGAATGGTTGTCTAAGGTTCAAAGTACGGTTTCTACTAAATGGTAATCACTTTGGCACTATCATGAAGTCAAAGAATTGTAAACTGAGCCATCATAAGACAGGGACTCTGCATTCTCTTCAAAAAAATAGACTTTTTCTAGGGTCTCTCCCATCCCGCTTGGCTCATTTACACAAGGGGATGGGAACTTTGGGATGTTGTCACTGGAACAAGTAAAACAAATGAGAAAAGGATAACCTTGGTTTCCTGTTTTTTAGAGAGAGATTTTTGTGTGTGTGCTTGCTGGAGAGATAGAGACAGAGAGACAGAAAGTGAGAAATCACCTCCCAGAGAGATGGTCCTGCTGCAATCCTTTCTTCTCCATTCTCCTCTTGGGATTTTGGGCATGCACGCACACATATGCTTGGCATGAGTTGTTTTGTTTTGTTTTTCTTTTTTTGGAGAGGTTTTTGCTATAAGGCACATGCGTTCACCAGAAAGATAAGAGAGATAGAAAACCAGAAATCACCCCCCAGGGGGATGGCCACGCCTCAATCCCTTCTCCATTCTCTTCTTGAGATCTTGGATATGCACACATGCACATCCTGTGTGAATTTAAACTACTAAGTCCCAGACTGGAACCGTGGTCGACTGCATAGGAATCCAGTAAGATAGCCATTATACCAACTGCTGGTCCCCCAGTATGAGTTTTAAGACACCAGATCTGGGACTCGAACTATAGTTGACTACTCGGAAGTTCAGTGATGTAGCCATTACGCCATCTGCTGGTCCCAGGATGACCTTGTTTTGTGAAAATCATCTTCAGGTATTCCAGAGTAGCAGTTTGGAGATCCAGTTCACTCACATTGAGACACCTCAACTCACCCTCAGTAGGGCCAGAGGATAAAATGGTTCCCTCTAGACACATCTGAATTACACAAACTCACACAGCCATGGGGATGTTACAGAAAGACATTTTATAGACCATTGTTTTTTAACCATGTTTTTTAATCACTACTGTTCCTGGGCTTTGGGAGAATTGAAAATAAAATGAAATAAAGCAAAAGCAAATAAAAACTGACCAGCATGTCTTACTCTTTTTGAACTGTGTTTGCGGTATCCATGGTGATTTTGTTCTTGATTAAGATGTCTAACGAGCATGTGTTAACATTGTGCTTTACCTCCCAGAAAATTAACTGGGCCTTCCATGGCTCTGAGATCAGGAGCCCTGATCTTTGGAGTCATATGTGTGTATTGGGTCAAAAAAGTAATAGGTTGTAAAGTCTTGAAAATTGTAGTTTTAAAATTAAATAGATGAAATTTGACTTTTAGAATTGACTTACCTCTTTTGATTCTTAAGCCTGGGAAGATAGGAAGAGTATCCCACTGCTGCCTTCCTTGTGCCAGAGTCTGAGAGAAAAGTGGGGAAAGTGTGCCCTCCATTTTTATCAGTGAAAGTGATAATTTCCTGCCTGTCAGCACTAACCACCAACATTAGGGCAGTGCTGAAAATTACAGTCCAGCAGGCACCATACTTCTCATCACAACTCTACCAATAAGGACAACGGTAATATGGAAGTAACATGATGCTCTGGGAGGCTGACCTCCACATTAGAAGGTTCCACGTTTGCATTCGGAGACCTCCCTGAACAAATCAGGTGTGCAGGTGCCCAGTATTTGGGGCCAGCTGAGGTAGGAGTAGATGAAGGAATCAAAACACTGTTGGAGGTCTTGTCTCTCTCTTACTCAAAGTAGAAATAAATTAACTTTAAAAACATGGGATGGGAGAGGGTGCTGTCTTTTCATCTGTCTCTCTCTCTCTCACTAGTGAAAGAAATAAGTATATAAATTTTTAAAATGGGAAGGGGGGAAGACATACTGTCTCTGTCTGTCTCTCTCACTTATGGAAGAAATAAATAAATAAACTTCGAAAACAGGGGAGTGGGAGGAGAGGTTGTATAATGGTAAAATGCTGTGATCTTTGAGGCTAACTCACATGAGAAGGTTCTGGGTTTATGTACAGAGAATCTCCCTGAGTATGCACATGATCAGGGACTGACTTTGGCTAAAAGTGGATCATGGTATCAAGAGCCTGTTGGAGATGCTATCTATATCTCTCTGTCTCTCTCACTCACAGAGGAAAGAAAAAGAACTTTTAAAAAATAAAGTTAGAGAAGTTAGAATTAGAAATAGGCTTCATATTGATGGGTAAATCAGAGATCAAGATCAATATTTTTCCCTAGAATAAAAAGTGACTTAGAATGTTTTCATGTTTTTCTGGTTATTCAGAGAGTTTCTTAATACCCTTTCCATCTCTGTTCTAGCAAACTTGGTGGAATTATGCTATATCAAGAATAATTTTAACTGTGTTTTTTTTATTAGGTAGAATTTATTTTTTCACTTCATTCTTCTGGATATTGCTTTAAATATAGATAGGCATGTATACATATACAAACAATAAAAATGTACTAATTTATATCCTCATCTTTAATATCTATTTACCTCAAAATATCCTCTGTCTGGTGTCCTTCTTCCAAAAATGTTTTCAAAGAGAATGTGTTTGGATAATAAACCTTCTGAGATCTTACTCATTTAAAAACATTATGCTCAGGAGATCAGCAGATGGCATAATGGTTATATCACTGGTTTTAGTGGTTTGAGTCCTGGACACAGCAACTTAAACCTCAGGCCAGGCATATGTGCATGTGTGCCCAATATCCTGAGAGTAAAATAGAGGAGAAGGGATTGCAGCATGGCCGTCCCCCTTGGGGAGTGATTTCTTGCTTTCTGTCTCTCTGTCTCTCTGGCAAGCACATGCACCCTACAGCAAAAATATCACTCTCTCTCTCTTTCTCAAAAAAAAAAAAAAAAAAAAAAAAGATAATTTAGCTGGATATAAAATTATGTAATGAGTTATTTTTATGCAGCACTTTGAAAATAATTCTGAACTCTTTTCTTGATTCAGTTTTACTACTGAAAACTAAGATATTAGTGAGAATTTTATTTCTGTATGGATGATTTATAGATCCTTTCTGGAAGCTTGTTGTTTTTTCCTTCTTTTTTCTTCAATGTTCCTAAATATAATTCTATTGCATAAGTGTGATTTTTCTCTTGACATTTTATAAAAACTTTTAATATAAATTTCTTTTTATTCTTTTATTCTGTGATCATTTGTTTTTCAACTCCTCCCTCTCCTATTTCTTCTCTTTTCCTATGACTGTCTATTAATTCATATCAGAAGGTCTACCTCTACTCTCCATTTATTTTAACTTTCCTTTTATACTTTGAAACTCTTTATCTCATCAATATATTTTCATTTGATTGTCACAGAACTATGGAAATGGATTTTTTTTTTCCATAGGGCACATGTGCTTGCTGGAGACAGAGGGAGACAGAGAGAGGGAAAGTGAGAAATCATTTTCCAGTGAGAATGGCCACACTACAATTCCTTCTTCTCCATTATCTTTTGGGGATTTTGGGTACACATGCTCACATGCCCAGCATAATTTTCAAGCTGTCAGGTCTGGGACTCGAACCACAGTTGGCCATGAGGGAATCCAGAACCTTAACCAATACACCATCTGCTGGCCCCTGGAAATGGAATTTTGTTATCCACATTATACATATGAGAAAATCAAGGTCCAAAGAAATCAAGAAGTTGAACCAAATTTATGCAGAAAATAAGGGCAAGTCTTAGTATCATTGATCCAAAAACAGGTTTTCCCTATACCACATCTGAGAAGTGGAAGGAAGACATGGATTCTTGTTTATTTTTTAAAATCATAGTTCTTGAGTTCCACAATGTTCCTGGATCTACATTAGGCTCTGTACAGACCCTCCCTCCAGAGAAGAGGAGGTGGAATACAAATATGAAATATTGTTCCTGAAAAAAATGTGTACCTTATAGTAGAATTTGGAATTCAAAAAGGAAGAAGAAAATTCAATTACAGCATTTTGAGAAAGAAGATTAGTTTCAAACTTATAATATTTGGTCAATAAAGCTAAGACCAGAAGAATGGATATGAGTTAGTCAGCTGTCTGAACATAGAATCTCAGATAGTCACATGCTGTCCTATGCTTCAATCCCTACATCTCCCCATGGGAGTTTGTCAGAAGAACGTGCTTCTATGACTAATAGTGTACATTTACAAGCAGTGTGTTCTTTGTAAATGAAACTGACACTGAAACATTCCGAGATATATGAGAGAACTTTGAAAAATGGAATTAAAATATGACTTCATTTTTATGCCAAAATTTTTAATCCATGCAATTTTTTTCATAATATGCATTTTCCATGAACTTGTTAAAAATCTTTTATTCTTTTTTTGGCTTATGATACAAGGAGTTCTGGACTTTGAGTCAGAGACATGGTTCAACACATGGTTGTATTTCTAATTCCCAAGTCTATGTTTCCTCCATACCGCCTTCTAGCTGTGAAGACAGAAAAAATCCTGGAGTAAGGGGAACAGTCCCTTCTCTTTGTAGGAGCATTTCTTAATGTCTCCAAACTGCAGTCTTTGCATATCCAACTTTGCACCATGTTGTCCTGCCTGATAGAAAGGGTCAGTCAAATATGTGTGTAGATGGTTCTAGTTTATAATTGTCTCATGCTGGGACAGCAATACACATTCAGTAGAAACTACTTTAGGCACCCAGACAACTATTCTGTGTTTCCCTTTTAGTACATTAATCAATAGATTACATGAGATATTTGTACTTACAATAAGTACAAATAATTGTACTTATTTTATTCTAGTACAATCTAGAATAAAATAAGATTTGTGTTGGATAAATTTGTCCAACTGTAGGCCAACGCAAGTGTTTGAGCATGTGTAAGGAAAGCTCTGCTAAGCTAAAATATTTGGTAAATTGGGGGCATTTAATGCATTTTCAATTCACAGTATTTTACAAAGGATTTATCAGGATGCAACCCCATCATACGCAAGGACCATTTGTACCTGCAACTGGCACAAGGCAGTACTTTTATGACTGCTGGTCTCAGTCCTTCCAGTGATAAACAAACCAACTATGAGGAATTTCATCATAGTGGGTCTACTGAAAATAAACCCCACACTCCCTCACCTAATAATGCAGTTCTTCTCAGGACCCAGGCCTCTGTTCAGAACCAGAGCAAGAGTTCTGAGATGGAGAAATCAAAACCTGGAGTGGATCTGTTACAGAGTTGCCCACGTGGGCACAGATCTTCCAGGTCAGTCTAACTCCAGCTCAGAAGGGGCCTGTGAGAGCAAGCAGATGCATGCCCAGGCAGTGCATCCCCTAACTGGAGAATGGAGCACTTTTCACATTGTCAGCACAACCGAGGGAGTCTAAATTGGCATTTGGTGCACATGCCCAGAAAACCCCATTCACTTCTAAAATGAAGGGCTCTTAAAAAATGTGAAGTATTGAATTTGGAAAGAATTGAGGATTTGGGCATACGCAGTGTAGAGCAATTTAATATTATGGGAACTCTTCAACTATTTTTTTTCATGTAAGTACTTTATTTTGGAAGTGACTCAAATAATGCTCTATTACTACATTGAACACATGTCTGACTTGAGAATGCAATCACCCAACAACAAAAAATAAATCCCCTCAAAGTCCCCAAAATGGGAGGAAATATGGAGAGAAGGTAATACTCAATTCTTCTGCACACCTAGAATATCTTCACTTTTCCGCTATATCTCTTCAAGCATTGTGCACTTATAACCCCAAACTTAAATGCTTGCCTCTCTGATGGCTTTAAATTCAGATTTACTGACAGATATTGAATGCCTACTGTCAGCCAACCAATTTCTCAATTGTGAGGTCATTCAGTCACATAGCAACTCTAATGTAAATGGATTTGACCTCCGAGGAAGCAGGAGCTCAGAAGAGCTAAGAAGTCTTTGAACTTCTTTAATACTCACACTTGAGCTGTTTTAATACTCACACTGGAGCTGTGTTAATACTCATTCATGAAAGGAAGGATGGGTCTGTGCTTGATGACCCAAGGAAGAATATACTTTGCCCAGTAAGGAGATGTCTAACAAACCAATGAGGAAGAGTCTTGTCCTCAGGGTCTTGAGATGTAGTAGAAATGATGAAATTTAGATTCAGGAAATCTGATTGCTGATCCCCTGGAGAGAGTCACTTTTCTCAAGTGCGGCACATATATCCTATGGAATACTATTCAGCTATAAAAAATCAACAAGACCCTGGGATTTAATAGAAAGTGGAAGAATATGGAAGATTTACTACTGAGAGAAGCAACCCAGGTATGAAAGAGAAACACTGTATGTCTCCACTTAATATATACTGACTATTCACACTCTAAGGTGGAAACTGAAAGGTTAGAGGACATAGAAGCATTGAAAATGGTTATAGATACTGGAGACAATGTGAGAAGAGAGTGAGAGAAGGAGAAATAGTGTAAGGAAAGAAAATAAGGGTGGAAACAGAGAGGCAAGACATTTATGGGACACAGAAATGATTTTCTGTTGATGATAACATGTTTTGTATCCTCAACTGGACTGGTGTGAAGTGTATTCCTGTTGGGTAAATTCAATTTACATGCTAAGTGAGATATAGTGATTGAATGTATAAAATGAAGAAAAAAATAAAGTCATTTTTCTCATATACAAAGGGACTTCAAAAAGTTCATGGAATGGGACCAGCAGTTAGTGTAATGGCTATGTCGCTGGACTCCCATGTAGTCCACCATGGTTCGAGTCCTGGTCCCGGTGGCTTAAACTCATGCCAGGCACGTGTGCATGCATGTCCAAGATCCTGAGAGGAGAATGGAGGAGAAGGGATTGCGGTGTGGCCATCCCCCCTGGGGGGTGATTTCTTGCTTTCTGTCTCTATGTCTCTCTCTGTCTTTCTGGCTAGCTCATGCGCCCTATAGCAAAACCTCTAAAAAAAGAACAAATAAAGCAGTTCATGGAACAATGAAGTTAAAGTATGAGTTTACTCTGGAACCAAAAAAAGAATTGAATCCATGCATATTTTTTTATAATACACATTTCCCATATACTTTTTGAAGACACTTAGTGTATAAAACAAGGAGACCTTAGAGGTTGATGGGAGAAGAGATGAAATAGTAGAGAGAATGTTCTTGGTCCAAGAGTTTGACATTGGGCTCTCAAGTACTATTGCTCTTAGTCTTCCCTTTCAAAAGGAAAGATACCTAAGACCTTGGGCCATCACCACCAGGCTACTGAGAGTGGATTTCAGCCCTGGTGAAGAAGCATAGGCCTTCCAATATGGATGAACCAGTAAGTTAATCTTCTCCTGCAATTTGTACTGCTATGAAAACCCATAGCCTTGGACAAGGCCTGGACCACTGGTTTCTAGACATTACACTGAATGCATACTACCACCTGTTAGCATACAACTTTTCTCTAGAAAGATGAGACAGAAAAAAAAAAAAAAAAAAAAAAAAAAACTCCCCAAAAAAGCAATGGAAGAGGCACAAGAGTAGTGTCTTCATTGTACATGCTGTAGGCAGGCCACAGCTCACAAAGGCATGTCTCAAATTGACACTCTAGCAACTGAGAGGTAACCAATTTCTCTCCTCTCTACACTGGATAGTCACTGGCAGACCTAGGACACAGAAGACCAAAGGAAACTCTTGATATCATATGTTATGGTCTCCCTTCTAGACATACAAGAGCTTTGAGCCTAGATCAAGAAAGACCTGCAAGTTCAGGTACAGCCACACCAATGTCTATGTCTTCACCATCCAGGCTAGGGTTCTTCAAACCCGACATCCTGCCTCCTCTTCAGGAAGAAGAAACCCTGAAACAACAATTTCTGCTTCTCAACTTCCAGTGGTTTTGCTTTTGTTTCTTCATTTGCCAAAGAATGCATGTACTCACCAGAGAAAGAGAGAGAGAGACAGATAGACAGCAAGGGAGGAAAAGTGAAAAAGCACTCCCCTCCCCAACGGAGAATGATTATGCCGTAATCCCTTCTCCTCCATTTCTCCATTGTTTTAGGCTCTTGGGCACATAGACAGATACGACACACCAGCGTGTTTCTCAAGCTGCCATATCCATCAGGCAACTGTTCAGTAAGCCATGTGGGATCCAGCTGCCTTAACCACCATGCGACCAGCTGATCTCTAGTGGTCTTTGTTTGTTTGTTTTTAAGTTACCATCAATTGCCTTTATAGGAGTTGTAATTATTGAACTTCCATCCAAGATTCTGTCCTCTCATCTCTTCTTCTACCACTCAAGACCTCTTCCTGGAAGATCCTAGCCAGGCCCATGGCTTCAAGTGCACATTCTAAGCTTGAAACTTCCAAACACTCTTTCTGGCTCAGATCTTCATGCATTTGTGTCCCAAGACTGCTGGGAACTCCCCCAGACATAGTATATATACTTCAAATTCAGCATATCTCATACCTGCCTATTCCTTCCAACAAATTAACAAATAAAACAATTGCAAATGGTATTCAGAAATGTAGTGTTTCAAAGAAAGAAATCAAGGTGCTGAATAATGAAACTTGGTTCTCGAATACAAGTGGTAAGAAAAGTCTTCTTAAACATGAAGATATTTGAGTTGAAATCTGAAAAATAAGGAGAAATAAAACAAGCTAAAGAGAGTACATCCTGAGCAGACAGAACATCATATGCTAAGACTGTGAGGTGGGAAAGAGCTTGACCAGTTGGAGGGGAGAAAGAAAGACCACATGTCTTGAGGATCTCGAGATAGAGAGGAACACCAGATTGAAGAAGCAGCAGGAGACCAATCATGCAATTGGAGTCAGGGTATTATTTTAAGAACAATAACAAGCCTTAAATAAAATTTACACAAATAATAAGTGTCAGAGCCAAGGTGAAGACCAGACACTGTGTCTCCAGCTATTTCTCTGCATCAAGAAGTTTGCATTACTCTGAATTTTTCCCAGTTCTTTTTCTGCCACTATGATCATTTTGCTCTTCTTATCTTCTAAGTTGTCCCTCATCTCAATCCCTCTGCTCTCGTACTGTTTAAGCAGTAGCCCACTATTATAGGCTGAATTCTTTCCCCCTCAAAATCCATATGTTGAAGTCCTAACCTCCAAAACTCTCAGGATGTGAACATATTTGGACATCAGGCCTGTAAAGGGATAATTAAATTCAAATAAGGTAGTAAGGTGGGCCCTAATCCATCTAACTGGTGTCTGTCTAAAAAGAGAATTTGGATACACGGAGATACCAGAGGTGTGTGAGAGCACAGAGAGAAAATAGCTATCTACAAGCCCCAAGAGAGGACTCAGATGAAATCAGCCTTGCTGCTTCCTTGGTTTTGAACATCAAGCCTCCAGAAGAGTAAGAAGACACATTTCTGTTTAAGACACCCATTCTCTAGTATTTTGTCATGGCTGTCCTAGCAGACTGTGACAATGCCACTTCACTCTCCCTTTTCCTACAGAGCTGCCTGACTAGCAATGCCTGATTGCCCCTGAAATATGAACGTGCATTTCATTGGCTCTGCCTGTAAAGGTGGTGTTGGGGGCAGGCTCCTCTCCAGCATCTCTGGGTCAGTGCCCTGTTTGAGAAGGCTTTATTGCCATTTCCTCAGCATGGACCTAATTGTTTATTGGTATTGCAGTGCAGGATTTTAGCATCAGCTGAACAAAGCATAGCATGGGAAACAAGTCTGCCTGGTCTACAGAGAGCACCAGGAGAGGGGCTGATCTTATTTAGAAGAATATTCGTGTTCCCAATATCCAATGTTCGCATAGGGCATCTTCAGGAATATAAAAATAGATCAAGAGATTTATTATTTTGGATGCAGGAGAGGTGGGGGTTAGACTGGTAAAACATCGAAGATTTCATTTATACATAGTTTAAAATGTTTGTAAATATTTAACGGAAACAACGAGCAATAAACTCAAATTATTGCCGACTGCAGGAAAGAACTAGAAGGTAATTTATCAACGAAGAGGGAGGGATGGATGCTGTATTTTACTGGGGCCCACACATTCTGACATGCTAATGGGGATTGTGTCAGTTAAATGTTGGCATGTACCGAATCATGGCCCAGTCTAAATGCCTTAGTCATGGCAGGGGGTTAAAAAAGAGAATATTTGAGGATAATGTGAATTAAAAAGGCAAGTTAGTTTAAATTTCTGTTTGGTAGGCCCCCAGGCCTACAAGTCCAGTGGGAATACACTCTAGCTGGGGCTTGATGAATGGCCTTAATGAAGTTGGACACCTTGGAATACATGCATAAAATGTTTTTAAATATTGATACGATGTCATTGTGTGTCTGAAGATATTGAAATGTTCATTCTCTGAGAAAGACAGGTTCCATCTAATTTATTAAAGGTGGAAATGATTATTTACATTTGAAAATGGAATGTGTGCCCAGATAGAAGCCAGGGCAATAAAATAATTATTGCATTTAAAATAACAGGTATATTTCTTGCCTTCCATCTTCTGGAAGGGCAAAAATCAAAATATGTCTATCGTCCTGCAAATGCCTTGGAGTTTATGGTGGCTGTTAAGAAAACAATAGCAATTTTCTTTAAGGTTATAGTTTCAGGTTCCTGTGGTATGGCTGCAAATAGATCTTCTAAGAACAGTTAATGAGGTTTAATCTGCCTATGTGGTGGAGAAGGAATGATGGAAAGGCTTCCAGCATGCAATGGGAGCCGCCCCACTTTCTCCCGATGTGTCTATTAGGACATTTCCATGACACTGCCTGGCGTCTGCAACCTGCTATGTTGCTCGCTGATGGAATGAAGAAGCATGGCGTGATAGTGGAAAGCTGAGTTCTGTTGTGATATGAGAGTTTCTACGGAGAATGCCTCCGGGCAGCTGTCTGCCTCATGTGTTCGACATCAGGGCTGTGTAGCAAGCTGGAGTAGAAGTGTATTAAAGCTAGCAGGCAGTGCAGAGTCAGCTGGAGGTTCGGAAGTGCTAACTAGGCCGATGAACCAAGGGCGGACCCAGGTATAAAAATAAAATCACCGCAAGCCTATTTCATTTCTTGCCTATGCATCTTGGCTTGAAGAGCTAATTGCACCTCACTGGATGTGAGGTTTTTGCTCTTGGAAAGCTGTGTAAGTAGTCTACTCACTATCCCATTATTTCCTATTAATTTCCCATCATTTTCGCTATGGCTGTGCGTGCATGACAGGCAAGTCACACTGAAGCACCAGTCGCTCCTTTCATCACTACTGATGGGAATCACCATGGCCAAATGCAGACAGCCACACTGCATAGCACTTGAAAATGGGTGAGAGGAGTGCACAGAGAACAATGGTCAGGGTCAGAAGATGGGGTCAGAGCAAGTCACTCTATGTTTACCAAGTACCTGCCACGATCCCAAGTTTCTCTGACCTTGGGCAAATTCCTTAACTTCTCTGTGCCCCCATTTCCTCATCTGTAACATAGGTGGTGTAACAGCAATATTGTAAGAGGGTCATAGGATTCAATAAGTTAACATATTGAAAGTCCATAGACTAGGGTCTAGTTCACGGTTGGTGCTCAGTAAATGTTGGTATTATTGTTGATCAAGCGTTGTTGCATTAAACACTGTCTTAGACACCATACACAAACAATGAAAATGGAGCTCCTGTTCTCAAGAAGTTCATAGTTCTATAAATAAAAATGAAACACACTTCAGAATAAGAAATTATTAGCATTAACTGAGACTGGTCATCAGGTATTAAGCTAGAGTGCTACCTCCTTTCCATGTGACCCATCAACTTCCCCACTGGGGTGGAATTGTCATCGGATAAGGAAATTGTTACAGATGAGGAAAATTAGCCTCACAGAAGTCAACTGATTGAAGCCACAGCACACGGTAGGACCAGAAACCTAAGCTTTCATTCCTCTCTATGTCTCACTAGGTTTTAGAAGCCAGGGGAGCCCATGACTTGCCCAAGTTCCTAAGAGCATGTGACAGAGCTGGTGCTAGAGGCTGCCCTGCCCAAACAGTCATCTCTCCATAGTGCTCACTTCTTTGGTTCCCGTGTCTTAAGAATCATCTGTGAGCATCCTCGGAGACTGAAAAACGTCAATTGATGGTAGACGCAATCCCTGAATAGAAGAACTTTGAGGTCTGTACTACTTTGTTGGTTTATTAGGGCAGGAACTCTGGTAGAATCACTTTAAATCCCCTTGGGAGGACCTGTGTGTGGTCTTCTGTGCTAGTGAAAACTCACTCTCATGGAGTACGTGGTAGTCAGAGGACAGTGTCCTCATACATCTGGAGCCCTCATGACCTTGACATAAAGATCACAGGATACAAACTGCATGGATTGTGGCCACTGCCCCATCCCATGCTGTTCGAGGCCAACTGCTCACTTCTCAACTCCAATGCACTTCAGACATCTCTCAAAAGCAACTCAGTGCAGTACTAGAAAATCACCGTTGTAGTAGAGTGCAGTGAATTAATAATTACAAAATAAATTATTGAAGATCTCTGATAAGGCAGGCTTTACATATTTGAATTTCTTTAACCCTCACATAGGTGTGAAGCACATACAGGCACAAAAGCACACACCTATGAAATTTTATAGATGAGGACACTGAGCTTCACATGTGTTTGAGATCACTCAGTTCCATCATAGTCAACCGAATTTTAACTTAGTCTGTCTGAACCCAGAGCCTGAGCTAAAGGAACTTCACTTTCTGAGATCCAGGACTTTGAGACATGACTCCCCATCTGACTGCCAAGAAATAGGACAACTAGGGTGAGTAACCCTCTCGGTGGACCTCAGTTCCCCCGTATACAATTAGGGAGTTGGTCTATCTGTTGTGCCGTCACTGTTTTGACTTGAAAGCTGTTTCATGGCATGGCTACAGAACTGGCATGCACTAGAAATGGGTACTCTGAGCTGAGAAGACCAAGAGGCTGATTGTGAAAACTGAAGAGAACTGAGTTATCAGCCATATGGCTTTTGCCAAGTCATGCTTCATCTCTAAGACCAGTTAACCTCCTCAAGACAACGGAGATACTGTGATTGGCTGCTTCCTACAGTTGGGGTGGTAATACTTAATGCTTTATAGCAATGCTGAGTGCAGTGAGTTCTCAATGAAGAGATGCTATTTTAATTACAATTGTTATTATGATTGGATGTTCAAAAAATATTTGTAGAATGATCATTGAATGCAAGCAGCGTCTCCACTTCAATTTACTGCTTTTTTGAATAATTAAGTTTGTATATCCCTCTCAAAAAAGCAGTTGTTCCTACTAATACATGAAGTATATTTTATACTTATTTTAATTATTTCTGCAATATTTACTTTAAATGTTCATATGTTTATTGTGTGATTCATACTGTTGTGCCACTTGGTAATGTGCAAAAGTGCTTCTTCTATTCAAGAAATAAAAACAACTCAACGTCTCAGATTTATAACAAAAGCTTCTTTTCTGGTGCTTCTGATATTGTATGCTGAACCACATACAGGTTTGGCTATAGATACATTCATTTTTCCCAAATTTCAGACAATAAAAAATAGGAATAAAATAAAACAGAAAAGAAAAAGGAGGAATAGGAGAGGGGAAAAAATTTTAAAGGGGAAGTTGGGGGACAAGTAGATGGCATAATGGTTACATGGCTAGATTGTACATGGCCCACCACAATTCAAGTCCTGGGTCTGGCAGTTTAAAACTCATGCCAGGCACTTGTACATGCATGCCCAAGATCCTGGGAGGAGAATGGAGGAAAAGGGATTGTGCATGGCCATTCCCCCTGGGAGGGGGGGGGTGATTTCTTGCTTTCTGCCTCTGTGCCTTTTTCCGTCTCTCTGGAGAGTGCACTTACCTTATATCAAAAAATCTCTCTCTCTAAAAAAAAAAAAAAAAAAAAAAAAAAAAGAAAGAAAGAAAGAAAGAAAGAAAGAAAGAAAGAAAGAAAGAAAGAAAGAGAGAGAGTAGTGGGGCTTTGGATCGTATTTCATTGTGTTGTCCTGAGTGTGCACACAAAGGTATGCTCTGGCCCCACCACAGTGACACAGGCAGTAGGCACTACTGTGTTTGCTGGAATCTTGTGGGGAGCCCTGGATTCTGATGCCAAGGTGACCTGCACACACCAGGTGTGTCCAAAGGCACCCACAATCTTAGCTGGCTGAAAGGTTGGGGGAAGATCATGATGCGATGAAACTCTGTTAAAGATATTTGTCCCTCTCTCTCAATAAACACACTTTTTAAACAGAACACCTTTCCCCAAGCCATGTACAAGGACTTGTCCCAAAGGAAGTGGAAAAGAGAGAAATAAAAAATAACATTTTGGAGAGCTTCTGCTCACAGTTGGTGGTATAGGCTCTTGTGCACCTGCTACTTCTTACTGACCTACTCAGATACATATGGTGACTCTAGACTGATTCTTGAATGAGAAAGCAATTTTTTCAAACAGCTCCTTCCTTCAGTCATCATCTATTGAGAATCTGTTTCATGCCACACAGTATACTTGGACTGTCTGGGATAAATTCCTTACATCAGAAGTAAGAAAAAGAATGATTGAGCCCCCACTGGTCTCACACAAATCCTTAGCTTTCTGAACTTTTCTACTATGTGAAAAGAGAAGCTAATAATGATTGTCTTATAAGACTATTGAGCAATCAATTGGAACCCAAATGCAAAGGTCTTTGAACCTAGCACATGTGCAAAAGCATTAATTCTCTTTTTCCATTCTCCTTGCATCATTTTTGACCTTTAAAGCACTCATCACTTTTTTCTCTTTTTTCTAGTGTAATGGATTTCTTTCTTGTAGTTTAGACTAGACTAGGACTTCCTGAGGGCCATGTGGTAGTCATTAGGGCTGCTCATCAGATACAACCAGCTCTCTATTTTCCTAGCACATGGCAGAATTGTACTTCCTTAGACTTCCTGGTTCTGAGAGTGGCTGAATGACCAATTATAGCTCTTCACATGACAAAGTTAGATGAGAACCTTTCGATCATTGGGGCTAGACCCTCTAGAATGCTTCTCCATGTAAACTAGCAATTGGAGATATGGGTAGTTACTGCTTCAACCCAGATTTCACAGTGAGAAGAAATGGAGCCAGCCTAAAATCATCCTTTAGTTTTATAAATTATTTAAATTTCAGGGGGTGTTTATTACAGCAGCATAATCTAGCTCATTCTGACTAAAAAAACACCACATCATATTAATTATGTCACAGAGTCTAGCTTGGGCCATGTGCAAAATTGAAATACAGAGTATGTAACTGGCTGATGAGAAAGCAGGAAGGTAATAATTAGAACTTCAGAATTTAGAATGTGATTTAATAAACTTCCAGATGTCTAAATATTGACATTAAATAAAGTAATCAGACAGATAGATGATGATTTTACCATGTCATTCTAGGCACCTTGCTGAGTGTTGGGGACACAATGAGTAAGAAGATATAATTCTTTAGTGAGAAAAACAAATTACAAAAAACTCAGAATGGCAGAATAACCACCAGGAACATGTAAGGCAATAGAAAAAAATATATACCTAGTGGTTAAGTAGACAGAATCCATATGAATACAGAATTTAATCTGTGACAGCTGGACTGGCTGTCACTGCCCTATGTGACTACTATGAGCAAGCAGATAACCATCCCAGCTAAGGGTAAGTTCACTGCAAGGTTATAATGATAGTATTCTCCTTAATGCATCAGAGTGACACCACAGTCTGTCCATCAAGAGTGTGCTTTTAAATTATGTTTGAATATTAGGATAAGTGTTAGGTTAGGAATTGTGTGATCTTGGTCTGATACTCTAGATACCAAGACATGACCATACTAATTTCTATTCTGTATAGCCTACAGAGAAAGTTTCACAGTTATGCTCACTCAGACATAGCCCTAAGGAAATGAGAAATTGGAATCTTAAAGGGGAGACTGACTTGCTGATGAAGAGCTTGGGTTCTGGAGTTAGAATACCTGGGTATGAATTTTGGTCCCATCTCCTACTGGCTGCACGATATTGGACTAGTTACTTGACTTTTACATGCCTCAGTTTCCCTATATATGAAAAGTGAAATGGCAGTACTAACTACGAGGGAGGCTATGTGAAATTTAATGAGCTAATGCATAAAAGATGCATATTGGGCATGTAGTTAAGTGCTCAATGAACATTATCTGCTAGTATTGTTATTATTATTGCCACCATCATTCTTGAAGGTCATTCAGCTTCAGAAGAGTGGCAGAAATATTTTGACCACACAGCCTTCCAGTGAACCCTGAAGGACAAGGATAAGAAATACAGGTTGTGCCTGTGGTTACCATGTGATTGAGGATACTCACAGGCAGCATAAAAGCCACATTTGTTGGCCTATGGTCTCAGTGTAGAATCAAAGGAGCTAACTACCCATGCACTCCTGACTTCTCCCTTGCCAAGGTGTGATCATCAAGCCTCACAACTCTGAAACAGTTCAGAAGTGTGGTTTTCACTCCAGCCCAGTCAACCTCTTCATTTTCCCAAGCTCCCCCAATCCTAATTAGCCCAAAGAGAGTCATTTGGATAAGTTGAATATCAAACTCATCAAAAGACTCTCACCCTGATTGTAAGCTCTAAGAGGCAGCCATAACAGCTCAATTTCTGCTCAGGAACTTCATTGATTGTATGCAGTTGCTGATGAAATAACAAGGGATAGGAGGTAGGAGGTTGTTTGGAGCTCTTTTTTTTTCTTTTTTTTTTTTCCTTTCTCTGTCTTTAAGTGATTGCAAGTAAATGGAAGGAAAATGACCTGCTATCTGTCATCCACACCATAACATTACTTCCATACTATCCATCAAAGGCCAGGATGCTGCTATTTGAAACCAAGAAGCCCCACAGATTGGCAAGTGACTGGGTGAGCATTTCTAAAGAGCAAGCTGTTAATGTTGGGAAGCCTTTGAGTACTATTCTGATTCGTAAATTGCCAAGAAATCAAAAGTTTACTTAGGAAAGTTGGAAACTTCCCACATTGACTTAACATTGACACCATTTTCCTATTGACATCAAAAAGCAGTTTTATTGATCACTTCCTAGTGATTTGACTGGGGGATTTACACTCCGTGCAAACCATTGATTATAATGGCAATTCTTATTGACTTAAAGAAGTGTTCAGTTCTGATTGGGATCCCACCAGAGGAGCAAGTATCCACTTTCAATCACCTTATATCAACTCAGTCACACATCCCCTTCTAAAAAGTGCCATCTAATCACATAGCCCCAAGTTCCAAACTTTCAAAGAGCTTTGCAAAGCCATGGCAATAATGAGATGCAGGGTTGGTGTCTTTTTTCATTGTGACCCCTTGGTCTGAAATGTTTCCTACTTTGTCCTCTAGAAAATTCGTAATTCTCCTTCAGGAGCCAGGTTCTGGTTGGCACAGCAGAATAGGATCCATTCAAAAACAGGAGCCAGAAGAGATGAGGGTATTGTCTATGTATACTAGACTGTGGTATTCCATTGAACATCTTCAGTTCCACTTATTCTTTCTACAGTGTTCCATTCTTTCTTTCAATATGTGCTATATAGCCAAGCAATGTTCTAGAAGTTGGGTATATACCTGTGATGAGACAGCTAAGAAGTACAGGTTAATGTCTGCTTTTGAAGGAGAAAGACAGCAAAGAAACAGCCAAATATTAGGTTGTCAAGAAAGTCATGATGTATTTTTCTATTCAAAATTGAGTCATAACTTTCTCGACAACCCAGTAAATGATGAAGATATTTCAGATGGCTTTAAGTACAATAAAAAATAATAATAAAATAGCATTATGAGTCAGAGAATCATGTGGCACTCACCAGAGAGAGACAGAATAAGACAGTGAGAGGGAAAATGAGAAATCTCTCTCCAGCGAGAATGGCCATGACATAACCCCTTCTCCTCTATTCTCTTCCTGGGATTTTAGGCATGTGTATATACCACACTCTTCAAGTCCAGGATTTAAACCTCTATTGGCCATGTGGGAGTCCAGCACCTTAACCACTATACCACTTGCTAGAACCCATGTGGCACTATTTCAGGCCAATTCATAGGAAGGTGAAAATCTGCTGATTCAGCGGTTTCACATGTCCCTGAGTCCTCCTATCATCTCCACTCTGGGACTCCATTTGCTTTGTGCTGAGGAACAGCAAACATGTTTTGTTAACAGTTTTTAAAAATGAATAAGAAAACTGGGACAAGTAGATCAGGACAAGAAGAAAAGAATTATGAGCTATTCTTGGTTTGAGATTTCATATTGCCTTTCTTTTTAGCAAGAACACATTGGACTTGACTTTTTTCTTCTATCCTACATCCAATTCATCTTAACATTACAATTATTCTCTCTACAACAAATTTTTTTTCCTTCTTATCGTGCCAAAGTTAACCTTTGCCAATAAAAGGACCTTATTGGGTCCAAATGGCCACAGTGATTAGTAGAGATACTATATAACATAAGTTAATAGACAGGGGTTTTCACCCATGAGTCGGTAGAATTAGGGATTGTCAAGAGCGCTGAACTCCGAGTTCAGGGGTTCTACTGTTAGTCCCAATTACACATCTTCAGGATGGCAAAAAAGAACATGAATTTTTCCTTGGGAAAATCTGGATTTCAATCCTGCTACTGCCCCTCTTTTGTGGCATTGTAATTTGGGACATTTCACCTCTCAGAACCTTAATTTTCCCTTCCGTCAAATAAGGAAAACAATATCCTTGCTGGAGAGTCTTTGTGGAGCTTGGAGATGCTGCATGAAGTTCCTGGCATAAAACAGAGGCTTCATAAGTGGAAGCCAATGTTTTTGTTAACAATTTAGGCAAATCTTTTCACATCTCTGTGTGCATGTGTATGTATTTTTAGTTTATTTTTATTCATGATAGAGGACTCATGCACACGAGTGTGTGCAAGAGAGAGAGAGGGGAGACCCTTGATAGTGTCTCATCATGCTACAATCCCCTTCTCCCAGCTGTCCAGCTAATCAAGATCCTGAACACCCAAGCACACACTCAGCATGTTTTCAAGGTGACTTGGGGTTCCAAACCCACAGTCAGCCATGTAGCTTCCAGCATGGCAGTTCAGTTTCCTACCAACTGTGCCAACAGGGCCACCTCTCTGCATCTTAACCTCTTCTTATACAAAATGGCAGGAGATGGACTAGTTGAAATAGATGATCTTTCTTAAGCTAAAAGTTTGTAGGGTATAGTAATTCTATTTCCTTGGCTTCTTTCACTTTCTATTATCCTATGCTTTTAAATTTCCTTAGTGTTGTCTGCACATTGCATTCATAAGCCTACCCATGTGTCAGCCCTCTTGGAGAAGGTAAGTTGAGGATCCAATGAGCCAAAGTATTAATTCATGAACTAATGTTAACGAGCACCTTCTGGACAGCAGATTCTCAAAGAAGGACAGGGTGGACTGACAATGAAGATGAATCTACTTTCACTCCAACTTTCCCAACGTTGCATTTTGAGTAGAAGAAATGACATCATATAATGATTCGTATATGAGAAAACATGCCAAGGGTCATGAGAGGAAAGTGATAATATCTGGGGAACACTTAAATGAAATTACTGTCCATAGTGGTATCACGGGTCTCTCAGAAGCCTAGGTCCCTACAGTCAAGGAAGACTTGAAGAGATAGAAAGGTGGAGGAGGATTTGAAGTCATAGAAGTAAGAGAAAAGGCAGTCTGGGGGCAGGAACAGTAGGAGCAAATGTCCAGAGGTAGGAAAGCTTGAGAATCAACAGAAGTCCAGTGAAGTAGGAAGAGGAGGCTTCAAAGCTGAAAGGGACTCTCAGGGTTCAACCATGGAGGGCCCTGGATGCCAGGTAAAGGAACTCAGCCTGCTTTGCCAGAGACAGCTGGTCCCATGCAAGTCAGAGGAATTCAGAACAACCTCTGAGCTCATTTCCAGAAGCTTCTGAGTCTTTGCCTCTCAAAGGAGAGTAAGACCGAATCTTATCTCATAAGCTGAAGCTGAGGATTTAATGAGATGATGCAAACCCAAACCTGGCAGTCATTGGTATACTGCAAGTGCCAGTTACTGGGACATGAGCTGGAACCCCCAGCAAAATAAGCCTGGTAAGATGTAAGCTCTTTGCTGCTGGTAGCACGTCTCTAATACAAGCCTGGCATGGAACGATGCCAGTACAGAGGGAAGCCACACTACAAGAGAAGGAAATACACTTTCTTTTTTTTTTTTTTGAGAGGTTGGTTTTTTGGTTTGTTTTGTTTACTATAGGGTGCATGTGCTCGCCAGAAAGACAGAAAGAGGCAGAGAGACAGAAAGCGAGAAATCATCCCCCAGGGGGGATGGCCATGCCACAATCCCTTCTCCTCCATTCTTTTCTCGAGATCTTGGGCACGCACACACACGTGCCCGGCATGAGTTTAAGCCACTGAGTCTAGGACTCGA
>JAKSZU010000001.1:261287884-261395384 GCA_026018925.1 Tupaia tana | reverse complement strand
AGGCAGATCTGGAAGTGTTTTGAAAAACAACCTTATGCCATGTTGTACCTCAGCAGCAAAACCGCTTTTTCCTGTAGCTTCATTGGGCTGAAGAAAATGAATGTATTCTTTCCTTTGCCATCAGTTTAAAAAGTGTTAATATATTTGAAGAACAAAACAGCTGCAGTGGGGGGAACCGATCAGTGCTTTATCCAGGGAAAGACTCACAAAATGAGTCTTGCGCCTGTAAATATTGCCAACAAGTAGAGCCCGGTGCAGGGGAGAAACATCCAGAAGCTCCTCTCCCCCAGCTCACGCCCTCCCCCTGAGGAAATGTTGCTGCTCACTTCCCTCCGGGATGTAGAATCCCGATCCCTCATCCTGTTTTTGATTTAACAGGGCAGTTCATGCTTTCCCAATAGCTGACCAAAGAGGCTCTCAGAGTGTCATTTTCGTTCCTCACCCCCTCCCGGACGGCGTCACTGTACGGAAACAAAACCTGATTGTTAAAGCAGTGGTCAGGACACGTCATGGATCGGGCCAGGGAAACAATGCTCCGTTCGGAAGGGCTATGCAGACGTGTAGTTCGGCCAGTATAGACAGGAACTTGTCTTTTGTTTTAGTCTCTGTTTACTTTTGCGTAAGCTTGTTTTGAGGCATAGCCACCTAACACGATGCTAGTATTTCATGGACCTTTTGTAATACCTTTCTGAATATGCATGCACTAAGAACGTTTTGAAAACAGAGCTTGGGAGCTAGAAAATATGACCAGAGAAAATTTGGAGGCAGCTGAAACCTGTCACCTTGCTAATCTGGTTGCTGCCCAATCTTCGCCTTCTTTGTTCTGCTTTCTCCATGCAGAGGGAACCCAAGGTGCTTTCTTTGGTGGGAAATCACAGGGAAGGGCCACCTCAGATGCCATTGCCAGGGTTGGTTTCTGTCACCCTGCAGGCAGACAGCATTGAGTAACCTCCCTGTGCAGATCCAGGTTCTGACCAGAAACCTGGCTTGTTCCAACATCAAAACACACCTTTCCAGGCCTGGGACAGGCCTGGGGTGGAAGTTCTTCAGCCTCAGACTGGCTCACTCTAAGTGTTAGGCAACGAAATTGTGTTGGCTGTTGATGGAAGGGCTGCTCTTCCAAGGCACGCACTGCTGTGGCGACTGGAACATTCGCAGGATCATTCTGGAAGACATGTTGGCAGTTAGGGAGATACCCCCAGAGAAGCCAGGTGCATGAGCACCTCCCTCCAAGCAATTAGGATTTTCAAGTACGAAGATTTCCTTCTGTGACTTGAACATGGACAGAATAAAAACTCACAGCAAGATGCGACCCTGGCTGTTTGTCCATCGAGGGGCAGATGACCAGGAGGCGAGGAACTGTGGTTTAATTGTGCATTATGCCGATCTCACCTAGACACCAAAGAGGCATGAAAATAGCCCAAACCATCAAGAACAATTAGCTGACAACCTTGTCAGCCTCACAGTGCAGGGAGTGAACACAGGAATGTGAAGGGCAGTTGTCTTTTGTGAAACACGGACGGGTAAACGGGTGAAAACGCAGAGTACGTGGGCTTCAGCTGCAGTCCACATTTCGGCTGCTGCTTCAGCTGGGCGCTGACACTGTCGTAAATTCACCCGCACAGACACGATGATTGAAGACGGCTCTCCCCGCATCATCCCTGCACAGGACTCTCCCCACGTTCCTGTCTCTGTTGCCGAGGTTTCCCATATTTCATACGCGGCAGACCTTCCATCGCTCAGGGGTTAACTGTGACTCTTTTAGACCGACGGAAATAGGAAGCCGAGACTCCTGAAGGGTCACTAACAAGTCGAGAAGGGTGCAGGGCACGGAGGGAGGGGGACTTTAGGAAATCCAACTTTCCTGCTTTTACTGAGCCATTCGTTGTGTGTGTGTTTAAAAAGTACATTTGGTACAAATGTTCGAAAGTCCCGGAGCGCTTTAATTAATAATGCCACTTAGGACGAGTGCAAATCACGCTCGGGAAAATTTGCACGGCCCGGCTTCTCCCTGACACCCAGCCTGGTTTGTTTTAGTGCAATAGTCAAAACATTTTTTCTTCTCCTGGGTCATGTTGATCTGTAGAATAATTTGAATTCTCAAGCTGTTAGCCATACATCATTTCCAACAGCATCCAAATGAAAGGGAACAATTTCATATTCTATAATTAAGCAATACCACGCATGCAACAGGCAGGAAGGGGCAGGGCAGTGGGCAAAGGTCTGAGCCCTAAGCCACCCAGGCCCAACCCCAGCAGGACACAAGATGCTTAAAGGTTCTTTTGACGTAAGCATTCTCCATTTTCACATAGCCCCCATTGCCTCTCCTGCTACAACTAAATTTTGCTTTCTGGAAAATTCCAACATATTTGACAGATTTATTCCAAGGGCATCCCTTCCCTCATTTTAACAGAAACCACTTCTGGGGTGCACAGAACAATCCCATATACCGAGTGCTGGAGAAGCCCGGGTTCCTTTTTTTCCTAACAGGAGAGGGTTTGAAGAATTGCTTCTACCATGGATACCAGAGCAGGGAATTTTAAGTAGGCAGAATGTAATCACCCAAATTGGAATTCAGCCAGGACACTGCCAGGGCAATTACTCCTCCTCTCGTGCTAAATACCAGGGGAGCATAAATGACCTGCGGTTTTTGCACCCCCATTTGAGTGAGGGGCTCCCAGGGGCAGGGAGCCCCAGAGCTCACCTCGGACAGAGCACCTCCTCCCGTTGCCTCTAGTTCAGCCTTTCCTGCTTGTCTGCACCAGATCCTATCATTTCCAAGGGGTTCAAGGAGGGAATACATTTATTTTTAAAATTTTAAATTGAGATTCTGGTTTCCGTACAATTGCACATCTTTGCAGGGTTCAGTATGGTTTTTCAAAGGTTGAACACAGTGTAATAAATAAATCAAGGACATAGACATATCCAAGAGCCCCCTCCCCCTTCCGAATCTCTATTGAGTGTGCTGTTCCTGCACGGTGCAGCTACTTCCCAAGCACTCCGGGAGCTGCTTCTCTTACTTCCACTTCCTTAGCCCAAAACAGGGGACGAAAGAGGTCGTAACCTGTTCGGCATCACGACCTTGGGATCCAGCTTCATCAGCCCAGACCCCACCTCTGTCCCTTCTTTGGTGGAAACACCTGAACTGGAACCCAGGTACAGTTCTCCGCTTTTACTTCCCACAGAGCAGAGTCCTCATGGAAGGTAAGAAGGTTTTCAATAGTATAAGCTAAAGAGGCTTTAAATGGTGAAACAGGACAGCAGTGAACATCCTTGGCCTATTTGTCTTTGCACACTTCTCTGATTATGTCTTCCAAGTAATTTCCTAACTGTGGAGTTGTCGGTTCCAAAAGCATATTTTAAAAAAACAATATATTATCAAATTGTCCTCCAAAAAGATTTACAAGCTCATAGCCGTGTGTGTGTGTGGATATGTGCATGCACGCCCTCCTGAGGTGTGGTTCTTTTAAAGCTTATTGTCTACACACTCAGATCCCATGTTAAGAAAAGATACTTGAGCACTTCCTCTACCCAGCTCTCCTAAGGACCCATCCCTGTGAACTCCCATGGACACCGGAACATCCCCTGGGCCACTGACTGTCATGGCCATTTCCTTAGTGATCTTATTTTCTTCATTCATGATGGAGCATGTGCATGCACACATGAGAGTAAAAGAGAGGAAGCAGAGCACCCTGGGGACAGAAGTCTGACTGCTTTTTTCTCTTTCCAAAATCCCCTTCAGAGAGCCTGGAGAGAGTCACACCCACAGACATTAACAAATCGCTTTGACTCATTGATAACAGCACTCTTTCCTACATCCTGTCCTTGGGACAGTATCTCGTGAGTATACAAGTCCCCTTATCTCTGTTAGAGTATACTCTTTTCTGACCCTTTTCCTAAACACAGAAAACCCACCTATAAGACCCTGCTTCCAGGTGGCCCACCTTCTTGTGCCAGACCAATGGGAAAACTCTTTTCACTAAATTCCAAATCTTGTCTTTCACTCTCAAAACCAAATAAAAGGAACGCCGCATGTTTCCCTTTCTCCATTGATCACACATATTCATGTTTAGAAATAAACTGCATTAATTATTATTTCTGCACAAGTGGTTCTTTCCATCAACAGCCCTCACAGGGTCTGGTCATGCCAAAGATTTACTCCAGTCTTTTAGCTGGTCTTGATCAGTCAGATCCTGTTGGATCCTGGACACTTGCACCCGTGCCTGGCATGTTTCACGATGACCGGGCCAGAAATTCGAACTGTGGTTGCCCTGGGGGATCCAGCTTCTCCCGAACAATGCAGGACCGCTGCACCACAGAGCAGGCCCCTCGTGAGTGATTTTATGTAGAACCGGTTGGTCCCACCAACTTGGTGTGAGCTCACTGAGGTCAAGGGTTGTGTTTATGCCTCTCTAGAACCCAGAATCAAGCCTGCGGGCATGCCCATAAGAACAGCTTCACCAATGCTCATGTTGGTGAGTGTGTAAAGCCCACGGTTATTTGAGTGGAGAATGCACTCCTGCTGAGCTTACATCAGTGTGGTAGGTGACAATGAACTCCCAGCACTGGGGTCTGGGCCAGGGCCCCAGGGGTTCCATCCCTGTCCCAGCACAAGCTAGGCATGTGGCCCAGAAGCACACCCATGGAGAGGCAAGGAGTCCCCCACTCTTGCACCCGAAGTGGAACCGACAGTGTCAGCCTTGCAGTGCCACTGACTGGAAGAAAGGTGAATGACAGCCAGCACCTGGTTCTGCGGTCGGCAGCCTTCTAGCTCCCTTCATGGCAGTCCCATGAGTGACCAGCAGAGTGACCAGTGGCACTGATTTATAACGAAGCCTTCACTAACCCCTGACCGAGTGTGAGAGGTATGGGCAGAAGAAAGTATGTCGAGCTTTCCACAAAGCGAAACCCATGCCATGGGGAGCACTGTCCTTTATTCTGGGGTTAAATCATCTCTCCTTTTTTTTTTTTTTTTGCTGTTAAGACATTCTCTTGTTTATGAGAAGATGGGGACAGTCCTGAGATGTCGTGTTTTCTTTCTACATCTTTTTAAAGTTTTTTCCACAGGTGTGTGTACTTGCCAGCAAGAGACAGTAAGAATAGTGAGAAATCACCACCACCCCCCGTCCCGGGGATGGTCACGTTGCAATCCCTTCTTCGTTCTCCTTGTGGGATTCTGGATATGCATTTGATTTTTAATCTACTGGGTCTGGGACTGGGACTGCAGTGGTCCATGTGGGAGGTCAATGTCCTTCACTGCCACACCACCTGCTGGCTCTTTCTAGCTTTTTGACCTGACAAAATTGAAAGTTTGGCAACACCCTCTCAGTCCCCCCAACCGTGTCTTGTTTTATAGTTTCCTCGTTCATAAATGTAAAGGATTTAGGACAAACAGCTTAGGCTACAGCTTCTTTCAGATTTTGGATCAAATTCCCAATCCTAAACCTTTCCTGAGGGTAAAAAAAAAAAGACTTAGGAAGCAAAAATGTGAATGTCCCCCATCAGAGTGCTCACACTTATTTTTGAGCAATACAAAGAACGAGATCAGGTTTTTTTTAGAACAAAAGTGTGAGAATTTTTGAGCTGCATGCTGTTCCCTTCAAAGCAGTGACTCGGGGGCCCTCCCCACCCCTCACGCCGCATCCAGTAGCCCCCTCCCTTTTGCGCCCCTCCTGGCTTCACCATCCGCCATCCTTCCTGACCCCAAATGGTCCAGCTTCAGTCCCCTGGGGCTGCCAACCATTTCTAAAACTCAGATCTAGCTGAGGATGGAGACCTGCCAGGGCCCGGGATTCAAAGGTGGAACCTTGAGCCGAGCAGAACTGGTTTTCCTGCTCTGACCTGCGCTTCTTAGAGCGCGGCCGGAGCCGCAGCCGAGAAGCTGGCTCCAAGGCTTTCAGAACCGAGTCCCAGAGCACTGTGGCCACAAGGTGTTCTTCCTGCCCCCGGGGCAGGGCGTGGGTGGGGAAAAGCAGGGGTGGCCGATATGCATGGGGTCTCGCAGTGGACTGAGTGGTGGCTTCCATAAAGCTGTGACCACACCCTGCCCCGGGTACTTGCAAAGGTGACCTCATCTGTCCAAGAGGTCTTTGCAGATGTAATTCCGTAAAGGGTCTCAGAAGAGGGGGGTCTCAGAGTACCCAACTGGCCCCCGAGTCCAGTGGCCAGTGCTGGGGAGAGGCACAGAGAACAACACAGACACCGAGGGAGGCCTGGGAGGACAGAGGGAGGGCGCAGCTACAGCCCAGGAGTAGAAGGGCCGGGAAGGAGCAGCAGGAGCTGGGAGAAGACAGGGGGCAGGGGACTCTCCCCGGGAGCCTTCAGCGGGATCGTGGCTCTCCCAGCGCCTGAATTTGGGGATTCGGACCTCCAGAGCCAGAGAGAACAACTCTCTGCTGTTTGAGTCACCCAATACGTGAGCCTTTGTTACCAGTGGGCATTCGTCCCCTCAGGGGACCAGGAAATCCTGATGGAGGCTGAAGAGTGAGTGACAGGCAGAGAGTGACAGGGTGACCCAGCGCCCAACACCAGGGAAGCACCCATGGGGAACCTCAGAGTCTTGACCCCCGAGAAATAGGACGTCCCTTTCTGGGATCTTGAAGAAGCTCAGACCAGGGTAGAGAGGCAGGAAAGAGAAATAAATAAGTGAAATGAAGTGAAATAAATGCGAGAGAGATCCGTGGGCCGGAATCATGACAGCACCTCTTACGGCGGTGAGAACCCGTGCGCGTGCTGGTGCCCAGCAGGGGATGGAAAAGGCACTGGGAACCACTGACACAGTTACGTAGATCCGCAGTAGCTACTTCGGACAGGGTCCCACCACATGTAGTGAATGAAAACGACCAGTCACTGACACCGGATAGTGTGGTCCCTGTGCGCGTGTGTGCGGTCCACTCAGAAAAAGTCCAGGAGAAAAGCGCACAAATGCGATTCTCACTGGCTACGGGGATTTTTACTTTTATTGTTGATTCTTTTTCCACCTTTGCATTTTTTTCCCTACAGTGGAAGTAATGATTGCATTCCATGTATACTTATATGTATTTTTCCCATGGGAGAGAGAGATAGAAAGAGAGAGACAGAAAGAGAAAGAGAGAAACCACAACCCAATCCCAGCTTTCAGCCAGCCCTGGATCGTGGATAACCACGTGCACCTTGAAAAAGTCTCCAGACTTGAACCAAGAACCTTCCCATGTGGGACTGCTTTGCAGAGCATTGCATTTTACCACAGCACCACTCTCTGGGCCCTGGTTACATAATATTTTTAGAGATTTGTTTTTATAAGATCCTTTGGTAGAGTTGAAATATAATCTTTTGAAGTGAAGCCCGTAATACAACATGATCAGCAAAGTTATCTTCCCACCCAGGAACACCCTCCAACGCTGCTCGTGGGGACGTGAATTAGTTTGGTCCTCTTAGAGAACAATTAGGTAACATCTATTAAAATTTAAACTGCACACACCCTTTGATCCAGCAATTTCACTCCCAGGCATCCTTCTTAGAGAAGTTCTCAAACCTGCACTCAAATAGTTTGCACAAGGCTTTCATTGAAACATTGCTTGTAGGACAAAAAAGTGGGAGTTAAATGTTAGTAATAGAGGAGGGTTGAATAAATGATGTTTATTGCTATTGCAGAATATTATGTAACCATAAAAAAAGAATAATATGTATCTTTTTTATTTCTGTCTTCCAGTGGGTCCATGTATTCACCAGAGAGAGAAAGAGAGAAAGGGAGAGGAGTGAGGGTACCCACTCAATGGGGCACAGCCTATTGCAATCCCTTTGGCATTTTCCCATCCTGCCAGGATTTGTGGCACGTACGTACATACACCTGGCATGGTAAGTCACTGGGCTGGAATTTGCATAGTCAGTGATGTGAGATTGGTTTCCTTAACCATGGGGCCAGCCCATAGATCTTACACACACACACATACACACACACACACACACACACACACACACACCCCAAAATGGAAAGTAGTTTTTTAGAGACATTTTTTTCTATAGGGTGCGTGTGCTCACCAGAGAGAGAGACTGAGAGATATAAGAAAGCAAGAAATCACCCCCGAGGGAAAGGCCACACTGCAATCCCTTCTCCTCTCAGGATTTTGGGCATGCACACACACATACCCAGCTTGGGTTTTAAGCCGCCAGGTCTGGGACTTAAACCGCCGTCAACTACATGGGAGTCCAGCAACGTAACCATTAAAAAACGTTCTTTTTAAAATTGAAAAAAAGAAGACTTATTTCTTCCACAAGCAAAAGAAACAGAGAAAGAAGATCGCCCCCAGTAGGGCACCAACACTACAACCCACCGCAGGCCTTCAGCCAGTCTGCGGTCCTGGGCACATGCAGGCCCGACACACTCAAGGGAGTCTCTTCTCTGGGCTCAAACCTTCCCACATGGGAGCTCCTCCCAGTGCATGTGTCCCACTGCTGCACCGTCTGGTCTGCACTGTAGAAAGCCTTCTGAGACATAGTTAAAGGAGAGGGGGAAAGCTACCATTTGCTGAGTGATTTGTACAGCCGGTCTTGCCTGTGGGAACAAAGCCACCAGTCTGCTTTGTACAGACACACGTACGTATGCACATGCTTACCAAAAGGTATGCATGACTGGGTTGGATCCCCTCTGCCTTCTCAGAAGGACCCACTTGGGTAGTCCTGAATAATCTCCCCAGCTCAGACCCTAACTGAATCACCTCTGCGTCTTGCTTCGGAAGTCACATTGCCGTGGCCGGGCGGAGGTGGCACTCAGAGAAGGTGGGAGGAGACTCTGCCTTTGCTGTCTCTACGTGTGGGTTGTTTGAATACTACGTGTAAGAGTACAGTTGGGTTTGGTTTAATCAAGTAAATAGGAAGCTGACTGAATAAAGGAACGTGAAGACTTTCGCACGCGTAAATGGATGCAGGACTGTGAGGCGGGCCCTGACCGTTCACTCCCCGTGTCATCACCACATGGTCCCCTGTCACCTCCTCGTGATGCTCTTCAGCCTCTTCATCGGTCCACCAGGGTGCTGGATGCTGCACTGTCTCCAAGCCCTTTCAGCTCGAGAGTCCCCAGGTCTCTGTACGCAATGACAACAAAGAAGAAAATAATTACTTTTCCTTCTATCCTATGGACCTTGCAGACCATGGCATCAGGGCCCAATAAGTGAGTTTGTTTGCAAAATGAGACAAAAATGAAAGAAAAAAAAACCTTCCTTCGGGTGATTTCTAGGGCCCACCCAATACCCCAAGTCCCCAAAGGGCTTCTTCTGCAGAAAGAACGCTGTTCACCCCAAGCAGACTTTAAAAATAGTTGATGTGCGAAAAGATTTTCCAGGACTCTTGGAGAGGGATTTTTTAGTCCCCTGCTCTGTAATAACCAGAAGGTGTTTAATAAACATGATATGCAGCAGTTGCTAAGAGAATCTGATTTATGTACAAAGCGGTGCAGAGCAACTGCGCATCAGGGTTGTGCCCTTTTATTTGACTGTGAATCCTGATATTCTGATGGAAGCAATTGGGCTGAACTTTATTTATAATCAGCTTACAGCACGGGTAGCTGTATTGTAAGTGCTTCTCAAATTACATAGCAAATCTTGTTGTCTCCTTAGGCAAATAAGAGGCCTACATCATAAGCTTTAATTGTAATACAGGTCACTGTCAAGGGTAAATTACTTCCCCAAGCCTCCTGATCAGTGAGATCATATATGACTTAAGCATGGCCGGGCCTCAGCCGGGCATCCAAGGACAGTGCCCAATACACGAATGTCCGAGGAAATGGACATGAGAGGGAATCTCATTTAGCAAGAAATACAGGTTGCTAGGGCTAAGGAGTTTCCCGATTCCTAAACGAGTCCTACATGAATTCCAGTGAGTGTGAGGCAGGGAAGACGCCTCATTTTATCCGCAGAGAAGACCCAAAAGACCCACTTCCTGGGCGCGCAGACAGGGCGAGGCTGGAAGGCTGTCCCCCCTCGCTGACACTGCCTGTCAGAGAAACTCATGGAGTGCTCCTGAAAGGTGTCTCAAATTCCTCTCAAAAGGAACATCCACAGGAAGAGTCCCAGAGGGACCCCAAACACCTTTTTGAAACATCCTCACAATCCATAATTAATACACGATGGCACCGGATCAATGAAGCCTGTTCTTCCGGTGCCCTGTTTTAAAGTCTCTGTAACCAGCTTCCTCCCTGTGCAGAAACGGCCATAAGTGACTTCTGATCAACCTTCCTGCCTGTCTGGGGCTCGAATCAGAGCCAGAGCCACGCTGGGTGGTTCATTCCAGGCAGCAGGCAAACTCTGGGGAATTCGTCAATTCAACGAAATGATATATTGATCTGAATCTGTGTGGGTGCGTACACACATGCACCTCCATGTGTATGCACGTGTGTATATTTACCCATGTCTGCCATTCTCCATCTTTTTCTCTTGTCCCTGTCCTTCTGTTCACCTTCCAGTGTCCACTTTTCCTCCCCACCACTTCTTTGCCCCTTTGTAGAAATGAAGGTGGGCACCATTTCTCCACCCCGGTCTCAGCTGGCCTTGGCCCGTGGCCTGGCAGGTGCTGGCGTAGGAAAGTGTACCCACGGGGTAGGTGCTGCCCGTCACTCGAAGGCGTCCCTTCTCCAGGAGAAGCGGTGGAACCCTCCGTCCGTTCAGCCATACCGATCAATGTCAGCCAACGGGCATCAGACACTGCGGGCTCTGAGCAAGGCAGAGACCATTGAAACAAACCAGGCGTGAGTTGGGCCGTAGCTGTGAAGTCAGCGGAGCAGAGAGAAGCGAAGCAGAGGCCGCTGGTGGTCGGGCATGGGCTCCTGGGGACCTGGAGGTGTGTGGGGTTGGGGAGTTCCCCGCCATCACGCAGGAGGGTAGAGGGCTCACAGCCAAGCTTGCAGCCCACAGGAGTAGCCGGTGCCGCTCCGCCTCTCCACGCACTTCCTGACCCTGGGGCTCCTGAGCCACGCGGTGGACAGTCAGGGGGGTCACGAGGCCTGCTGGAGATGGCCCAGCACCGTTCTGTCCCACCGTGGAGGGGTACTCTCTCTCACCCCGAGATGACCATGACCAGGGTCACACCAGAGCACGCTGGCCCCCAGAGCCCTCAACGCCCATCTGGGGACTCGGGAAAAGGCGACCCTTCCTCTGGGCAGACCCAGCCTCACCAACCAAATGCAGGCCGATGTCAGCACCTCTCTCCCCCACCTGCACCCCTCAAGTCCTGGGCGGGTGGTGCGGTGCAGAACAAGCCTCCCTAACATGGCAGCCCTCCACCAGGGGCCCCGGCCGGCAGTCGGCCAGGCTGTCCACCTCCCTCGTCCTGCCACTCCGCGACCCTGTCTGCTTCCCACCCCCTCCACCCCACAAGCAGCCCCAGTTCTGCAAGCGCTGTTTCTTTTGTGTTTTTTTTTTTTTTGGTTTGTTTTTACTCTTTTTGTGTGAGACTTATTATTTTTTTAATCTATTAACCCTTTTCCCCACATTTTTTAAAATTTGCATTCAATCACTGTACATCTAAGTGCTATTTCTTGTGCTTTTTGACTTTTCATTTCCTCTTAACTGCTTGATTTTCTTAGCCCGATTCCAGACGCCTGTCTCATCCAAGCTGCAACAGGCCTTCCTCAGATCGCCACAGCCTCACTGGCTGCCCTCTGTTTCCGTCTCCAGTCACTGCCAGAATGACCTCCTTCCCCCTTTCCCTTGAAAGACAGAAAGAGAGAGAACAGAGAGGCAGGTATTTCTGACAGGGTCTGGCCACGTCATGAGCTCCTGCCTCGGCCTCCCCGTTAGTTATGCCACGGCCCCTGCTACCACGTGCGGCTCGCTCAGAGCAGCAGGGAACTGAACTCAGGCCTCTCGTGGCCTCAGCCACCACTCCGTGGAGCATTCCAGCTTGTGCCACCATGGCTGGGCCCAGAGCTTTTTTTTTTTTTTTTTTTTAGATATTTCTACTATAGGGTGTGTCCATTCACCAGAAAGCAGAGAGAGAGAAAGTGAGAAATCACCTCCCGGGGGGATGGCCACTTCGCAATCCCTTTTCCTCCATTCTCTTCTTGGGATTTTGGGCACGTGTGCACGTGCTCCTGACATGAGTTTCAAGCTGTTGGATCCTGGATTCCAACTGCAGTTGGCCACATGGGAGTCCAGCGCCTTAACCAGTACGCCACCTGCTGGCCATACAGCAACCTGTAAAAGATGCAAACCACATTGTAATAGTGATGCAATGAAAACGGCTCAGATCTCCCCGTGGTTTGCAGACAACAATCAAGTCCTCCCAGTAGCCTCCGAGGAGGGCCCCAACTTGTCCACACCCTCATCTGTCCCCAGTTCTGGCCTTAGCTAGTTTTTTGCTTTGCTCTGTTTTGTTTTGTTTTTGCTATATGGCATGTACACTCACTGTAGAGACAGAGAGAGACTCACTCAGGAAAACTGAGAAATCACCTCCCAGGGGTATGGCCATGCTGCAATCCCTTTTCCTCCACACTCCTCTCAGGATTTTTGGGCACACGTGTGTGTGTGTGTGTGTGTGTGTGTGTGTGAGTGTATGTGCCCGGCATGTTTTTGAAGCCACTGGGTCCAGGACTCGAGCTGCACAGTGGGCCACGTGGGATCCAGCTGTCTTAACCAGCACACCGCTGGCTCGTCCTACTTTTCTGAGCTCATACTTCTTGCCCTGAGGTCTTTGCACATGCTGGTCCCTCAGCCGGGAATGCAGAAGGAGCACTCCTGACCTCCTTGAAATGCACACTTTCTGTTTTGCACTCTCACACTAACAGTTAAAACTTAGGTATGTTCCAGACACTGTTCTTTTTGCATATTTACTTATTTAATCCCCATATGGACCCTGTTGGAGAGGTGCTGTTATATTCCCACTTTGCAGATCGGTGTGATTACAGGGCTCAGTCTACTGCCTGGACACCATAAGGAAACTTGCTATTTACAACAGACTGTGCTCAACCTAACCTATGTCTTCAGGGCTAGCACGGAAGTGCAGTTCCTGGAACACGATACACACGATACACGTGAATACGCAGATCCACAGACAAGAAGTGACAAGGGGGCCGGCCCTGCCGTGGGAGCTGGATCCCACATGGCTGACTGTGGTTCAAATCCCAGCTCTAGCAGCTTAAAAAACATTCCATGCGCGTGCCCCAAATCCTGACACAATGGAGAAAACAAGGAGAAGGGATTGTGGCGTGACCATGACCCACTGGAGGGTTCTCTCTCTCTCTCTCTCTGGAGTGCACACACCATCTGGCAATTTAAAAGAAAAAGAAAAAGGGGGAACAGTAGAAAATCATTCTTGATCATTTTCCTCGCTACCACCAGTAGGAACTGCCTTGTGGATAGTCATGCATTGGTTTCCTGTGGCCGCCATGACAAATGACATTAGTGCTTTGAAACAACATTCACTGGACCAACAGATGGCGTAATGGTTATGTCACTGGACTTCCACATGGCTGACAGTAGTTCGAGTCTCACAGGCTAGAAACTCACACTGAGTGTGTGTGTGTGCATACCCAAAATCCCCAGAGGAGAATGGAGAAGGGGTTATGACATGGCCATCCCCACGGGGTGGGTGATTTCTTGCTTTCTGTCTCTAAATCTCTTTCAAAAAAAAATCACTTACTCTCTGACCATCCTGTTGGTCAGAAGCCCAAAGTCAGCCTCATGGGGCTGAGATCAGGTGAGGAGGGCCATGTTCCCTCCAGCAGCTGTGGCATGCCACTTCCTTGCCGGGCGGTCTCTGGGGCTGCGCTCCTCAAGTTCCTCAGCTCAAGGCTGCTTCCGCCATCGTCAGAGGCAAGACGGGGCATCTTGCTTTTGTTGTCACACCATCTCCTTCTGCGTCAAATCCCCTGCCTCCTGCGTCTCAGGGCCCCATGACTGCGGTTAGGCCCCACCTGGGTAAGCTCCCCATCTCGGATCCTCAGTGTTATCACGTCTGCAAAGTCCCTTTAGCCATGTGGGGGTTCACTGATTGCAGGGTTAGGCCGGGACACCTCTGGAGCCCCGACCCTACCCACTGCACTAACAGCAGCTAGGCACAGCCTGCCAGCGGCCAACTGCGTTTCCTGTGTGTGGACACACACACCTGAAGCCTCTACCCCTGCTCTCACTTGTTGTCGCAGTGGTGCCACCAGGCAAATTTTGTCATGGCCACCCCATATCTCAAATGAGAAAACCGAAGCTTAAAAAGTGGCAGAGCTGGGGCCAGCAGGTGGCGTAGTGGTTAGGGTGCTGGGCTCTCCCATAGCCCACAGCGGTGCATGCCCAAAATCCCAAAGGAGAATGGAGGAGATGGGGCTACAGCATAACCATCCCCCGGGGAGAGAGGGGGTGTTGATTTTTCACTTTCTCTCTCTCTGTTTCTCTGGAAAGCGTCCATGCCCTGTAGAAAAGGCCAACTGTAGAGTTTGAGTCCCAGGCCCAGAGGCTTCAAAAACATGCCAGGCACATATGCATGCATGCCCAAATCCCAGAAGGGGAGTGGAGGAGAACGGGCACATTCTCCCTAGAGGGGGGTTTCTCACTTTCCCTCTCTGTCTCTCTCTGTCTCTTCCTGGCAAATGCATGGACCCTGTAGAAAAAGAAAGAAAGAAAGAAGAAAAGGAAAAGGAAAAGGAAAAGGAAAGAAAGAAAGAAAGAAAAAAAGAAAGGAAGGAAGGAAGAAAGAGAAAGAAAGAAAGAAAGAAAGAAAGAAAGAAAGAAAGAAAGAAAGAAAGAAAGAAAGAAAGAAAGAAAGAAAGAAAATGAAAGAAAGGGTGTCAGATCCAGGATTCAAACCTAGGCTAATGAGATCCTGAGCCTGTATAACTAACCTCAGGGCCCCTCTCAGCACAGTGAGCACCTCAGAGCACAGACTACAAGTGGAGAAGCTTGCGGGTGAGCGCCACCTGGCGGCTTTCCAGAAAACCCCACACGGGCTCAGACACACATGATCTTGGGCCCCGGACACCTGTGGGCCAGGAGGGCAGGAGGCCAGGCACAGTCCATGGCACACACCATCCCCACTTAGAGCCCGCGGCTTTATGGTCTCGAGCCAGCAGACCTCGGCGTCAAGCAGGACTCCATTATGGTCGGCCCCTCTGACTCCGGAGCTCTGCACCTCGTTAATGTATTATTTACTTTATTACCTTATGTGGAAGTTGGTGTTTATAATTTGCTACTTTCTGTAATGGCCCTGTAATGCACACACTGCTAAATAATTTAAGAACGTCTTGCCACCGTCCCCCGGGAGCTCAATCCCTTTACCCTGCTAACTAGGCCAACTGTTTAAGTCCAGCCTCGACGTGTCTCCTTATGGCGTGGCCTGGTAGAGTGGGCTATCGGCAACGGGGCTGGTGTGACCAGGGTCCTCAGTACTGGAATGTGGGGTGCTGCGCACACTCCCACCTTGAAGGCAGATACTGTGTGAATCATGGCCCCCAACAACACCCACATCCGAACCCAAGGAACCTGTGCTTAAGGGTCCACATTCTCCCACACAGGGAAAGGGACTTTGCCAACATAATTAAATTGAAGACCTTGAGATAGATGACCCTCTGGAATTCTCTGAGTGACCACTTGTGTAATCACGAATGTCCTTACAGAGGGATTTGTGGGCCAGAGGACACGAGGGAAGGTGATGTGACCACAGAAGCAGATGGAGGCCAGAGCATCTGGCTGTGAAGGTAAAAGCAGAGGCCACAAGCCAAGGTCCCCAAGTGGCCTCTAGAAGCTGGGACAGGCAGGACACCGTTCTCCCTGGAGCCTCCAGCAGAAACCAGCCCTGTCGATACTTTGGTTTTCATCCCATGAGATGCAATTGCTGACTACCAGAACTGGGGGAATAAATGTGTGTTGTTTAAAGTCACTAAATTCATGGCGGCTTGTTCGAGCCACAAGAGGAAGTCCACACACCACGCAGCATGCTTCCACCTAACGCAGAGCATGCTCGCAGCAGCAGGCTTGCAGGGGAGGCCTGGGGTAGTGGGAGCGGTGCAGGTGCAGATGACAGGGGCTGGCACGAAGTCTCAACGAAGACTGGGAGCTAGGACCAGCAGAAGGCGTAATGGCTATGTCGCTGGACTCGCACGTAATCGACCGAGGTTCGAATCCTAGACCCAGTGCCTTCAAACTCACGCCGGGTGTGTGTGCATGGGTGCCCAAAATCCCAAGAGGAGAATTGAGAGGTGATTGCGGTGTGGCCATCCCCCCTGGGGGGTGACTTCTTGCTTTCTGTCTCTCCAGTGAGCACATGCTCCCTATAGCAAAAGTATCTCTCTCAAAAAAAAAAAAAAAAAAAAAAAAAAAAAAAAAAAAAAAAAAGACCAGGAGCGTGGACAATAGCATTCACTTTTGGTGAGACCTGTCTGGCAAAACCCAGGTCAGGTTCCCAGCCTTGGCCACGTGGGGTGAGAAGCAAAGGAAGCCCAGAGAACCCAGCTCCCCACTGTCCACGGGGCTCCTCTGCCTCCCTGCCAGGGTTTTACCTGTGACAGTCGCAACGACTCCAGAGGCACGTGCCCGCTGCCCAGCCAGACCCCGAGACTGAGGCAGAAGAGGGTCTAGAATCCCCATCAGGCAGGACACGTGAGGCTCGGAGAGGTGACTGATGAGCGAGCCGCGCAAGCCCAGGACTCCTGGACTCACACAGCCCCTTGCAGGGCAGAGCAGGGTGGGCCTGCTTGGCTGCATTTCCTTCCTCTTTCTAGGATAACTCACCTAACTCCCCCTGCCAGGGCCCCGGGACAAAGCAGCCACAGCCAAAGGCTCCAGGGGCTTTCTGAATTGGGAAACCAGCGCCCGCCTGATGGATCACTTCCCCGCAGGAGCTACAGGTCTGGGGCGAGGCCTTTTCCTTCCCCACCTATTCTCCCGTCTCTGGTCAGCCAGTCGGTCAGCAGCCATGACTGAGCACCTCGCCCTGAGCACCCAGACGCCCAGCCCAGGAGGAAATACGTAAGTTGAAGATGCATTAAATACACCTTCCCTACCAAACATCCTAGCTCAGCCCAGCCAGTCTTGCACGTGCTCAGAGAAACCATATCCCACAAAGCCTATTTATAATGAAGTGCTGACTACCACACCTAGGCTTTGAAGACCGTTCCGAAAGTGAGGAGCAGAATGGTTGCACAGGTACTTGAAGGACAGTTTCTGCCCCATGCATATTGCTTTGGCACAACTGTAAAACTGAAAAATCGTTAAACCAGAGACCGTCTGCACCCAGAAGGAATCCCTTCTGGCTGAATATATCGACAGTCTGCAACCTCAGGCATCAGGGCAGGCCTGTAAGAAAGATGTCATGGCAGGCTGGTCCCATGGCCTGGTGGTTAAGGCAGCCAGATTCTCACGTGGCCAACTGTGTGATTTGAGACCCAGCCACAGGAGATTGAGAAATAAGCTGGGCGTGCTTGCATGCATGCCCAGAATCCCAAAAGGGAGAGATGGAGGAGAAGGGATTGTGGTGTGATCATGCCCCATCAGGAGTGCTTTCTCCTCTCCTCTCTCTGTCTCTCTCTGACAAGCGCACTTACCCTAGAGCAAAAGAAAGAGAAAGAAAGAAAGAGAGAGAGAGAGAGAAAGAGGGAAAGAAAGAAAAGAAAAGGAAAAAAAGAAAAGATAAAAAAGAAAAAGAAAAAAGGAAGATGCTGTGTGTCTGAGCAAGTCGGGAGTCGCTGCTCTTTCTACAATTGTATGCGTCCGTCGAGCTCTGCTTATGACAAGCCTTGGCTGGACTAGGGGACAGGGCGATGGTGCTGTAAGGTGGGGTGTGGGGAGCAGACCTCACAGGCAGCCAGGGAACCCTGTCACCTTCAGTGCTCCTCTGTTAGTTCCTTGGTGGCACACGCTGTTTGTCTGCCTGGTGGCCCTTCTCCTGAGAGGAGACCCATGCCCAAACTAGGTCAGATTTTGAAAGAGGAAGAGCCCCCAGGGGCTCCATGATGAGGCAGCGGAAGTCAGCACTGGAGACCCCACGGAGCTGGCTCCCAGCAGCTGAGTTGGGATGTTGATCCTTGAGATTCCTCCACCAGCCCTCCACGCTGTCAAAGCCCCTCAGATTTCTCTCTTTAGTAAGAAAACAATCAATAGTTACTACCTCAGCCCACCCCCAGCCCTTGGACCTGGAGGAGGTTTTCCACCCAAGGGACTCCCACAGGAAGACCAGCTGAGGAAGGACCTAGGTTGGCGATGGCCACTTCTCACTGCAGGCCAGCTCGGATGGTGCTGAAGGAGAGGACAGGGTGCCCCACACAGCACTCTGGGCACCCACACAAGGTAGCCACAGGGCCAGAAGGCCGTTTCTCCCCTGCTCGGACTTCCTGCAGGTGCCATGCCCCTTTTTCTCAATGGCCTTCAGAAAGAAAACAGGAATGCTCAATAGATGACCTCAGGGATGTTCCAAACGTGGCAGTGACCACAAAGGAACCCACAGAGGTGTAGGGCATTGAAGCCATGTCCCTCGTGGCTCCTCCTCAATGCCCAAGACAGAGCTGAGCAGAGGGGAGCGGGCTCCCACAGGCCTCCCCCTCATCTGGCTCACAGAACTCTGTGTGTACCTCCTCATGCCCTTTGCGAGAGTCTCCCAGAGCCAAGCCCATGAGAAGAGTCCAGAAAGCCAATGAGAATTGAGTCCACTCCAGGGCATGGAGTTTACGGTGGCTGGATCCCACGTGGCCAGCTGCGCAACTGGAGTCCTGGACTCAAAGTGAACAGCATGCCAGGCACATGTGCATGTGTGCCTGAAATTCCAAGAGGGGAATGGAAGAGATGACTGAGGCACGGGCATCCCTGCCGGGGGGTGGTTCTCACTTTCCCTGTCTCTTGCTCTCTCTCTGTCTAGTGACCAAATGTGCCTTTAGCAAAACTGAAAAGAAAAAGAACTCAGTCCACTCTGCAGGAGCCAGGGCTGCCTTCATTCAGCAGCCGGACTGAGGTTTCTACAAAGAACAAAAGGGTCTTCTCTGATGTCCTGCTCTCGAGCCAGATTCTGTGCCAGCAGAAACCTTGTTTTTGCTAACCACAGCTGCTCAGCTCCTGCCAGGTGAAAGCGCCGTCTCCCCACTCCTCCATTTCCGGGGCTGTCTCCCCCTCCTGTCCAGGTCGAGTCAGGGGCCCAGGGGTCTGCGTGGTGCTGGGGCAGAGCCATGCCAGTGACCTCCAGCTAGGGCATTACTCACCTCCTGGGGACAGCCCAGTCCCTCTGAGTCCCAGAGAGTGTGGTGGCCTGGGATCTGGACCATCATTGGAGGTCCATGCTGTGCTCACAGGCTCTGGGTCCTAGCCCACAGGCCCGAGCGCCTCCCTCGGCCATCCGCCCCATCAGTGAGAGCCAGGTTCCCCGAGGAGCCTGGGAAAGCGGGAACGGGCACCCCATCCAGTGCTGCCCTCTGCCTCCTCACCTCTCCCCCAGGACCCAGAAGCGCCCCTTTTCCACCGGCAGGAACAGCCCTCATTCTCCCCACTTTGGGCTGCTCCACAGTCAGTCCTCTGAGCTTGGGTAGTGGAGATGTGAAAGCCCGGCTCAGGGGGTGTTCTCAGACGAGGGCTTTGCTCTTTGGAAAGCCTGGCTTTCAAGAACATGGTCTCACCATGGGATTTTATTTGTAAAGGCCAGTTTAAACTAAAGCAGAGCAGCGCTTCTTTGTTCTAGGTGACACCAGCCTCCCTTCTCTGGGGTGCGGAGTCTCATGCCCCATTTCAAAGTCCAAGGGGCCTGTGCTGTGAGCTGGGGGTGGGAAGAGAGTCCGACTTCCAGGAAGGGAAAGTACAAGTGGTGTTTCCAGTAATAACGCCCTCCCCTCCTCCTCTCCTCCCTCCTTCCTTTCTTCCTTCCCCCTTTTCCCCTCCCTTCTTTCTTACTCTTCCTTTTCCTTCCTTTCTACCCTCTATCTTCCTCCATCCTTCCCTCTTTTCTTTCCTTCTTCCTTCTCACCCGTGGACATTGGTTTCCTTCCGGTATACCCTGGTCACGGCCTTGCTGCGCTCCTGAGATGTGTGTTGCGTGGACCAGCCTTTGCTTTACAGAGCTGGCAGCCAGAGGGGCAGGTGACCAGATGTCCCGGTGGCCTGGGCCTGGGGGTTTTCTGGGATCTGTGACTTTCATAAAAGTGCTAAAACCAGCAAAGTCCCCGAGGAGTCCCAGAGAGTTGGTCACTCAGAGAGGGAGCAAGATGGACCCCATGAGACAGCCAAGAGCCTGCACAACCCCAGGCCTCAAGTGCTTGAACTGGGGGAAATCCAAGAACGCTTCATGGAAGAGGAACCGAGCAGTAACAGCTACCGCCCCAGCCTGAGTCTGTGTTTTGTAAGTATTAACATTGCCCCACTTAACAGTCACAGCTTGCCCTTGAGACAAGTGTCGTTATCGTTGCTGGATTACCCGTGAGGACAGTGGGGCTAAGAGAACTTGTTACGGCCCTCTAACAAATTTCCACACACGTAGTGGCTTAAACCAACCTTTTTGGCACCTGGGACCAGTTTCATGACAGACAGTTTTTCCATGGACCAGGTGAGGGGCTTGGGGATGACTCAGGTGCAGGACATTAGTCGTGCACTCTATTTCTGTAATTATTAGAGTATAACATATGATGGAGTCGGTATACAACTCACCACAATAGGAGCAACCCAGATCCCTCACCTGCGCAGGTCACCATAGGGTTCGCACTCCTTTGAAACTCTAATGCCTGGGCCAGCAAGTGGCACACAGTGGTTAAGGCACCAGACTCCCGGTGGCCTACTATGGTTCAAGTCTCAGACCTAATGCTTGAACCTCATGTCAGGTGCGTGTGCATGCGTGCCCAAAATCCAGAGAGGAGAATGGTGGAAAGGGATTGCGGCATTGCCATCTCCCCTGGGGATGATTTCTTGCTTTCTGTCTCTCTGTCACTCTGTCTCTGTCTCTCTGATGAATAGATGTGGCCTATAGCAAAATTCTCTTAAAGAAAATAAAAGGAAAGAAATGAAGAAAAAAGAAAAACCTACCGCCTTGCTGATCGGACAGGAGGCGCAGCTGAGGCCTAATGCGAGTGGTGGGGAAGGGTTTTAATCCAGATGAAGCTCCTCTAGGTCACCTGCTGCTCACCTGCTGCGGTGCCGTCGGCTTCCTAACGGGGATTCGGGACCCTTGACTTAAAGTAATGTAAACTTACTTGCTCAAGTTTTGGAGGTCAGACATCTAAAATGGGTTGGCAGGAGCAGGTTCTTCCTGGAGTTTCCAAAGAATCCATTCCTTGCCTCTGCCGCCCACACTCCTCCTGGCATCACTCTGCTCGTTGCCACACTCCTCTCATACAGGACCCTGTGACTCCACAGGGCCCAGCCCCAGAACCCAGAGATCTTTTCATCTCAGGATCTCTAATGTGTTCACACCTGCAAGGTCCCTTTGCCATTCAAAGTCACATATTCAGCGATTTCAGGGACTAGGCTATGGGTACCTTTGACGGGGGTAGGGACGGTTCTGTCCACGTGAGGAGACAGCGAGGAGTTGTGCTGGGGGTATCAGGGAGGGCTCGCCAATGAGTAAGCTTCGGAGCACCATGTGGTACTGAGCTCGCACTCTGGAACAGCGGCCCGAAATGCCAGATCCTTGGCAAGGCCACTGCAATCCTGTTGTGGGTGAACAGCTGGGGCACAAACAGCAGGGCTGGGTGGCCGTCGTCAGTGCCCGGGCCAGGCGCCATCCATCTGATGGCTGTGCCCTCACAGAGCATGGCCCCGACTGCCCGGCCCAAGGTGGCTCTCGGTCATGCCCAAGTCCTCGCCAGTGAGAGAGGCAAAAGGAAAAGCGGAAAGTTAGTGTTTAAACTCAGGAAGTGGCAGTTAAGTCTACTGGTTCCCTCATGTTCCCATTGGCTGGATGCAGTCACATGGCCACAGTAGCTGCAAAGAAGACAGAGGAGCGCAGTTCTCATTCTCAGTGGCCCAGGGGCCAGCCGTGAGTCCTGAGTACGGAAGACAGAGTGAATAGAACTTGCGGGTGCCACGAGCATCTTCCACAAACACCGTCTGTGCGTGGAACATAGCTGGGAACTAGGATGCAGCAGGGAGGGAGGTCTTGTCCTCGAGGGCCCCTCACACTGGCAGGGGGACAGACAAGTAAAGCGATCGTTCCGGTTGGCTCTCGTGTGTCTGTGCATGTGCCGTGGGGACCCCAAGCCTGGGCAGCTGGCTAGCTCAGCGGGAATGAGACCACGTGTCAGCCAGAGTGGGTTTCCCGGGAAGGTGGCTCTCAGTAGTCTTCAGCAGCCCCTCTCTTGTCCCCCTGTATGTCCCAGGTCTGTCACCCGATGTCCTCGCAGTTTCCTGCCCCCTCTCTACTGAGAAATACTCTGGCCACCCCCTGGGACTTTGACCTGCATTTAAGGAAGCGCTTCTGTGTATGCATAGGTGTGTGTGTGTGTGTGTGTGTGTGTGTGTGTGCACGTGTGCATGTACATACTTGGAATTCTCAGAGCCCACCGTGCTGCTGAACAAACAAGCCGTAGTCCCCTGCTGGGTCCAAAGTGGCTGATTTTAAAGCAAGAAAGCGTCTCTCTCCAACCATTCTGTGAGCAAACTCGCCCCCTTTAAACGCCACCCACTTGGAGGTCACCAAGCTGGGAGGCTGTGTCTCTGCTACTCTGAAATGGGATTCTTCTGCTTAAATTAACCAAGTACATAGCGCCCACACTCTTGCATGTGTGTGCACGAGCACACACACACACACACACACACACACACACATTCACGCCCAAATAGACAGTTTTTCAGAAATGAGGATGCAGATGAGAGACTCAAGGACAGGCCTTCCTTGCCCTCTGTCAGTTTACAAGAGAATTTATTCCACATATTCATCCATGAATATTTAGCAAGGCAACAATAACATCCAATGACACCCCTGAGATACACAGCTCAGAGAGTCCTCTCCCAGGAACATACACAATGCTTGATGTCAACGTTTTAACTGGACTGAGTGTTTGAAATGCAAGCATTAGCTTACAATAATCCTCCCCCGCCTCCTCTCTTGTCTCTGTCTCTTTCGCTTTCTCCCTCTCTCTTTTTTCATCCATGTGGTCCAGTCAGCCCTCCCATTTTTGATTCAAACTGCCAAGCAAATTCTTTAAAATAACTGAGTAGACGTGGCACAGAGTAAGGACAGCTTCCAAAGACTTAAGTAGCACTAATAGCACAAATGAATTTTCAGACATGCCATTCTTTTTTTTTTTTTTTTCTCCCTTCAGGAAAAGCAAAAGAAAACAAAACTCACACAAAACAGGCAAGGCCGTGGTGGGATTGGCTAAGAAGGCTCAGCACTTAGTAAAGCTGAAACCTCTGACCAGCTGCTGCAGGAGGGGAATAAAGGCTCCCAACGTCTCCGGGTCCCAATCCCTGGTGCCTGCGGTTGTTGCCTCTATGGCAAAGAAACTTTGCAGCTATAAATAAGGATCTTGAAATGGGGGGATTGTCCTGGATTAACTGGGTAACCACATGTAACCACAGTGTCCTTGGCAGACTAAGAGGGTGACTTGGCTGTAGGAGAGGATGAAGGCCATGTGACGATGGGAGCTGGGGTGCACTTTGAAGATGGAGGAAGGAGCCCTGAACCAGAGCTTACAGGCAACCAAGGATTGCTACCAGCAAGCATTCTCCTCTAGAGCCTGACTTTAGTCTTATAAGACTAATTTTGCACTTCTGGCCTCTAGAAGTGTAAGAACATAAATGTGTGTTGTTTAAAGTCACTGGGTTTGTGATCATTTGTTATAGCAGCAACCAGACACTCATAAAGCCAGAGGCAGGGCTTCATCCCTCCATGGGTGGTCCAGGCATCTCCTGAGGGGCTCACCCAAAGTTCTGCCTTTAAGGACCTGTTGTCAGTGAGGCCATTGGAAATTATGCTTGTGCTTGAGGTTCTGTGTTCAGGTGTATTTTTAAAAGTCTCGTTTTTCTTTTTCTTTTTCTTTTTCTTTTTTTTTTTTTTTTTTTTTTTTTTTTGAGAGGTTTTCGCTATAGGGCGCGTGCGCTCGCCAGACAGACAGAGAGAGACATAGAGACAGAAAGCGAGAAATCACCCCCCAGAGGGGATGGTCACGCCGCAATCCCTTCTCATCCATTCTCCTCTTGGGATCTTGGGCACGTACGCACACATGCCCGGCGTGAGTTTTAAGCCACCGGGTCCGGAATGCGAACCGCGGTCGACTATGTGGGAGTCCAGCAACATAGCCATTACGCTAACTGCTGGTTCCCAAAAGTCTCGTTTTTCTGATGAAGTCAACACAGGTCTTTTATTTAAGAGCTAAATAAAAGTTGGAAGAACACAAAACAAAAAGAAGAAACAAAAAATAAAAAGAACATGTCAATCAACCATAATCCTGCCCTCTAGAAATAACCTTGACAGCAATGATCGTAATTTGCAATTATGGTTTTATTTTAATAATTACTTTCTGAACATTGCCTTGCCCATTGCTCCCCTCAAAGTAGGGTCTGTGAAGCGAGAATACAGTCTATTTTGCATAAGCTACCTCTAGTGAAAAGCCCAGTGTTTGAGAGAGAGCAGGTGATCCATAAATGAATGTATGGTCATTGAATGAATTGCCCGTGTTAACATCTTGGTACATTCTTTCCAGTCTTTTTTCTATGGATGTTGCATATTTTTACATGTGTGAAATTGTCCTATAGCCACATATTTTTGCCCTACTTTTTTCACTTAGTCTTTTATCCTAAATATGTTCTAAAGTCATTAACTAGCTTGTAAACTTTTATTTAAATAGCAAAGGCAGCTGGGTGGTGGTGCAGTGATAAGATATAAGTCTCTGCAAGGCTGATCCACCTGGGAAGGTTCCAGGTTCATGCCTCGTGATCTTCAAGGGTCTACCGGGTAGACATACGTCCATGACCTGGGGCTAGTTGAGATAGGGGTTGACTACAGCATCAGGACTTTGTTAGGGATTACTGTCTCTCTGTGTCTTTGTCTTTCTCTCTCTGTCTCTGTATCATTCATGGAGGAAATCAATCAATAAATAATAGCAGACTAATAGTCCATCCTACAAATACTCCTTTGTTACAATCTTTTGTTTTTCTGTTATAAATAATGCAGCAATGAACATCCTGGGGCATAAATCTTTATTTACATTTCTGGTCATTTTCTCGGGGCCATTTCTTAGGAGTGGTGCTACAAGAACATCGCACATCACCATTTTTAAGACTCACAGCAGTTATCAATGCAGACATTCAAATATTTCAAAAATCAACTCTTATCCAGAGGGAAACCTTGGGGACCTAGAACAGTGGTGCTCACAATTGCATGCTGAAGATGATCTGCTTGGCTTGCATGCTAGCAGAGAACTCTGGCTGGGTGACAGGAGACTCATGTTCTTACCTGAGACTTATCATTATCTAACCATCTTGCTTTGCCTCTGGGAAACTAAATATCCTCACATTTAAAATGGAGAGGTGGTGACCAGCAGTTAGCATAATGGCTACGTCACTGGACTCCCATTTGGTCGACGGTGGTTTAAGTCCCAGACCCAGTGGCTTAAACTCACACCAGGCACGTGTACGTGCGTGCCCAAGATCCCAAGAGGAGAATGGAGGAGAAGGGATTGTGATGTGGCCATCCCCCCTGGGGGGTGATTTCTCACTTTCTGTTTCTCTCTGTCTTTCTGGCGAGTGCACATGTCCTATAGCAAAAACCGCTCCAGAAAAAAAAGGTGGATGGGGAGGCTGGGTGATGACTTTAAGCTCTCTTCTACAAGAAAACTGTAGCACTTCTTTTGGAGAATTACTAAAGGGAGAAAGCCAATGAAGATTAGGGGCAATTTATGCCAGTTGTTTGAGTGCTGATTTAAAATGTCAGACTTACCTGGTTTGTAAATTAGACCACGATAAGAAGAATTTTGCCACTCTCCTCTCTTTGTAGACATACCATTTGCTATATCTGTATGTTTGTTGAAGAAGGATTTAAATAAGTTAAAGAATGTGCATAAATTTTCCCTCAATTAATACACTATGAGTAGTAGTTGGCCTGACTTACCAGCTGCAACAAATCCCATTTATGCAGAGTCAGAAGAAACAAAAGGTGATGTATGGGAAATGCCTTTGGCAGGATTTAAGCTATATTCTTGATATTGCTTCATTCCAATGCTTTGGAAGAGTAATCCTTGTCTGACAGATGCAACAGCTCTATTAACTAGTGCTTTTCCAACCTAGTTTGTGCTTCTAGGCAAGGCACCTAAATCATTCCAGACAGTCCCATTCCACAGTTCTCATGGAAATTTGACACTTGCTCATTGATTCTTTTACTCAGTCAGTCAACAAACATCTTCTGAGAAGCTGTGCCAGGCACTTCGTGAGGTCCCAGGGGGATGGAGTTGAATAGAACATAGTCTTCCTAATATAATAAGATCGCAAAAATTTCAACTCTGTTTCCAAGGGGTCAGGCGATCTGAAACGCACCTCTCCTTTTAGCCTCTGTTCCTCACCTGTAAAGGGAGACCTTTAATACTTCACCTGGGCCTCCTATGAAGAATGAGTCAAGGTATGTAACATGCATGGCGTGGCGCCTTATACTGAGCAATGTCAATCCCACCACTCTGGCCTAGAAACACCCCCAGCTTGATAAACAAGACAGAAATATTGAAGTTTACTTCAGTCTAATAGAGGTTTTCATAAAGTTCTATGTCAGAGTAGGGAGAACCCAGCTGCCCTGGTTTTCCTGGATCCACTGTGACAGGGTCGCAGTGTGGGAAGTGTTTTGGGAGAACGGTGAAGGGTCTGTAAGCCCCCGTGCCACCCTTTGGAGCCAAATGTTTAGAACTGGTCTGCACGAATCCAGGCTGATGGATGTTTATTTAGACATACATGCCAACAGCCTGTAATATGTGCTCGGAAGAGGAAGGGGGCCAGCAGGATTGATAGATTTTATGTGCAAGAAAGAATTACGGCTGTGAAATGTGAAGGGAAAGAAGCCTCATTTTCGGATTAGGCTATGGGAAAAGATGAAATGTATTTCTCCCAGAAGCTCGAGAATTGGGCCAAGTTGGGCTGTAGAAAGAATCTCTGCATTTGGAAGACTATCTAATTTGGTGGAGTTTGGGTTTTGTTATAAGCAGCCTGCATTTGTATCTCAACTCTGCCACTTCCTGAGCTTGTGAGGCCAGGCAGAGCTCCCTTTCCTAGAGAGCTCCGTCCATACCAGACAGGGGTGGATAAGGGATACAGGTCAAAGGGCAGGTGTGAACACCGGGTGGGATGACACTGGGAGATGACCTCACACACAGCCCGGCCTGCAGCAAATGCTCTGTTCACGCGAGTTAGCAGGTGGAAGGCCGGCTGGTATACTTTGAACTAAATGTTCTTTTGAACCCAGAAGTTCTCATCTTGACTCTTTTACATGCCCCATTTAGGGAGGATTAAGGAGAAACTTTTTCTTTCTTCTCTTTTTCTCTTTCTTTCTTTCTTTCTTTTTTTCTTTTTTTCTTTCTTTCTTTCTTCTTTCTTTCTCCCTCTCTTTCTTTCTTTCTTTTCAGAGAGATTTTTGCTACAGGGCACATGCACTTGCCAGAGAGACAAGCAGAGAGACAGAAAGTGAGAAACCACCCCCTGGGGGGGGTCGCCATACCAAAATCCCTTCTCCTCCAGTCTCCTCTCAGGATTTTGGGTGCCTGCACACACACACGTACCCAGCATGAGTTTTAAGCTGCCAGGTCCTGGACTCAAACCAAGGTTGACTAGGGGGGAGTCCAATGACGTAACCATTATGCCATCTACTGGTCCCAAGGAGGAACCTTCAAACACCATCAAGGCCTGGTGGTTATGGTGGCAAACCATGTGATTCAAGTCCTGGACTCGGCAGCTTAATAAACATGCCAGGCACATGTGCGTGCATGGCCGAAATCCTGAAAGGAGAGAGCAGGGAAGAAGAGGAGACTGTGATGTGACTACTCCCCGTGGTGGTGGTTTGGGGGAAGTCTTTCTCACTTCCCCTCCTCTCTGCCTCTCTCCAGGGAGCACGTGTCCCTCGTTTATCTCACACCCTTTGTATCACTACAATGTAACCGTGTCTCAGAAGGCACAGAGAGGTCAGGAGACTTGCCCGAGGACACACAGCACGGAGATGGTCGAGCAGGACTTCGAACCTGCTCTGAATGACCAGTGGTCTTTCATTACTTCACACCTGCAAGGACGCGAGTCCTCTTTATGGCGAGGGTGACTTCAGGGGACCCGCTCATGGAGTATACACTCCACACTCAGGCCTGGCTGCGAGCAGAGACTGCTCTCCTGCGACAGGAAACCAACCGAGTGCCAGACCCAGGCTCCTGGTTTCAGGAAGGGTGAACTTCTTCTTCTTTCTGTCCTGTTGACAAGCCCCTACAAATCGTCATTTCCGTATTGCTGAGAAGCTTCCGTATAAGAGGAGGGTTACTGAGGGAGGACCGTGTCCTCGGGCCGGTCCCCCCCGTCACACTGCCCTGCATGCCAGTGAGGGCTGGCCTGAGCGCGCCATGCCCGGAAGGTGGGATCGCTCAGGGAGGGCCTAACCTTGCTCCTGGTCATTCAAGCTCCTCGAGAGAGGAGACACCACCTCTGAGCAGCCTTCGACCCTCAGGGCTGACGCAGAGGAGGCACTCAGGCCCTGGACACCATGAAGGCTGCACAAGGCCCAGCATTTCACGTAAGGACAGCGTGGTTGCCTGACACATGGAAACAGCCAGAATGCAGTGGCCCGGGTCACCCAGCTCCTGTGTGCTCAGGAGTCGCCACAGCCCCGGGGCCTCCTTCCCACTCCAGTCACGCGATGACCCGGGCCTTTTCCCTGCCGGGCCCCTGACCTTCCACTGGAATGCCCTCTCCCCTGCTTGCCTTCACTTCACGGCCCAGCACAGGGAGTCATTCCTCCTCTCCAAGCACATCGGGCCTCCTTCCCCTGGCTGCATTTGAGGGGCAGGTCTCAAAACCCCTGGGGCTGACCAGCTCACTCCCGGAATGGCAGAGTAGAGGCTGTTTAGTAAATTAGGTCATTGGTCGTGAATTCCTCATTCTCTCCATGTGCCCTGTACCCCTGGTCACCCTGAGGAGTTCGGGAACTGGATGTTATCTTTAAAAAGGGCTCTCGATTCAGTCTTGGGGTTTCCTATAACCCTAAGAGGGATGCATCTTCCCTGCCCAAGGCCGGTATTCTTTCCCTTTCCTCCCAGTCGCACACCTTAGACCCAGAGAGGTTGGTGACCTCCCAAGGCCACACAGCGGGCAGTGACCAAGGCGGGCCTGGGCCTGTGCTCTGGGGCCTTCCATAGGTCCAGGAAGCCAGGAAGGGTGGCAGGTCCTGGATTCTGGTCTCCTCAGAAGGAGACCAAGCCAGGCCCTGGCTGGATGGCTTTCTGGACCTGGCAGCCCCTCACCTGGGCCAGGTGGGGTGTGGCCAAGGCCTGGAGGCCCTCCTGCCGGGCAGCCCGTCCTGCCTGCCCACGGGCGGCCTCAGCCAGCTGCCCTCCGCCGTCTGCCGATTCCAAGCTTTTCGGCAAACTGGCACCTAATCACCCACCATCTGTGAGCAAAGCGAGTCTTGGCTACCCTTGGTGCTTCTTCAAATCAACTTGCAAGTTTTCAAAGTGACGCGAGTTCTTGGTGCTTGCAAAAATGTCAGCTTCCGTCACATCTTATTAAAACTGAAAATATGAAAAGGTTTCGGATAAACTGAGACAAGCCCAGTTTTCCTGTTTTCTTGAGTGAGATCGCTTTCTTCCTTTTTTTTCTTTCTAAAATGAAGAGTTTTGTTGTTTTTCTCTAATTATCAAATCGATCACCATCTTTCTGCCTGTTGCTCTCCGTGCGGCCCAGACCGCCACTCACTGCGCTGACCCTGACGGGGCGTGAGGCGGCAGCAAGGTCACTTTCTGACGGTGGCTCACTCCTGTGACGTCCCTATAGCCCTTGGTGAGGTTAGAGTTGCTGAGAAAAACGAGCAGGCAGCACCTGCCCGGGGTCGATGTCCTCGGTGTGCTCTCCATTTGAGCCTAGAAGGGGATTCCCCTTTTGTCTTCGTAGAGATGAGGAGACGGGCCTGGCAACTGCAGAACTGGGACTTGAACCCAGGCAGCTCGAGAGCCCCACTCCGTGCACAGCAGGGAACAGATCTTCAGCTGTGCAGACAGAGTCTTCCTCCTCCCCTGCCTTAGTCCAAGGCTCCTAGAGGCCCTTAGGGACATGGCCCTGCAGCCGCCCACCACAAAGTGGCAGTGCCCGCCGAGCACAGAGCCTTTCCCAGGCACTTGACTCCTTCCAGGCACGTACCGTGGGCCCAGTCCCCCTGACCTGAGGTGGGCTTGAGGCAGGGTCCCTCACTCAGCTCTGGGCTCTTGGCCTCGCCCAGGGCCCCAGGCACGCAGGAGGCATGCAGGGTGCATGCAGGGTAAATATTCCTGGAGCCGGCATTCTCAGAGGGCTCCTCGGAGGCAGCGTGGCAGGAGCTGAGGGTGTCTATGCTGCCAGCGCGTCCTGGGACAAAAGCCCATCTCTGGGTCCTTGCCTGGAAGAGGACGGGCAGCCTCACAAAGCAGGGCGAGCTGAGTGCCCGCACCCGTAATGCTCACGGACTGCGGTCTACGCTGCTGCCACCGCAGGGGTCAGCGTCACCTACTGCTGCCACTGCTGCCACTGTCGCCACCACTGCCACCACCACCTACTGCTGCCACTGCCACCACCATATTGCGACCATTGCTACCACCATCACCTACGCCACCACAGCCATTGCCACTGTCACCGACTGCCACCACTGCCATTGCTGCTGCCACCATGCTGTTACTGCTGCTGCTACCGCCACTGCCAAAGCAACCGTCACCTACTGCCACCACTGCTGCCACCACCTACTGCCACCATGCTGCTACTACTGTTGCCACCACCATTGCCACCACAGCTGCCACCGTCACCTACTGCCACCACTGCTGCTACTGTTGGCACCACACCGTCACGACCACGCTGCTACCGCTGTCACCAGCACTGCTGCTGTGACTGCCATCACTGTGGCTAGCGCAATCCTGTCCCTCCTGCTTGCACCATCGCCATAGTCAGTGCAGCTGCCGCAGCGCACTAAGGCCAGTGCGACCACCTGGCCCTCTGTGCTCCCGCCCCACCACCACGGTCACTGCTGCCGCCGTGACTTTTTTTTTTAATAATTAATTAATTTTTTAAAAATCTGACCAGAGTGAGAGAGAGAAAGGGCAAGTAAGAAAGCAAGCTGCCAGGTCCAGGACTCGACCTGCAGTCAGTCATGTGGGAGTCCAGCACCTTCACCACCACGCCCCCTGCTGGTCCCAACCGCTGTTGCTGTTACTACCATCGCCACCGCTATGGCCACGGCCACGGCCACAGCTGCCACTATTACTGAGGGCCCCGCCCAGCCCAGGGCCCCACCCCTGCCGCTGGTGCTGCTGCTGCTGCGGACGGAGGGTGTGCGTGCGAGCACGCGGACGGAGGGTGTGCGTGCGAGCGCGCGGACAGAGGGTTGTGTGTGAGCGCACACATGTAGAGTGTGTGTGTGTGAGCATGCAGACGGAGAGTGTGTGTGTGAGTGCGCACACAGAGGTGTCGAAATAGTAAACCCGCAGGCACATGTTCCTTCTGCTGATAAGCAAATAAATCCCCTTTTAAGCACCTGTGAGATTCTGTATTATGGCGATGATTAGGGGGGACACACTTTAGACAGCCTCAGCCAGGGCCAGCGAGATGGGGCTGACAGCCTGGCCCCCCAGTGCACCCTCACCGCCGACCGCGGCAGGAGGGCCAGCAACCGCCAGCGTGGGCCGCCTTGACGCCTGTGCGTCAGCAGTCCCCACTCCTGGCCTAACAAGAGATGGGGTGAGGTGGGGACAGTACATCTCCTGAGGCTCCATCAGCAGCAATGGAAATGGAATAGGGAAGCAGGGCTGACGGCATGCTGGTTAAGGTGCTGGAGTCCCACATGACCAACTGCGGTTCAAGTCCTGGGCCCAGCAGTTTGAAAATCAGGCTGAGCCTGTGTGTGTCATGCCCAAAATCCCAAGAGGAGAGTGAAGAAGTGATTACAGTGTGGCTGTCCCCCTGGGGGGTGATTTCGCACTTTCCCCCTCTCTGTCTCTCTCTGGTAAGTGCACATGCCCCATGTCAAAAACCTAAATGGGCAGGGAATAAAAGGAAATGGAGGGGAGAAAGCCCAAAAGTTTCACTCTTGGGGAATGCTGATCTCCACTGGCTGGTTGGAGTCACACAGTTTTGAGATACTATGGTGACAGAGTGTGCCACCAGGAACGACATTTATGGTGTATCATTAATGAGAAAGATTAAGACATAAACAGTATTTATACGGTGTTTAGAGTATTGTAAACTATGTATTCTCCTCGCCAAGTATTAGAATAAAACATAGAAAAATGAAAATAACTGTTGGAAGGTTTGGTCAGACGAAGAGATTTTTCACAATTTTCTTTAATGCGGCTGTCACATTGTTTTTCCCTACAAATGAAAAGAACAAAAAACGTCTCGACAATCTGTTGATAGGTTATTCCACCTTTAAGTATAATACAGATATGGCTATTTAAAAGATTTTTCTTTTAAAATCTCATTTAGCCCCACAACAAAGAGTGTCCAACTTTGAGTTCATTTCAGTGAGTTTGTAGTAATCAATTTATTCCCATTCACAACGTGTATAATTTGCACACTTTGGGAGATCTGGTGATTATACAGGAATTCAGAGTTTTTAATAATTTCCTGAAGGGTTTTTGAAACAGACAATGTGCTTTTCCTATTTCCTAAACAATCCGAACGATGGAACATATCCAAAATAGCAATGCCCGAGTCTTTCTTTCTTCCCTCTAATTTCACATACGTTTTTGTTGTCGTCGTTGCTGTCCCCGTGTTTCCGCAAGTAGGAATTCTCCTTTTGAAGCTGCATCCTTGCAGACAAGAAATTATAGTCATCTTATCCCTAATGTGGTGCTAGATAAGAAAAGGACTTATTATCCTTCAAGAATGTGTGCACAAAGGCTCCGTCCCAGCAGGCAAGCTCAATCTCCATGGGGCAGGTGAGCATAAAATCTGACCCAGAGACTTCAGAGCTATGGGAAATGGGTATTTATTTCAGCACTAACGCTAACAACTGTTTTGATTCATATTTGATAGAGACCTGGAAGCAGACGGCTGGAAGGGCCCTTTCAGATCATCTCTTTCATTATTTGAAATCGCGTTGTACGAAATCACGTTATTTCTGAGATGGGGAAACTCGGGCCCGTTAGAAGCTATGACTTATCCAAGGTACACTGCCATTTAGTGTCAGGCAGGGGCTGGCCCTAAACCAATGTCCTTGTTTTCCTGATCAAAAATGGGGCCAGGTCTTCTGACAATGGGGTTCTCCCAAATTTGCTAGTTTATAAAAAATGCAGAAGCCCAACACCCAAGCCTTTCTACGTGAAGAACTCTGGGGACTTCTGACAGAGAAGTCTGACTGTTTCTGGACTCCCACGTAGTCTACCGCGGTTCGAGTCCCAGACCCGGTGGCTTAAACTCATGCCGGGCGCGTATGCGTGCATGCCCAAGATCCCAAGAGGAGAATGGAGGAGAAGGGATTGGGGCGTGGCCACCCCCCCCCGGGGGGGTGATTTCTCACTTTCTATCTCTCTGTCTCTGTCTGTCTCGCGAGCGTACATGCCCTATAGCAAAAAGCTCTCCAAAAAGAGAAAAAAAAAGATAAAAAGTAAATCTCATTTAATTATATATTTAACCCTTATTATAATACAAAAAGACCACTAAAAATGAACTGAATCCATCTCTCCCCCATCCACCCCTAAAAAGAACCTTCTTTGTTGTCTGCATCTTGCACTTTTGAAAGTAAATTTAAAACCATTCACAATGAAAGAATTGTCGAGTTATGGGCCAGTCAGTGGCATGTTGGTTAAAGCAACTGGATCCCACACGGCCAACTGTGTGGTTCAAGCCCCAGATCCAGTGGCTTGAAAAAATATGCCAGTTGCATGTGCACGTGTGCCCAAATCCTGAGGAGAACGGAGGAGAAGGGATTGCGATGTGACCATCTCCCCTAGGGGTGCCTTCTCACTTTCTTTCTCTGTCTTTCTGGTGAGCACACATGCTTTGTAGCAAAAAAATAAAACACACACACACACACACACACACACACACACACACAATCATCACATTATAAAGTAGAATTATAATTTAGAATCAGCCCAAGGGCAACCCTAAGCCACATCATGGGTCTCTCTTCTCTTCCCACCTTCAAAGACCACGAGACCGGGGACAGGCGTGTGGGCCCCACACGATGACACATGGAAATACTGGCTTTGTGGCTGGTGGGTACGTGGAGCCGTGCCTGGGAACTTGGCCTGCTGGTGCTCCCAGCACACAGTGGGGCCTCCTGGGACTGCTGGCTGCAAACCAGGCTGAGGGGCCTCGGGAGGATTGGTCATATCCCGTATCCCCACCCCGAGGCCCAGCCCAGGGCTCTCCTGGAAGCCCTTCTCCCTGGGAAGGAAAGACAGGGGACCCCCCCCATGCCACCCTCCCCTTAAGGACCGAGGTGTTGGGGCAAGGCAGGAGGGGGCATTACTTCTTATTTATGGACCAAATCAGGAGCTTAGGGATGGGGACTGGGGGCGTGTTCCCGCGTGAAAGGGAGGAAAATGCGTCCCATCAGCCAGTACTCCAGCTGGCTGGTAGAAGTCGTGGGAAATCCAGGTGTGAGAGCCCTGAACTCCTGGGTGCCTCCTCCCTGACACTGGCCTCACCCTGCCCAGGCGTAGGCTCAGACCCAGGGTTCTGAGTTCCTGTCGAGGATGACATTGCTGTGGGCCGTGCACTGGCCACCAATGTGCATTACTGGCTGATTATCGGAGCAGGCTCTGGTGGCCACGATTATCCCCTGGCCAAGAAGAGGAAAGGCCAGCCTACAGAGGCCCAGAACTGCCCAGCATCTCACAGCGGGCTGCTGGCTCTAGGAATATTTCTCCAAGGGCTAGCAGTGGGGTCAGAGCGTCACTTTCTGACGTGGTGAGCTCGCGTGGACACTGCTTCCTTATGAGCCTGACTAGCAACTTCAATGGAAGAACTAAGGCTGTCCAGAGGCCAGGGAGAGCAGGCAGCCCTGGCTCTCAAGGCATGTCAAGCCTGTAAAACGGGACTGTGTCTGCCCAGCTCACCCTAGTCTGTCCATGAGGTTCTGGGCTGGAAGAGATTGCATCTTCTAAGGTCACCTTCACCCTCCCGGCCACAGGTCTCCTGAGAAGGGCTTGGTAAGTGGTGGTCGTGTGTGTTTGGGGGTGGGGGGGGTCGAATGCCTTCTTTTTCTTAGTTTGGGTCCCCCTAGAAGACCTGGAATAAGGACTTGGATGCAAGTTGTTTAGCTGGGAGACGGTCCTGGGACAGGAGAGGCCTGCAAATGGTGGTGGGCGGGGACCCCTGGGGAGTTAGGTCCCTCCTAGGGAATCCCTCGCCATCCCACACACACAAACTCTCCTCCGCACATCCCTTCACAGTGAGTTCCATCATCTGACACACTGGATATTGCACTTACTCTTTTGTCTCCACACATCACCACCACCCCTCGTCACCACCACCCACCATCAACACCATCTCTCCATCACCACCACCTCCAATCACTACCACCCACCATCAACGCCATCTCTTCATCACCATCCCCCATCACCACCCACCATCAACACCATCTCTCCATCACCACCACCCCTCGTCACCACCACCCATCAACACCATCTCTCCATCACCACCACCCCTCATCCTCATCACCCACCATCAACACCATCTCTCCATCACCAACCCCCATCACTACCACCCACCATCAAGACACCATCTCTCCATCACCATCCCCATCACCACCACCCACCATCAACACCATCTCTCTATCACCACCACCCCCAATCACCACCACCCACCATCAACACCATCGCTCCATCTCCATCACCCCTCATCATCACCACCCACCATCAAGACACCATCTCTCCATCACCAGCCCCCATCACCACCACCCACCATCAACACCATCTCTCCATCACCACCCATCATCTTCACCCCCCATCACCACCACCAACACATCTCTCCGTCACCACCCCACATCACCACCACCCACCATTAACACCATCTCTCCATCACCAGCCCCTATCATTGTCACCATCAACACCATCTCTCCATCACCACCACCCACCATCAACACCGTCTCTCCATCACCACCACCCACCATCAACACTGTCTCTCCATCACCACCACCCACCATCAACACCATCTCTCCATCACCACCACCCACCATCAACACCATCTCTCCGTCATCACCACCCACCATCAACACCATCTCTCCGTCATCACCACCCACCATCAACACCATCTCTCCATCACCAGCCCCTATCATTGTCACCATCAACACCATCTGTCCATCACCACCACCCACCATCAACACTGTCTCTCCATCACCACCACCCACCATCAACACCGTCTCTCCATCACCACCACCCACCATCAACACCATCTCTCCATCACCACCACCCACCATCAACACCATCTCTCCGTCATCACCACCCACCATCAACACCATCTCTCCATCATCACCACCCGCCATCAACACCACCCACCATCACTACCACCCACCATTACTACCACTCTCTATCACTACCACCCTCTATCACCCCAACTGCTATCACCACCATCTTCCGTTATCACCACCCCCTGGCGCACTTCACCCAGTGGGTAATAGTATCCCGAGTATCATGACAGTGAAGAGCTGTCAGTTCTCAGCTGCAATGGACTCCTTTTCGGCTCAGCACGGAAAGTCCATTAAGGCTGCCCTGTCTTCTGAAGTGTGGCATCCCCAGGTTAAATTCTTCACAAGCAGATGTTTATTTTTAGCGAGTTGCTGTGTGGGCTATTATTGAATGCTTAAGCAGTTCCTTAAGACGGGGGTCACCAAAGGCTCCAACTGTAGAAAACCGTCCACATAATACGCCTGCTGAACAGCGCTGCCGGGGGAGGGGGGAAAGGAGTCTTTTATTTAATGAAGGAGGAATTTGATGGGGGAAAAAACTGAAAGCATTTCCATTGAAAGACTTGTATGCTCCATTCAATGTGGAAATAGGTTCAATAAAGTTTATTTTTCAGGTATTTTGAATGACAATGACAACATCTATGGGGGCACGCAGGATGGCCGAGAGGAGGAGACAGCTGCGGGCCTTGAACACGCGGCTAGTCCAAGGCCAGGGTTAATGTGCGTTGCACAGCGCTCCCTTCTGCATTCCGTCTCTACTCCCATTCAGACCAGTGAAAGACCTTAGCCCTCCACCCAGTCAGATCTGCAGAGGGAGCCGCAGTCCCTCCTGGTCCGCAGAGAGGAGTTCCTGTAAGATGTGCCAAGGGCACTAATGGCTTTGGTCCCTGCGGGGGCGCCAACCCCCGGTTTGATGTCAGCAGCACGGGTTCTGGATAAGCGTAAAGCTGAGCCGGTGCGTACCACATGCCCATCCGGTGGACACTCTCCCTTTACAACCATAGAGTCAGGGGAGGTGTTACTCCCATTTAAAGCCAAAACAAACGAAGAGAAGTGAAGGAACCCGCTGTGAAGACGGCTGTGTGTTCACCAAAACCTGTTTCTTTACTTAGGGACAGGCATCTAAGTAGATGTTCCAACTTCCTTGCTCGGTGTCGTCACATGACTGCGTTCTGGCCGAGGACATGTGGGCCAGAGAGCTGGAGGCTGCAGCCTGGCCCCGGTGCCCTGCCACGCTCCTGGGATCTCTTTGGCCATGGCTGGCTGGAGAGGGCCCTCCAAGGATATAGAGAGACAGGGAGAGGGGCCCAGCAAGCACGGGTGAGCTACCTGGCCAGGATTTCCAGGCCTTCGAGTGCGGCGTGAGAATCACACTGAGCAGGGGCTGAGCCCCTAGAAAAGCTGGAGCAGTGGAGGCAGCAGAAGATCCCGCCATTATGTGACGTCAGAAAAACCTGGAGAGTTGCAGCCCCTCTCCATCTCCCACCCCCACAGCCCCTTGCTCTCCGTGGTGAGTGAGCAGTGGTTGGCGCTACCCACTCTGTGCCAGGCCACCGGGCCACAGACGTGTGGCGTGGTGCGTCAGCCCGTAGCAGTGCTGGCCACAGACGTGTGGCGTGGTGCCGTCCCTGTGTCAGTCCGTAGCAGTGCTCCTTGAGGATCTTTCCCTAGACCAACATTTTGGAGTACATCTGTGAGCCAAGAAGCATGTGCTAAGCACACGGGACACAGAGACCAAAAAGGGGACAACCCCAACTTTCAAGGGGTTTATGGAGAAGTGGGATATTAATGGGGGAGCAAGGGTGGGAGTGCTAGGGACACTGAGGATGAAGCCCCTAGTCTGCTACAGGAAGCTGGAGAAAGCCGGTCTGAGAAGATGCCAGTTGAGCCGGGGCTGGAAGGATGAGTGCGAGATAGCAAAATGGCCCAGCAGGGCAGGGAAGGCCAGGAAGAGGCGCCCATGCGTGCCAAGACATGGCATCGTGAAAGACATGGTGTCAAGGAAGGCTCGAAGAGCCTGGTGTGGCTGGGCCCCTCTTCGCAAGCGTCTCCCTGGTTTGGGGTCTCTACCACGGCCGTCTCTCCGGCCCCCACTGAAACCCATGGATCAGCCCTCTCCTGTTGTTGCTGTGCTTCCGGAAATGCCCGTCCAGTCTTGCATCCCTGGGGGACTGTCCAAACTCTTCTTGGTCTGCAAAGCCCATCCCACCCTGCCCCCGATGACTCCTTAAGGCCCATACCCGTCTCTCCCTGCCTTAAACATTGCGTTTCAGCAGCTCTGAGCCCCGGTCCCGTTGACAACCCCGTGTCTTGGTCTGTCGTTCCCTCTGCCTGGAACAAACTCCCCTGCCCCAACCTGTCTCCTCCCCAACTCCTACTCCTCCTTTACACCCACTGCAGGCCTCCCCCCTACAGGAGTCCCCAGACTATGCCACCGCTGGTCCTAGTCCTACCATCTCTCACCATCAGAGATGTAGCGTCGTGGGGCAAATCCCGGCCTGTAATTCGAACTATGGGCTTTCTTGGGTGCCTTGGGCTATCAACAGGGTCGTGGGGGTCATGGAGGAGGACACAATGGGGTTTTCATACCAGGAAATGCTCGAGACTTACACCTGTGTGCCCACCCGAGAATGAGCCCAGGAAGGGCAGGTGCCATGTATCTGGGAGGGAGAGGGGACTGAGTCTGAATTCCAGCTTTGCTCCCACCACTGTGTGACCTTGGAAGGTGACAGACCTCTCTGGGTTTTATCTTCCCCACTGTCAAACCATACATCATCTTAGGGCCGCCATGAGAACCAAGCTGGATGTCAGTGTGAAGTGGTCTGGACAGAGCAGGTGTTTTGAAAGCGTATGTCCCTTTCGCGTCTTTGTTTTCTTCACTTCTCACGGCCCTGTATTTCTCATGACAGTGCTGGAGACATGTCAGGTGAAAGAAGGAGCGTGTGGCTGGATGGTGGCTGGCTGGATGCTGCGGACGGATGGGTGTTCGGATGGAGGGAGCGTGTTTGGGTGGCTGGATGGGGAGGTGGATTCCTAGACGCAAGTCAGTGCTCTGGACCACTCCCAGGAGACGCTATACCCACCAAGGATAAAGACGGAACCGTGATACCCCGACAGTCAGTCTTCACGGCTTGTTCCCCTTCCCTCAGCAGGCCCTCCTCTGCTTTCTGCCTTGTTTCCATTTCTTCCAGCTGTGATTCCCACTCACCTGCAGCCACTGGGCAGCCTACTTCCTGGGAATCCTTTCTTTCCCAGCTGAGAGATTTCAACGAGCACCCTGCAAGGAGTCTGCCAAGTCCCGGGTGTCAGGCCTCCAGTTTGCGGTCCTGGCCTGGGGATAAGAATCACTATTTTCCAGAATTGCTGACAAGGAAGAATAGAAAGTACAAACGACAGGCCAGCACCAGTCCATGAGCATGGTGGGTGATCAGCAGACGTCACTGCCTGTGGTAGAGTGAACTCTTCACCCTCGCCTGCGTTCACACCTTTGCTCTGGCCTCATCATAGACAGAGTGCTTTACTCACCTCTTGGCTTTGGCCTTGGCCGTGTGACTTTCTGTGACTGATTGCATATGGACAGGAGTGAGCTGGCTGGTTCTAAACCAGCCTTAAGAGACCTGTGGAAGGCCTTCACCTGAGCATCTGCTGCCCTTCAGCCTGGGACCCAGCACCAACACAGAGGGCATGGAGTCACCCCATCAAGACTGCCCCTCCACCATGTGACCCAGCACTTTCAGCAACACCAGCAACCTGCAGATTGCTGAGAATAAAGAGATTCAAAACCACCAAGTTTGGGGGTATTTGTTATGCAGCATTTTGTAGTGGTCACTAACCACTACATCTCCCTCCATGTAGATCTCCCTAGACTCCCATCGGTCAACTTATACATCCAGGAAAGACCCCTTCTCTCCTGAAAGGGATCCTAGCATACTCTTCCCACCACCACGAAATTGTTCGTCACCTCCTCAACATTCAAGCTTTACTCCCCAGGCCCACATCCTGCCGACAGTGGTGCAATATGCCTCTCTCCAAGCCGTGCATTAACAGAACTGTTTTCACAGGCAAGAGAAAGCAGCAGAGGCAAAGGCCTCTGAAAGAATCCTTTGTTGGTGATAATGCCTTTGGAGATGGTGCTAACCCTCCTAGATCAACCACTTGGCATAAGTTAGGGACAGAGGTTTTTGCTTCACCAAAGCTGCCCACTTCAGTTTTCTCTTTGTCAGAAGCAGCAGCATTAAAAGTGCTTCATGTATGTTTAAGAACATCATTACTTCCTGAGTGCTTTCTCCTCGTTACCGTTACCGGCGTTCTTCCTCTACCACAGGAAGACCTTGACCCAGGGCTCCGCACTGCCTTCTGCCTGGGGGCTCCTCCGACTGCTGCGTGGCCGGCATTGTTCCGCTGCGCTGCGTTATTAATGTCTGCTGTGAAGGAGGAAGGAGCTAGGAGGACGGCGCTCTCCAAGTACTCTCCAAGTAAATGGATACGCTTTCCATTTCCATTCAAGACTTGGAGCCATTCTTTAACCTCCAATGATGTGCGGTAAATCCGCTTTGCTCAGGAGGTCTGAAAAGGCTCCAAGTGAAGCATTCTCCTCAGGACAGGGGCTCGGGGACTCCGTTTATCTCAGTAGGTAGTGGGGAGGCAGAGAGAGGGAACTGAGGGGCAGAGCAGACCCGATGGAGTCCGGGGCCTGTTTGGGTTGAGGAAACTGGGTGTGTGCGCCAGGTTATCTGAATTCAGTTGTGTTTCTCCAATCCCTGAGGCACGTCTGTCTCATGAAGTCCCCTGGTACCTCCAGGCAGTAGATGAGACAGGAAGTGCCTAAGAGCCCATGTTGCCCCGGAATGCACCCAGCTGGGCACGCCCCAGGCTGCTGTGGGTGGGTTCTATCCTGCGCTCCTGCTCCCGCCTCCTGAGCAGCTGTGCCCAAGATCTGGCCTGCAATGGGCCACCCCACCCCAGCCCCTCTCTGCTTCAACCTTGGTGCGGAATGGAAGGGAAGCGAGGCTGGAAGGGACAGCCGGGGCTCAGAAAGGATTCGGCGTTTGGACACGCAGGGCCGGGCAGGGCCCTAACCAGACACTTCCTGCTCTAAGCCAAGAAATGAACACGTTTGCTGTTTGAACGAAGATGGGAAACACACCTCAAATCATTCCTTCCTTCCCCAAATATTCACTGAGTGCCTACTATGTGTCAAGAATAAGTATATTCTAGGTATAAAATAGCAGTTATTCCAAGCTTGCCAAATCACAGGTCTGAAAATCAGAAAGGACGAATTGTTCAGCGTGGTCATGATCTTGTCTCAAGTTACTGTCATGTGAGAAAGACATTCTAGAGACGCCCAAAATGCACAGAGTGGAGGAGAGTAGAGACGGGCCTCGTTTCTGGTGAGCCACTGGAGGCAGGGCTGGGCGCACTCAGGTCTGGGTGCCCAGAGCGCGGCAGGTGCCTGCCTGCAGAGGGGCCTGAGAGCTGTCAGCCAGCCGCCGGTGAGCTCTCGAGGCCTTGGAACTGCGCCTTTGCTCCGGTTTCCTCTCGGCCTAGAGGCTTCCCCTGGCCTGTGCTGCCCTCCAAGACTCACACGCCCAGACCATGCGTGCACTGGGACTTGCTTCCTCCAGGCACGGACACACAGACAGTGTGCTCTGAGCAGGGGCCTTGCCTGTCTCTATGCAGAGAGCTCTGCAGCTGAGAGGGTGGAATGTGATGGCACCTGCTGCGGGGTCCGGCTCTTCAGGAGTCTTTTTTTTTTTTTTTTTTTTTTTTGGGGGGGGGGAGCTTTTTGCTATAGGGCGCGTGCGCTCGCCAGAAAGACAGAGAGAGAGAGAGAGAGACAGAAAGTGAGAAATCACCCCCGGGGGGACGGCCACACCGCAATCCCTTCTCCTCCATCCTCCTCTTGGGATCTTGGGCATGCACGCACACGCGCCCGGCGTGAGTTTAAGCCACCGGGTCCAGGACTCAAACTGCAGTCGACTACATGGGAGTCCAACGACATAGCCATTACACTAACTGCTGGTCCCCAGGAGTCTTTTTTTTTCTTTTCTTTCTTTTTTTTTTTTTTTTTTTTTTTTTTGGAGAGGTTATTTTTTTGCTATAGGGTGCGTGCACTCGCCAGACAGAGAGACAGAAAGCAAGAAATCACCCCCCAGGAGGGATGGCCACACCGCAATCCCTTCTCCTCCATTCTCCTCTCAGGATCTTGGGCATGCACACACTGTGCCTGGAGTGAGTTTAAGCTACCGGGTCCGGGACTCACACCACGGTCAACTACATAGGAGTCCAGCAGCATAGCCATTACGCTAACTGCTGGTCTGGTCCCCAGGAGTCTTGACAACCCTGCTAAGTGGTCAGTCACGAGCCTGCAGGAGGGAAGATTGATACTCGCCTCCCAGGTTTTTTGCCTGCGTAGATGAGAACACAACTCACCGTGTTGACAGGAGGGGGACTGTGAGGGCCTGTTGAGTCGGAGGGTTGATGGGACACCCCACGTTGAGCTTCAGGAGATCGTCTACACCCAACAGACCCTCATCTGGGTGCAGAGTTTGTTTAGAGCCTCGAGCCGGGATGCACATGGGGATCATACAGGTGGAGCAGCAAATGGCCCCAGAGCCTGTGGTGGGAGATGAGCTGACTGAGTCTGCATCCCTGGGAAGCACGGGGAGCTGAGAAGGTGCAGAGAGACAGGAGGAAGCCACGGAGAGAGTGCTGTGATTAAAGCCAAAGAAGGAATTTAAAAACGGGGAGGAGTAAGTGTTCCAGGGCCCAGGAAGGGGAAGACAGGAAGTGAATATCTGTCGGATTCATCAGCTAATGGGAAGGGGAAGGGGGCCACAGCGGACACCCCTGCTCCTCAGCCTTCGCCCTCCACCCGGCCCAGCTCCCCGAGAGGGCCTGTGTACAAAACCCTTCCTTGCCCTGCACTCTGACCCCTTGATATTCTCCACCCGGTTTGGGAGCCTCAGAACTCCAGGCCTGGTTTCAGCTCGCTTCCTTCATGGCTTCTCCTGCTCACCTGTCTGGCAGGTGCCGTGCTGGCTTCCTGTGGAAGCTGAGGCAGAACACACGCCGCAAGGACTCGTGGCAGACTTCAGGGAGCGCAGGCATGGCGCACACTAGACGCCCCTGGCTGGGGGAGCTGGTGGGAGGCAGGAAGGACAGAGATGGGTTTATTCACGGCAATGGGGACAGAGGCAGCGTCCAGAGCAGCCCCTCCCTGTCTCAGAAGCCGCTGGGGCCTTTGGAGAAGGGACAGCTTCCGGCTGGATCCACTGCCGTCCTACGGGCCCAGAGAGCTTCCTCGTGCCTTTTGCAAAGTTGTCCTCAAAATTCAAGGAGAAAGAAACTTTGTTTTTTCTAAGAAAGGGAAACCAAAGGCAATTAAAACAGAGAGGGGGGAGAAACCTATCCAGTGTCATTAGACTCCATCAGAAGCGTTTCTCACACTGACAAAAGAGGAATAACAAAGAGTGCGATCTCGTTATTTTTCCAGAGGGACAGGCTGTGTGTCGGTGGAGCAGGAAGTCATAAAAGATACCAGGGAAATGCAATAACTGGATATTTCAGTGCATGGGAGTCTTATTCTTTGGGGGCAGGAAAGCCGCAGCGGAACACTTTAGACGTCCTACTTAATTTTGAAAGAAAAGGAAAATTATTTGCGATTTCAATGGCAGCCCCATCACAGGCCGCTACCACCGGCTCAGCAAGGAAATTAGTTGCCATGGCAACTTCAGGTTGCATCATTAAGAATTTTTAAAATGTTGAGAGTTGGGAGGCGGGGCTTAGAACACTGAGGGCCGAGACAGACTGAAAAGTGATGCTCAGGATGTGAGAGCAATCCAGGGACGACCGGAAATCTTGGCGAAGGACAAGAATTGAGGAGAGGGACCTCCCTCCCCACTGGTGGCCACCCTTACTGTCTGCCGGAGTCACAGACAGAAACAGCATCTCACTCCCACCTGGGTTCCTCTTTCTTTAATTTGATGGTTTTTTCCTCCTGTCCAGTAAAAGAAAAAAACATTTAGAAAGATAACAAAGAATCGTAAGAAGCAGCCTTCGTTGCATTTTTCAAAACTTGGGGGGAAATTGTTACATTTCAAGTTATTTTCACCATGTGTTTAGGTGGTTTGGTCCCGAACTTGCCCATCTGACAGAACATAAAAGTCAAACTTTGTTCTCCGTGTCCAGCTTCACCATGTCCCCCTCCAGCTCTTCTCGTGTAGGAAAACATTGGCAGGGTTTTGTTAAGAGGACAGTGAGGCCCCAAGAAGCACATGTAGTCAAAGATCCTTGGGGAGAGAGGAGACCTCCGTGCCGTCACTTAACGCGGTTTCTTTATCAGAAATGTGGATTTTGCTTTCTTCTTCTCTGTGTCTTCATAAGAGGAGAAGGGAATTCAGGTGTCATTGATTATCTTGGAAAGATCTGGAAATAATCCACCTTCAGCTTGGAAATGTATTGATGAGGCTGACCCCATGGCCTGGTGGTTAAAGGGAGCTGGATCCCACGTGCATGACCATGGATCAGTTCTCGGTCCTGGTAGGTTAAAAAACACACCAAGAAATTCCAACAGGACGGAGATATGGAGAAGGGATTGCGGCCTGGCCATGCCCTATTGGAAGTGCTTTCTCCCCTCCCTCTGTCCCTGTCTCTGGTGAGTACACGCACTTGCTGGCAAACTGAAAAAGAGAAAGAACAATGCTGACAGCTGACAGTCTGGGTCATCAGTCGGCTTCTCCTGGCATGCTCCCCGGTGGTTCCCAGCTCTCCCTGCAACGTGGGTCTCCATCCAGATCCTGCCCTGCACTCACCACAGGGCCTCAGCCCCTTGAGGAGAGCTCCCCGTGCATATGGAGGTTTCCTAAGGGTGAGGGTTTCTGCACGGCCTGCGGACAGTGCTGAACACGCTGTGTGCTGTGATGACAAAGGGACTGGGACCGAATATACCATGGCAGTGTCAGAGCAGCCACGCTGGAGTCCGAGGAGCCGCAGTGGAGGCGGGCTCGCTGAGAGCCTCCTTCAGCTCCGCTTCCGCAGAGAAGACCGTACTGCCTTCTGTGGCCCCGACACGCCCTCCCCACAGTCTCCAGACCCGCTCTTCCCAGGAAACAGGAGCAGGCACTGACAAATGTGAAAACGTGATGGGAGAGGACCCAGGAGAGGTGAGGTGTGGAGAGAACCCTGCATGGACACTAGCGGGTGGGATGGACATCAGGTGCCACCCTCATCTGGCTTCAGGCTCGAGGCACGTGTCACGAGATCAGGTTGGTCATGCTGGAGGAGTGCTCAGGACCCGAGTCCTCCTAGTTCTCGAGATGACTGAGGCCGCCATCTTGGCTCTGGGCTGACTGAAGACAGACAAGAAAACTAATGACTCACAACTCTTTGGGAGGAACTGCCCTGTCCAGCCATGTCCTCTCTGCAGAAGCATCAATCCCATGACCCTACCCCCTTATTCAAGGTGACAGAGAGGGCACTGGGGCCCTCTAGAGGTGAGGCTCCAGGTCAGGGGCTGTGCAGGTCTCCCTTGCTCTTGTCACTGACCAGGAGGCTGTCCTTACTGTCCCTCCAGTGCTCCTCCCATGCCACTAAGCCCAAGGGCCCCTCTAGCTTCTCTGAGTGACTACCTCCTCCATGACAGGAGCTCTGTCCCCCACCTGTTGTACACGTGTCTGGAGGGAGGGCACGCTCTGGCATTGACCTACAAACTTGGGTAAGGCCAGTTCCCAGTACTCCCAAGTTCTTTCTTTCATGCTCCACCACCCCAACCGTCACAAACACATGTGTAACACCTTTACCAGACATTCTGCGGAACCCGAGTCAGCAAAACATGGCCCACGGGCCAAATCCAGCTTGATGCCAGATTTTACAAATAAAGTTTTATTGAACACAACTGTGCCTCTGTGCTTACACTTTGGCTATGGCTACAATGGCAGAATTGAAACCTCATGGCTGGCAAAGCTGAAAGTATTTCCCATCTGGCCCTGGGCAGGACAAGCCTTACCAACTCCCGGGCTGAGCACTGGGCAAGGTGGGGGGGCCAACAGCAGAGGGAGGAGATACAAGGCAGGGTCAAGTTCAGGTCTCGCCCCAGGGAGCTTGCTGTCGGAAGTAAGTTGTGTCATTATTCTCTCACAGGGCAGGCTGTCCTGGGAGAGGATCAGAGAACATGCTAAGGGCCTCAAAGCCAAGAGACCCCTGCCTGTGGGAGCTTCAGGAGGTGTGTGAAGGCCAAGTCTTGCCAGATGGGCTTGGCCATGTCGCGGGAAGAGGGGAGGGAAGGGCGCCCACAGGGAAGAGGCTGCAGGGGCAAGGCCCCCCACTGTGCACCCAGGAAGCCGGAGGTGTCCTCAGGGCCCTGCAGTGTCTCAGATGCTAGGAAGGAGTTTGGAGTTGATTCTCTAGATGCAGAAAGTTTTCGGAAGTTTTTGAGCTGGGAATGAGTGGGGAAAGCTGTGCTTTGGGACCATTAAGAAGGCAGCCGGCTATGGAACAGACTAGAGATTGATATTTCCATGAGAAATTAAACCTTAAGATTTATGCTCCCGACCCTAGTCAAACGAAGTCATCTATAAGAAGGATTTGGTGAGCTGTAAAATGTATGGGATTATTATGATTATTTATTATAACAATAATGCTAACTCAGGTAAGATTTAGACCTTTCTGCTGAGATTCATTTCCACATTTCAATCACTTTAACAATTCCCCCATCCCGGGGTGTATTTTGACTTCCCCAGGCTGTAATCCTAGCCCACGTGACATTGGGTGTGACGTATTTCAAATGTAACACCCCGAGTTTTCGTTTCTGAGGAGTTACTGGGTTGTTGGAAAAGTCATGACGTGTTTTTTTCTGCTTTTCTATGCTATAGTGTGTCATGAATTTTTCGACAACCCAGTATCTTGAATGCGACATAGACTGTCATGGCACTGTGATGTCGCAAAACAAAGATCAAACTCCACCAGGACAGAGCGCTTCCCACCCGGGGGCCTGGACACACCCTTCGCAGCCATGATCCAGAGCAGGGCTGACTCTGCTATGAGATTGTCACCAAAGAGCCAAGTCGGAAGCACAGGGAGCCACAGCACCCCAAACCCCGGCTGCTCCAGGAGGAAATGAACCTACAGACTGGGACCAGAGACCCCAATGCAGGAAGGGGGGGACGAGAATCCGTGAAGAAAAAATTCCCTAAAAGCAGGAAGCAGCATTCCATGTCACTGAGAAAAAGACGTGATAGAATCTTTGTCTTCCAATGTGAAACCAGGAGCCAGCAGGTGGTGTGGTGGCTGGGGAGCTGTTCCAATGTGAAACCAGGAGCCAGCAGGCGGTGTGGTGGCTGGGGAGCTGGACTGCACATGGCCGACTGCAGTTAGGTCCGGACCCGGAGGGTTGCTTTCTCACTTTCCTCTTCTCTCTCTCTCTGACAACTACAGTGAGTTAATAATAATAATAATAATAATTAAATTTAAAATTTTTAAAAAATTAAGTGACACTAAGGGGCTAGCAGGTGGCATGGTAGTTAGGGTACTGGACCCCCACATGGCTGAGCATGGTTCAAGTTCCTGACCTGGAGGCTTGAGACTCATGCCAAATCTGTGTGCATGGGTGCCTAGAATCCTGAGAGGAGAATGGAGGAGAAGGAGGTGTGGCCATCCCCTTGGAGGGTGATTTCTCACTTTCTATCTCTCTGTCTCCCTCTGTTTCTCCAGCAAGCTTGTGTGTCCTAGGGTAAAAATATCTCTCTCTAAAAAAAGTGAAACTAATAAACACATGAAATCAAGTCTTTTTTTTTTATTATTCAGTTTTGCTACAGTGTGTGTGCACTAGCCAGGGAGGGAGAGACAGAGAGAAAAGAGAGAGGAAGAGTGAGAAATCACAGCCCTCCCCTGGGGGGATGGTCACACTGCAATCTCTTCTCCATCTTCCTCTTGGAAAAATAAACTTTGGGGGAAAAAAGGAGAGAGAGAACTAAAATTAAAATAGATAACATTGACAAAAAAAAAAATAGACTTGGGCCAGCATGCGCCTGCCATGTTTTTCAAGCCAACAGATCAAGGACTTGAACCATGCAACTGGCTACGTGGCAATGCCTTATCCACCATGCCACCTGCTGGCCCAAGTCTGCTTTTAATAGTCAATAATATTTAGGTTTTAGCGGCCACTGAGCATGAATTCTTAGAAGGAATAAGGGGGAGCTAGTGAGGGGATGTGATTTTCCCAACAAAATTGTGACACAACAGGTCAGAACACCTTTCACGCTAGGTTAGACTTCCAGTGCAGTAATAAAGACATCCGCCGAGAAATCGCCAGTGGTGTGCATAAGAAGCCAGATCCCTCAGGCTCAGTGAGGCCCACGTCCTCACCCTGGCAGCTTGAAGGATGCTCTGAATGCATGTGCACGAACGCCCCAAATCCTGACAGATGGGAAAACGAAGGAAAGAGGATCGCAGTGTGACCACATCCCACTGGAGTGTACTCTCCCTCTTCCACCCCTGCTCGCTCCGTCTCCAGTGAGCTCGCACACCCTCTGGCAATCATTTTTTTTTTTAATATCAAGGATGGGGCCAGGCGGTGGTGTAGCGGTAATGCGACTGGATCCCCATGGGAAGGGTCCTGGGTTTGCCTTCCAGAACCTGAGCGTGCCGGGCACACACACAGCACTCACGATCTGGGCAGGCTGGGACTTAAGGTGGATTGTGGTGTGGAGACCCCACTGGGGGTGCCCTTCTCTCTCTCTCTCTCTCTCTGTCTCTCCCCCTGTCTCATGGAATACACATGCGTACATATATACCAAGGGCATTTCTTCATCCATTGATATGAAACCATTTGAAATATCAGTTGCGCCGTTACCCATGACAATGATCACGTGCCAACTCTTCTAAGACTGGTCTTCCTTTGCAGTGGCTTTTCCAAGTACGTGCAGCATTTCTCTGATATCACCTATGATGACTTCAAGAACCCCCTCAGCTTCGTCAAGATTCACAACTTCAGTGTGCCGTTGTGCTCGCCCCGTCCCCCGCCCCCAAAGCCAACAAAAAGCTGGTGTGGTGGGTGGAAGAGAGGTCAGGGTTTCCCAACAGGGTGGTGATGCCTCTGCCTCCTGGCGCAGGGGTGGGGGGCAGTAAACCTCCATCCTGAGGTCTGGGGTCGTCGCAAATTCACCGAGCCCAAAGCTGCTCAGCAACCCTTGTCCCTCCCTGTTCCTGGCCAGCTCCTGGCACATCCCAACGTTGGTCACTCTTGGAACTTTCCCTGCACTCTTCAGATGCTGGCTTCCACCGCCTGCTCCCTGCGGAGGCCTCTCCCGCTGCTCTGCAGGCAGAAGGGAGGCCTCGGGGAGGAACACCACCACCTCTTGCCCCCATACCCGGCGTTCAGGCATGTCTGCAACAGTTCTCACCCGTTTTCCCTGAGCGCACAGGGAGCCCCATCCTGCCTGGGCTTCATCTTGCCATGCCCTCTGCGTTCAGCCCTCCCACTGGTGCCTTGAAGCCACGTGCCATTTGCCTACCTGCCTCTACCCTCCCAGCCCTCACTACGGCTTCCTGTGAGCCGCTCCCACAGACTGATCAAACTCAGAGAGGAAGCTGTGGGGCCCCACCTTGCAGCCAGTCGGTCAGAAGTTCTGGAGGCCGGAGTTGTGACAGGGCCTGAAGTCGGGGCAGTCTGGTGGGACTGAGCCCTCGACCTACAGGATGTGATGCTGCTCCAGGTCCGTGGCGTCAGAATTACCCCGGAGGGTGCCCAGCTGGCCTCTGCAGCATTGCTTGCTTGCTGCTGGAGGGAACCCCCCACATGGGGTCACGGAGGTGACCTGTGCTCCTCCTCCTCAAGGACCTCACGCACATCTGCGACATCACCCACCGTGTTCAGCAAGCGAGTACCTGACCGCAGCAGTGACCTCATGTTTGCAGGTCCCACCCACACTCAAGGACGAAGGCGAGGGGCCCGACGGTGGCATAGCAGTAACACACCTGGACGCACACAGAGAGGTCCCAGGTTCACATCCCACACCAGACGTGCTGGGTGGGTGCACGTGCCCGTGATCCAAGCTGGCAGAGACTGGAGTGGGTCACAGCATGGAGACCCTGCTGGGGCCTCTCTTTCTCTTTGGAGAAATAAATAAATAAACAAAGAAACTTCTAAAAGAAAGAATGAGGGGAGTACACAGGGCATGAACACCAGGGGGTGAGAATCTGGGGGACCATCTTAGAATCCCACCTACCGCAGAGAAGGTTCGACACTTCCTTGGCTGGAGAGAGTAGAGCAGGAGGGAATTAAGAGGGCCTGATGCGGGAAGGTGCCCAAGAGGGGACAGAAGCCCTGTATCCTTGCCCCCCAAGACCTGCTGAGCCTCGCAGGTGGAGAACGAGAAGAAACCCTGAAGTTGGGAAGTGGGGCCCGCACAGTAAGGATCCTCCCTCTCTTTCTACTGACGACAGGGAGGGGGGGTGGGGGCAAGCGGCACTGGGTCTGGGGAAGAGCCTGAGCATATAAATGGCCACCTGGGGTAGACTCAGAGCTGCCAGGAAGAGCAGCTGCTGGCCACATGTTCTGGAAAGGGGTGCAGACTGACTGGCATCAAGGCTGGCGTAGAAAGGCACCGGAGAGGTCAGGACGAGGCTGGGTCAGCTGCACCTGAGCATATCAGTAGCTGGAGACCAGAAAAGATGGTGCATGTCTCAGCCGGCAGGTGGACAGTAGGGGACGGGGACGAGGAATAGATCCTGTTCCCTGACCTAACTCCATGCACGACATATGCCCCTGGAGCACAGTAACAGCCCTGGCGGCAGGAGGGGAAGAGGTAACTTCAGGACACCTAGGGCCACAGCTGAGGCCACATCTTGTGGTGGAATGCAGTCCGTTTCCTAGGACGGCCCTGACTAAGGACCAATACTGGATGGCTTAAAACAACAGAAATTGGGGCCAGCAGATGGTGTAGCAGTTACATCACTGGAACACATGGTCGACCGCGATTCGAGTCCTGGACCCACTGGCTTGAAAATCTCACCAGATGCATATGTGTGCATGCCCAAAATCCTGGGAGGAGAATAGAAGAGAAGAGATTGTAGTGTGGCCATCGCCCTGGGAGGTGATTGCTCATTTTCCTTCTCTCTGTCACTGTCTCTGTCTCTCCTCCTACCCCCTCCTACCGTAAACTCACATGCCCTAAGGCAAAAAACCTTTTTTAAAAAAAACCTAGAGATTTACTGTCTCACAGTTCTAAGGCCAGAAGGTCCAAAGGCAAGTGTTGGCTGGGCTGGTCCTTCTGGAGGCTCTAGGGGAGGAAGGGCTCCCTGCCTTGTTCCTAGATGCTACTGGTAAGCCTCGCTCTGTAGACTCAACTCCCCAGCCTCTACTTCAGTCTTCATGTCATCTTCTCCTTTGGATCTCTCTCCATTTTCTCCTTCTCTGTCTCATAAGGAAATTCGTCATTGTACTAAGGTCCACCCTAAATCCAGAATGACCTTGAGATCCTTAATTTAATTACACCTGCAGTAATCCTGTATTCAAATGGCACATTTGCCAGCACCAAGGGTCAGAACTTGCATGAATCTCTTGGCAGAGATATAATCCAACCCACTCCAGGGTTCAAAATAGAACTGAGGGTAACACCATAGCCATAACACATAACCTTTACAATGTCAGTGTAATTCCCCACATATCAGAGGTTGATTTTTTACTCGCATAACAGCCCAATGCCCATATTCTTGGTCTACAGTGAGTAGGGCTCTTCTCCACACAGTCATTCAGGGCCCCAGGCCCTGCCACCATCAGCCTGCAGCTTTCAAGATCACCTTGGGCACTGGATATCTAGGCAGAAATGAAGAAGAGAGAAGAAGAATGAGAGAGAGCAGAGAGAGAAGAGAAGTCAGATCTTTTCTTATTTACAGCCTGGGAAGGACATACAGAAAGTTTGCCCATATTCCATCACTGAGTAGTAGTCAATGATTCCACCTGGACAGCCATTCCTGGACATTACTGGGGGGAAGCATGAATCTTTGGTAGTAATTGTTCATTTTGTGACAGCTGGTGATGAGAAAATAGAGTGGCACTGTTTACACACCTGAGCTAACGGTCTGGGCATCATGCCAGTTACACAACTACTACAATTGTACCCTCTTGGGATAGATTTGGGCCTTGCCGTAGTCCATTAAATCTGCTATAACAAAATACCATACACCAAGCCACTTAGATAAAGAACAAAGATTTATTTCTCACAGTTCCGGAGGCTGGGAAGTCCAAGAACAAAGCGCTGGCAGATTTGGTGTCTGGGGGGGCCTGTTTCTGGCTCATAGCTGGTACCTCCTTGCTGTGTTCTCACATTGGTGGAGAGGCAAGGAAGCTCTCTTGGGTCTCTTTCATAAAATAAGGTCATGATGGCTCCACCTCCTAACACCATCACCTGGAGACTAGGGCCAAATCTGATGTGAGTCACACAAGACATGTAATGCCTAGTTCTACAGTAGCCATGTTTTAAAAAGCAAAATCGCTCTCTTTAAGAGAGGCTGGATCCCAGATAACAACCACAGTTCGAATCCTCTGCCCAACCCTCCAGAATGTCAGCATGCACACGAGGACACTACTGCAGGCTCGAGGATGGGGCTGGGGGGCTGCAGCAGGACCAGACCCTGCAGAGGATGCCCCTCTGTCTCTCTCTCACACACGTGTGTGTATGCTATCATAAAAGAAGACAAAGAAAAGGAAAACAGACAGTATTAGTTGGACTCATATGTTTTCTTTAACCCAGTATATACAAAATATTCATACTCAGCATGCAGCGATGCTGACAGTCCCGAGTGCGGTGTTCTGTCTGTTCCACGCTTGGAAGGCCCACGTGTGCTCCCCACCAAAGCTGTCTCAGGCTGCACCAGCCACATTCCGAGTGCTCAGGGACCACTCAGACGAGGGACCGCTGCTTGGCCAGCACAAGCTGGGCATGCTCGTGGCTCTACGATGAGGCCATTGACATTAGCATAAAGCATGCAGTGGCGGGAACCAGCAGTTAGCGTAATGGCTATGTCGCTGGACTCCCACGTAGTCGAACGCGGTTCGCGTCCCGGACCCGGTGGCTTAAAACTCACGCCAGGCGCGTGTGCGTGCGTGCCCAAGATCCTGAGAGGAGAATGGAGGAGAAGGGATTGAGGCGTGACCATCCCCTCTGGGGGGTGATTTCTGTCTCTATGTCTCTCTCTGTCTGTCTGGCGAGCACGCGCGCCCTATAGCAAAAATCTCTCCAAAAAAAAAAAAAGCATGCAGTGGCCTCAAGTTCTAACTCACAAACTATGTGACCCCGAGCAAGTAAATGTCTCTAAGCCTTGATTTCTGTAGCTGTAAAATGGGACAAGGATGCTTTCCATATGGGACTGGGAAGGTTACAAAGAACAGGGGTGGAAGCACCCTGGCACACCTAGAGCACAGAGGGCCCTCCTTGGGTGCTAGTGCCTTTCCTCTGAGGGGCAGTTCCCTCCAGAGCAATGGGTGGGCATGCCCCAAAGTAGCCACCAGAGGGAATGCAACATCCCCGCTGACCGCTTTGCACCCTATTCCTGGAAATAGCACATCCCAAAGGTCTCGGCCCTACCAAAGTCCCCCTTCCAGGCGGCAGGATTCATCTGCGACGTGTGTTTCCCCTTCATTTGTTAATAAAAGTGCTTTTCCTAGAGTGCACTCCAAAGGGGGGCGCGGGGAGTAATAACATGTGTTTGGCGTCTCCGATATTAATAGCAGCGAGTGTCACCTGCTATGACAGCCATGAAAGTGGGTACAGACCCGGGGCCCTCTTTTCTGGGAGGCAACGCTCCCCCTTGCAAACAGAAAATAAACACAGCCCTGGTGGAGCACAAATGCCAATAACTGTGAAATTTTGATTAAATAATAGATATGTGTTCAGAAGCACTTCTTTATAGTATGTGATTAAGAAAGATAACTAGACATTCTTACAGCCCTAATGATAATAATTACCACAACACATAAAGTGCAGAATATGACACCAGAAAGGCCATTATTAACCTTTCCCAGGGTTATTTTTTGGGGTGTATTTTTGACACCATGGACACCAGCATTCAGAAACTAAATAAAACTATAGCTGCAGCAATTACCCTCAGCAATTGCCCTGATCCAGCCCGGAATCAGGACGGGGGTGAGAAGGGAAGAGAGAGAAAGAGACAATGTGCGGGGGGCATAGAAAGTCTTTTATACTAAACAGATGCTTGTTTAATATCGAACATCTGGCCAGTCTTATAAAGATTTGTATTAACATTTCTGCAACTGTCAGTAATTCAGAAAATTGACAGAGCTTCCCTGTTTAAATTTTGCTATAAATAACAACCTTAGACCCAGGCTTTTTTTTTTTTTTTTTTTTTTCCTGCTTACAGGCAATTTTTGGTTTCTGACATCTGAGGCCCAACTGCTCAGCACTTCCTGGCCTACACAGAGAATGCAGGGGGGTGGCAACTGCCCTGGAAGCTCACCTCCCTGCACTTCTGTAAGAGCTGCCTACTCTCACCACGCAAGTTTTGGCAATGACTGGCTTTGATGCCACTCAATAATTCCAGTTCTCTTACACCAAATACATCAATCAGCTTTTGCCATGTGACAAACCACCCTGAAAATAAATGGGCTTCAAACAACAACCATTTATTTTATGACCCCATTGGGTGGGCATTTGGATTGGGCTCTGCTGGATGGTTCTTCTGGTCTTGGCTGGGCTCCCTCATGCATTTGCAGTCACCTTCCAGGTTGGCTAGGAGTTGGCTGATCTCAATGCTCTCCACCAGGGTGGCTCAGCTCTGCCCCACGTGCTCTCTCTTCCTAGGCACACCAGCCTAGGCACATGTGTATAGCCAGGATAGAGGTCCAAGAACTCAAGTGGCGGTGTGCAGGCTCTCTTGGTACCTAGTTTCAGAACTGGCATGCCATCACTTCTGCTGCCTTCTGTTGGCCAAAGTCAATCACAAAACCAGATTCACACGGTTAAGAAATGGACTTGAGAGTCGGATTACAGGAATGTAGGTTGGCACACAGTTGTCCTATCTCACTCCCAGCACTGCTTTCCAGCCATTCTCCAGAGGCCCTCTGAGTTGGGTAGAGACAGTACTGTCACCACAACTTTAAAGCTAAGGAACTGTGGGAGGCTAAGTGATTCATCCAGGGTTGCATGGCTACTTGGAAAGCAAGAATCTCCCCAGATGCCATGAATCAAAAGCAAAGGCAACCAGACACCTGGGAAAAGTAAACAGCAAGTCATCTTTCCAAGAGGATAGTACAGGAAATCCAGAAGGTGGATTTCACCACCAACTGTGCTACTGTCCATGGTCAGTACGGGTTTTCTGGCTGATAAGACAGGCAGCTTCACACCAACTAGCTTTTACCAATATCTCATTCCATGAAGGAATGAAGCAGTGTTCAAATATATTCAAATGCAAAAATAAGGGAGTGGATTCAAAACAAAAATAAGAGAGTGTCCAGGCACTGGGAAAATAGAATAAGAAATGACAATGCAAGTCCTACATGTTCAAAGGCTGTCAGCAGACAATGCCTTGAGGCAGCAGGCCACCTGCCTCACCCTTCCTCGTGACCTCTCAGCTGCCCCCTTCATGGGTAAGACCCTCAAGGGGCCCCTTATTGCCACTACCCAGGAGAATCCAGGTCTCCACTTCAAGAATCAGATTCTGTGGATAACTGGGACAATCCGACTGGTCTCTGACTGGCTTTCTGGTATGCTGCTCATCTCTTTTGGAAAGTGATTGGCTGCTGACGACTCCCCTTGGTGTGCCTGTTGTCCCCTGAAAGCCCTACTTTTGCACTAATGGAAGTGTCCAGTTCAGCCTCTGGCTGCTCAGGCCAGGGTGGGTGAGGTCTAGGTCTAGGGCTTTCTATCATGTTTTATTAGCTTAGCCCTGGCAGGATGCTCAATGTCATGCCAAGTGTTGGTCCTTGGCAGTTGCACCCAACACCCACGTGGGTGTGATGAGCCAGAAATCACTCACCCTGCCCTGCTGGTGTTTGGAAGGCCCATAATTCTACTACTCTGACATGAGGCCCTGAAGGCCCCAGCTGAAGTGTAGATACTTTGAAAGGATAAGGCTCTCTCACATCTCAGATGGACTCAATTTAGCAGAGGTTCTTGACCAGGGCCCAGGCTGCACCACCATAGGCCTTGGAAATGCCTAAGGTCATGTCTCATGGGTGTGAGGACAGGGATGACAGAAAGCTGCTGGTATGTAGCAGGCGAGGCTCTGGGCATGCCATGCAATGCAGTCCCACCTGACAAAGACTGCACTGAAATATCAACAACTCCCTTACTTGTTGCTTGTCTCCAAGGGCCTCTGGAGAAACGGGACTAAGACTAGTGAGCTTCGATGGGAACACCAATGCTAATGGTGCATGAGTGCACGGCTTGAAAGTTACATGGTGTTTTGCCACCTTCTCCTCACTGTAACCTTGTGAAATGGAGCAGGTCCAATTCTTCCATTCATAGATGAGGACGCTGAAACTCAGAGATGGTCACTGACCCGCTCAGGTGTGTCATTCATCTTCTTCAGGAAACAGATAACAAGGTGAATAAAGAGGGTCAGGTGGCAGACCAGCAGTCATGCAACTAGACCCACATGGGAAAGGTCTTGGGTTCACATCCTGGACCCTCCCTGAGCATGCCAGGTACGTGCATGCCCATGACTGGGCTGACTGAGGCTGGGGGTGGATCGTGGCATGAAGACCATGTTGGGGATCCTCTCTCTCTCTCTCTCACAGAAGAAATAAGTGAAATTTAAAAGGGAGAGGCACAGCTTCATGATGCAGTGGTGATGCTCTGCTCAAAGGGAAGCCAGAATGACCATGGCAACAGTGGTTCAAGTCCCTGGCCCCATCTGCCTAAAATGCACTAGACACAAACGAGTGCCCAGGACCCAGTGGGCCGAGAAAGGGGATCACAGCACGACCGGACCCTGTAGAGGGCGCCTCTCTCTCATGCACACATGCACACATGCACACATGCACATGCTCGACTGTGTACAAAGGAAAGAAAACCCTTCTTAGAGAAGGATGAAGAGAAGAATCAGGAGTGGGAGGGGAGAGCCTTCGGACAGTGGTGTAAAGTTTGACACCTAGGAAAAGAGAGAGGGGAGGAGGACAGGGAGCAAGAGGAGCCATAAGCCCCAGGGCTGCCCTGAGCGAGCACTGCCCAGCTGGCAGTGCCAGAGCCAAGACTGCTTGTAAGAGGGGCCCTGGTCAGGGAGCAATGGTCCAAGTCCACTATGACGAGAGAGGCCATGGCTTCAGGTGACTTCTAGGAGAACCTGCAGGTATTACAATGGCCACCATCAGCCCATGACCTTCCCCACAGCAGGTCACTCCAAGGCTGTCACCTGACAATTAGGAAGGGCCTAGTCAGGACCCAAGGCCTCCAGGCATGGCTCCATGCAGATGAGGAAGAACAACGGGACCTCTGGAGAAGCAGGGCTAGCCCAGGCCCCAGATCACCCTCTCCCCAGGAAGTCCTCTAGCAGGCAGGATAAAAAGCAGAGGAAGGGAGACTGGGATCACACCACAGCTGCCAGGACCTGTGCTTCTGTCAGACCATTTCGAAAGAATACAAAGCAGCAGACACTGAACTTGCTGGAACGTTGGCCAGTTGCTGGGCTCCATGTCCAGGTGACAGCGTGACGAGAAGCTCCAGTTTGCTGCAGTTCTTGCAAATGCAGAAGCCATGGTGCTTATTTAAGGAGAAGGGGAGACTGCACACAAGGGAGGGGCTGGGGGCTGCCACGTCTGTCTTCCAGAGCGGCGTCTTCCAGTGACTGCTGCTGCCGAGAGCCCCCTGCGGGTGTCTCCCGGTCGAGTGTCATGCCACATGGGTGCCCTGGTATTGGAAGTGCTATAAGGGGGTCTTGGTGTCGCAGGGACAGGAAGCCAGTGATGCAGAACCTCTAACTCACTCTGGAGCTGGAGAGACAGCTAAGTGGGAAAAGCTTTAGGGGACCTCAGGCATTAGCCAGTGTGTACTCCCTCCTACCCCAATGTTACGGATGAGGGAACTGAGACCCAGAGATGGCCAGGGACTTCCTCTGACCAGTGGCTCAGCCTGGGCTCTGCGGGTATTCGGGGCCAGGTAAGTTTTTAGGGAGTGGGGAGAGAAGGGGAGGGTCTGTCCTGTGAACCATAGGATGTTAGCAGCATCCTTGGCCTCCACCCACCAGATGTGAAGAACATCGCCCAGTCACATTACCAAAGATGTCTGCAGACATAACCAAATGTCCCCTGAGAGCCCAAGTGCCCCGGGTGAGCAGCCCTGCTCTGGGCCAAACACCCAGCTAGTAGCAGAGAGACATCTAAGTGGCCCTGCCTGGCAAGCCCCAGCCCAACATTACAACAATCCCAATGGACAAGGCCAGCGTCTGCTCTTAAACAAGAGGGATGTGACAAAAAGCAGATAGAGAATTGGCCCAGAGTGGCAGTGAGTGAGAGGCTGGACAGGAGCGAGAACTCAGGTCTTCTGGCTCCCAGGCAGTGAGGCAGGCTGCTGGGGACGGGCTTTGGAGACAGTCTGCACACAACTGCTGCTGCTCTGGCCTTCCTGCCAGGAGCTTTGACTTTTTCTTCCTTTCTTTCTTTTTTTTAAGAGAGATTTTTGCTATAGGGCACAAGTGCTCGCTGGAGAGACAGAGAGGGACAGAGAGACAGAAAGTGGGAAATCACCCCCCAGGGGGGATGGCCACGCTGCAATCCCTTCTCGTCCATTCTCCTCTCGGGATCTTGAGCACGCACGCACACACACCCGGCGTGAGTTTTAAGCTGCCAGGTCTGGGACTGGAACTGCAGTCAGTTACGTGGGACTCCAGCAACGTAACCATTACACCATCCGCTGGTCCTGCCAGGAGTCTTCTCTAAGCCTCAGTTTACCCTTCAGTGAATGGGAAGGAGGAGGTTGTAATGTGCTTTCGTGGAGCTGTTGGGAGCATTTTATGAGCTGACATAAGAGAGCACAAAGACCTTCGAGTCTGCCCGACTCCATCACTCACTCAGCAAGGTCTTCCAAGTGAATGGACGGTAGTCACCCCTAAAAATAACGTGGGCAACTACAATTCACTTCTACAATAAAGGGGGCAGACTTTGGAGACAGATGCAGTGCCCGGAGAACATACTGCGCTCTGAGCGGAGCCCAGCTGACTCTAGTCAGTGTCAACAACAGCTCAGTCATTCAGCTGTCTTCACTGCCTCACCGTAAGGCATCGCCAGCTCTGGCTGAAGTCAGGAAGCGCCACTGCTCCGAGGGCACCTGAGAGCTGTGTGTGCCACTGCATACGTTGTCTTGCTCTTAATCACAAAAGTCTTAGTCCACTGAGATGCTGAGACAGAGGGTACTGGCAGGGGTGCTTGTTGTCTGCTTCTGAAATGCTGCTGCAGCTTGGGGGTGGGCCCCAGGAGTCTACAGAGCATCCTGGAAATGCCTGAGCCCACCTGGAGTCTGACGCTCGCTTCCAGCCTCTTACTTGTGGGAAGTCAGGCAAGTCACTTTCAAGCCTGCCCTGTATGGCTGACCAGGTCGTTCACTGCACAAGGCAGTGGTTAAAGGTCGATGCAGACTGCACTTTGCTTGCTGAGCCATGCACCTTGACCTTGGAACAGGGCTGTGGCAGCCCAGAGAAAGGGGCGTGTTTTCCTCATTCTCACAAAGACATGAGATGGGCCCTGGTCTGTTGCTTTTGGAACTTCAGTCTTCCCCTCCATAGTCTAAGGCAACTTTCAGGGCTCTCTGTTTTAAGAATTCTAGATCAGGGGCCAGCAAATGGCACAGTACTCAAGGCACTAGACTCCTACGTGGCCAACCACGATTCAAGTCCCAGACCTGGCAGCTTGAAACTCATACCAGATGCGTGTGCATGGGTCCCCAAAATCCCGAGAGAAGAATGCAGGAAAAGGGATTGTGGCACGGCCATTGCCCCTGGGGGGTGATTTCTTGCTTTCTGTTTCTCTGTCTCTCTCTGTCTCTCCAGTGAGTGCATGCACTCTGTAGCAAAAATCTTTCAAAAAAGTAAAAAGTAATTCTAGATTCTTCTTCTCACTGGCTATGATTTCTTTCTCCTTGCCCTTTGAGAGAAAGGAAAGCTCTATGTGTATCACTCTGAGCTTCCAGGAGGGAAGCCGGGGAGCGGTAGAGAGCAGCGGGACAGGCCAGCCCTGGACATGAGGGAGATGGTGGGGGCTGCCCCCGGCCCAGGCTCCAGCAGGTGGGGAGGTAGGGAGCGGGAAGCAGGATTCTGCAGGGAAATGCTCAACAAGCTTGTCCTCGACGGGAGTTTACAGAGCCCCAGAAGGACTCCCCTCGCACAGGGCTGGCACTGCGGAAAGCAGCCAGGGCAAACTGCAACACTGTGGGGCAGGTGGCAGCAGAGCCTGTGGGGGTGCACTTCCAGCTCACTGCTGCTGACACAGCGGCCGTGCTAAGGCCAGGAAGGAGGGGTCCTGGAGTCCCTAGGGCTCCAGCTCTTCAGGGTTCTCCTTCCCGGTGGGACTTCATCCCCAAATGTGCAGGGGAGGGCTCTGGGCCCCTTCTCTCTGCAGCAGAAAATGGCCACGAGGGCTGAAGTGGGTTGGCTCTGTCTCCCTGGGCCGGCAAGATGTCGGGGAACGAGATCACGGGGATTTGGGTCAAGCTCTGAAACATCTTCCTGTCTGGGACACCTTTTCTGACCTGAGCCTATTTTTAGAAATTCCTTTTAATGAACACGATTCCAAACGACCGATTCAGCAGAGCATATTCCCCTGAGCTCCCTCCACAACACACTCCAAATGGAGTCAGCGAAGAAGCTGCGAGACTCCCACGAGGGCCGGTTGGAACAGCCTCACGTTTTCTGGAACCACATGTAAGAACCACCTGTGGCCCGCAGTAATAACCACGAATAATAACAGCCTAGAGCCCGACACAGTTCGCAGGGCGCATTTACCCCACTGGCTCACTGGATCATTACAGCACACGGCAGCGCAGGGCTGATATCCCATAGTAAGGATGAGGAGGCTGAGCAAGACAGACCGGCCCCCCAAGGCCATACAGAAGGAGGCACGTGCGGAAGTGAGGGGGCTGGACTAGGCACACCCAGCTGGAACCAGGACAGCTCCGGGAGTGCACCGACCAAGGGCCATACTGCATCCCCCAGGAGACCACTGCTGGGCGGAACCTGCGCCAGCCCTCTCACCTGCCTGTCTCTGCCCAAGAACCTCAGAAGAGAACCTGATTGGTTGAACTGGAATCACGTGCCCGTTCCTTGTCACTAGGGGAGTGAAGGGCCCTGTGATTGACTGCTCCTTCCCAAGTGCACTCAAAGGACAAGTGAAGTCACAGAGAGCTGCCAGAGTGCACTAGGAGAATAAATAGGGGCCATGTGGGATGCTCTGCACAGATGGGAAGGTTCTGGGTTCACGTCCGGAGACTGCCCTGCATGCCCCAAGCATATGTGCACCCACGGTCCAGAACTGGTTGAGGCTGGGAATGGACTGCAGCCCCAGTCCCCTGGTGTGGGTGCTACCTCTGCCTTCCTTTCATGGAAGAAATAGACAAACTTTAAAAAAAAAAAAAAAAGGAAAGAAAGAAAAAGAAAGAAAGAGAAAGAAATAAAGAAGGAAAGGAGGAGGAGGAGGTAAAGGAATAGGCCGAGGAAGCACCCAGTACTTATTCTTTGAGAGCTGTGGGTGAATCAGATATGAAGTGAGTGGGATCCTTCCCTGTGCTTTTCCGTCCTGTGACTTCATTCTCATCCCAGGAGCATTTTCACCTGTCTCTGAACGCCTCTGTGAGTAACACCACCTAACATTTCGACTACAGGCGACTTTGGACCAGTCCTGTCTTCTCTGGGACCCATTCTCCTCGTCTATGCCATGACCATAAACTCTGTGCCTGCAAATGCAAGGGGACCTGGGCATCCTTCCTGCAGGCCCAAGGCAGGGAACCTAGGTCAAAGGCTGATGACAAGCATCAGGAACCCAGCAGTGTCCCCAGGACTGAGTCCCCAGGGGTGCCATGGGACCTGGCTGGCCTGCCTGCAGGACGCTCTCCCACCCACCGTTGCTCAGTAGGTAGAAATTCATAAAGGCTCATAATCCTTCAGATCCTTCTGCAAATGGGTTCCTTTCCAGCTCCCTGTTACTCTGCAAAAGCCCTCTCCTCCCTTCCTGCTCCACTTAACACGTTTCCACTCATCTGGGTTCCCCGACTCTGCCTGATCGCTGCCATCACCACATCGGACCTGCTCTTCATGCTCCTTAGCAGAATGCAAGCATTCCCGGGCAGCACGCGCACCTTCCCTGTCTCTGTCCCCAGTGCCTAGCCTGACATCCCGCCTGAGGCAGCGCTGACCAGTGGCCTATGAGCTAATGAGCGAATGAGTGAATGAATTGCCGGGCAGATGCAGTATTTCCCAAAGTCACATGGAGAGTTGACAGCAGACCTGACTCTGGACCCCAGTCTTCTTGCTCTAAAACAATGCATTCCCACGTGAGCTATTTCATTTCCTCCAGCTCCTTCAATGGCTATGGCACTTCCCGTGTCCGTGCTGATTGAACCTCTGCTCCACTGGGCCTGCACCTCCTGGAGCTGCTGCTTCATTAATTCAGCTCCTCGGCAAACACACTCTGAGCAGCGGCTCTGTGCCGAGCACTGTGCTGCAAGCCCGCGATGTAGTCCTGCTGTGTGCACTCACCAAACGGCTTCTGTGTGCCCCGCCCCTTGGAGCCATGCTGCAGGCTGAGAGGAGGGAGAGTCTGGACAGTTGGGAAGAGCCTCTGGGGGAAACGGGAGAAGACGCTGGCCAGGAATCTTGGGAGGTTCCTGGGCAGCAGGGAGGACCCGTGAGCCATGGGAGACCATGAGTCTGCAGGGTAGCAGCTGAGAGCGAGGAGTGGGTTCCTGGGAGGACCGCCGGAGGGGAAGGCGCCGTAGAAGCACGGTCATGGGGATGACAGGAACTGCAGACCAACAGGAAGTCGAGGATCGCCCTGGCTGGTTTTAAACTAGTTGCCGTTTCTAAGCTCGGGAGCTGTCAAACAACCAGCAGAGACCAACAGGGACATCATTTTAAAAATATTTCGTATGTAATAGAGAGGGTTTGGAGCGGGGAGAAATCCCACAAAGTCCCCACCACTTCACTAAAAAGGATCTGTTCACTGTTACTTGTTCTTAGATCAGGGACAGGATGGAGGGTGAGGGGTGTCTTATACATGTTTGATTAATTATTTCATCTCCCTTGTTTCCATCAGAATAGTTGTCCAGTGGGACCAGCAGTTAGCGTAATGGCTATGTCACTGGACTCCCACGTAGCCGACTGCAGTTCGAGTCCCAGACCTGGTGGCTTAAACTCACTCCAGACACATGTGCGTGCATGCCCAAGATCCCGAGAGGAGAATGGAGGAGAAGGGATTGTGGCGTGGCCATCCCCCTGGTGGAGGTGATTTCTCGCTTTCTGTCTCTCTGTCTCTCTCTTTCTGGCGAGCGCACGCACCCTGTAGCAAAAACCTCTCCAAAAAAAAAGAATAGTTGTCCAGTAAACCCAGATGGACATTTGTCTGGGTTCGTCTGTGTTTTATAAGGAGACAGCAATTCCTTTCTTGCTAACTTTGAGCAAAGACGTGAAAGACGGTGGACGCGCACACCTGCCTGACTGACTATCCCTGTACCGTTCCTTACCCTGTGAGGACAATAAAATTTCTTCCAGGTGGATCTCGGCTCTGACACCAGCCCTCACAATTCTCTCTTGATCTCAGTTTCCTTTCTTGTAAAATAAGGAGCTACAAGTCAACATCTAGGTCCCCCCAAATCCTGACGCACTGCAAGTCTTTGACATCGACGGGAAAGAAAGGCCTGACGTGGAAGGCTGGGCTCTCTCCCTTCTCCCAGAGGCTCGGCGTACATAAATCAAATCAAAATATAAATCATCGCACCCTGTTACGGGTCTCAGACACAGTTTCTTTTAATAAAATATGCAAATATTTTGCAGTAAATTGATTTCCCAGTTTCATTCTCTTATCTCCATATTTATTATTCATGATTCTTCCACTCCCCACTCGAAGCATCGGGGTGCTGGGGATAAATCTAGAATGTAGACTTTGCTTGCTTTCTTTCAGTTATTATTAGCACAATGTTATACTCCCAGGAATAAAAGATACATGTAAATATTACTTCCAGTCTCAACTCGCGCTAGGAACAAAACGCAAGGAAGTCTTCATTGATCTAAATCCTTGCATTAGAACTTCCTGGCAAATTTTAATAAAAGTGTGACTTTGCTATGGAAAAAGAAAATGATGGTTTAAGCCCTGACTCTGTGGATAGTGTTGTTTCACTTGTTAAAAGTCAACATATTGTCTGGGTCAAAAATTGGACGGAAGAGAAAAACCTGGGAAATTTTTACTGCTCAACTAGAGGGCTCTTGAGAAAGCAGTCTTGCAGGACACTTGTCGTGTGTCGGATAAAACCCGGATCCAGATGGGGCCGTCCCAGGGCAATGTCTCAATGAGAGCGGAGAAACCCACGCGAGAACTCCATTATTAGCACAACCGAGGAGCACGATCCAGAGCAACTCTTAATAAACGCAGCTCTCCTCTCCTTCCTTCTGACACCCGGCCGCTCCCGGAGCTGTCCCTCTCCTACCCAGCATGCCCTCCTCGCCTGCTTGCTCGGGCCACTGTCCCCTCCGTGCCCCGCCTTCATGGTTCCCAGCAGCCCCCAGTGCAGCCAGATGGCTTACCTATCGCTGCTCTTCCCGAGGGTGTCAGCTTCTTCCTGACTTCACCCACTACAGGGGGAACTTCAAGACTGAGGACCGGCAGGTGGCATAGCGGTTACAGCACTGGACTCCCATGCAGTCCACCGCGGTTCCAGTACCGGATCCAGTGGCTTAAAATTCACACCGGGCACGTGTATGTGCATGCCCAGAAGAGAATGGAGAAGGGATTGCGGGGTGGCCATCCCCCTCAGGGGGTGATTTCTCACTTTCTGTCTCTCTGGCAAGCGCACGTGCCCTATAGCAAAAAATAAATAAACCTCTCTAAAAAAATACAGAGACTGACCAGGAAAGGAGATCTGGTCGTGAAGTGGCAGGAGACACATTGAACTTTATTTGATGACGCTTTGACAGGTTTGCATGTGAAGAAAGTGGCTCACATCCAGGGGCCACCATCCCGAAGGAAAGAGGAGGGCAGAGGGGGCTCCTGGGCATGGGGGCTTGGGAAGGGGTCTTACACGTCCAGGTGCTGTGGCTCAACAGCCCAGGGGGAGCCTCTGGAGTCTATACCTGCAGCTGCACCTTATCTATGGGGAGCAGATATTGGGCACACTTTCTTTTTCTTTTCTTTTTTGATTTGTGAGAGGCTGCCTGCACTCACCAGAGAGAGACAGAGAGAGAATGAGAAAGCACCCTCGGGGGGATGGCCGTGCTGTGATCCCTTCTCCTCCATCTCTTCCTTTTTTTGAAATTTTGGGCGTGCATGCCTTTCAAGCTGCCAGGCCCAGGACCCGAACCACACAGTCAGACGTGTGGGTTCTAGCTGCCCTCAGCATCACGTCAGTAACTGGCCCATCTTTTCCCTTTTTTTGATTGCCAGAGGGTGTGTGCGCTCACCAGAGAGGGCCAGAGAGCCGGAGAGAGAGGGAGAAAGCACCCCTCAATGGGGCATGGTCACAACACAGTCCCTCCTCCTCCACTCCTCCATTCCTCCATCCTGTTGAGATTTGCATTCATACGCATGCACCTAGCATTTTTCAAGCCACTGAGGCCAGGATTTGAGCCTTGGTCAGGCATGTGGGCTTCATTTCCCTTAACCACTAGGCTATGGCGCCAGCCCAGGGTATACTAATAAGACTGGCTTCATCTGGCTCCGAGTGCGCTAGCATGGGCTCTATTTAGAACAACTAGATGTCCAGAAATCTGAGTTTGGTGCGGGTGGCTTTTGGAGCCAGTCTCATTCACACCTGGCAGTGGGTGCTGGCTGGTGGCAGGGCGTCTCAGTTCTCCCTGAGGCAGTGTCTCATCCTCCACAGGCTAGGCCGGGCGTCGTCGGGTATTGACAGAACTACTCCAAAAGAGCAAGGTCAAGCGTGCAGGCTCTCGCCTCTTCTTCCGTCCCAGTTGTGCATGTTTCCTTGGCCACAGTAGATCACGGAGCCTAGACCAGAGCCAGTGTGGGGGCCATTCCCATAATGTTCTGTCGCAGTACCGAAGCTGCAGCCGCAATAAGGAATTCAATACGCTGTCCCCTGGAAGAGGCCATTTCCGACTGGATGCCAGTCAGAAAGCTACCCTTTCTCATGGGGTGTCCCAAAGCAGATCCTGAAGAAAAGACTGTGGTGCGAGTAACTCACGTGGGAGGCAATCCCAAGACGCACAAGTAAGGGGTGTGGGGTTGGGGATGAGACAGGAAGAGGAGGAAACCCAGGACGGCCAGTGCTAGTGACCCGGTTACCACAGTGGGAAGCTGCGCTTTCGCCTGCTGCAGCTGCTCAGAGAGACCACGTGGGCCGGCCTCAGGATAGCCACCAGAGGAAGGGAAGCCGTGGCCTTTATTCACACAGACTGAGCTTCTGGGACCATCAGGAAAGCTCTAAGCCCTGAGAGAGACTCAGGTACCTGAGGCGGGAAGCTGCCACTGGGCCGGAGACCGTGCAGCCAGACTGCAAGTGATCTGGGGGCGTGGTGGGCAGGGGGCAGGGGCCAGGGGACCAGTGGCATCTGATACAGGGAAACAAGCACATCCCTGCTGTCTTCAGAGGCGGGTGCGATGCAGCAATGCCCAGCGAGAACACAGGGCGCCAATCTGGGTAGCGAGCAGCCATCAGCAGGTCAGCCCGAGCAGAGCGGAGAGGACATGCCACCAAGGCCACCAGTGAGAGCCCATTAGTACTGAAGGCACACCTCGAGTAATGTCATTTGTGTGGACACGGACATGTCTGCAATAATAACGAGGGCCTGATTCCAGAACATGGTCTCCTCCCTGGTATTGTGTCACTGTGCGACAGAAGCGCTTGGGATCCAGGAAGGTCTCACCTATTTCTTGGCCGGTATGGAACACCCAGTGAACTGCGGAATTCTGCAGTACTGAAATCGGTTGAGGATAACAATCCTTCCATTAACCATGCCACACACCACATGCACCGTGTTTCACGGACCAGATCTGAAAAGCACATTTTTCACATTCTTTCTTTTCTGAAATCAGGATGCATCTTTTTTAAAGGAATCTTTTATTTAATTTTATTTAGTATTATTGTTGTTGAATTTGACCAGAAAAAGTCAGACAGAGAGGAAGAGGGAGAAAGTGAGAAAGCAAACCACCAGGTCCGGGACTCAAACTACAGTCAGCCATGTGGGAGTCCAGTCCCCTAAACCACACACACTTCCTGGCCCCAACCGGCTGCGTCTTACAATCTAATTACACTATTCAAACTGGCAGGATGATTTTTCTTCCTAGGTGATATATAAAACACCGATGCACACCTTACTGTCTTACCTATGATGAACTATGGAAGTTCTCATTTCAAACCACAGTTTGTAAAAACCAAAATGTCTAAACCAGGTAATTCTCAGATTTAAAATCTTTTTAATTGTTGATTTCTCTTTGTGCCTTTTCGACTCCAGATTCTGAGGCCACAAGGAGACACACAGGTATACAGCCCTCCTTACAGACTTCGCTTCGGAAGTATCTACTTCTGGGCTAGTTGCACAGGTTCTATTTTGTTATTCAAAATGTGAACTTTTTGAAGATGTTCACATCTATCTTAAAGAACGAGTGCTAAGATTTCTAAAAGGAATGCAGAAATAAAGGCAGAACTTTGAACAGGAGAATGCCATTAAGATCAGGCTGCAGGGGCCAGCAGATGGCATAATGGCTACATCACTGGACTCCTATGTAGTCGACTGCTGTTCGAGTCCTGGACCCAATGACTTAAACTCACGCCAGGCGCGTGTGTGTGTGTGCCCAAGATCCTGAGAGGAGAATGGAGGAGAAGGAACTGCAGCGTGGCCATCCCCCCTGGGGGGTGATTTCTTGCTTTCTCTCTCTGTCTCTCTCTTTCTTTCTTGCAAGCACACTCGCCCTATAGCAAAAACCTCTCAAAAAAAAAAAAAAAAAATCATGCTGCACAGCACATGACAGAAAAGTCCAAAAGAAGACAAATTAAACAAATTAGAAGATGATTTCTCTTGTGTAAAAGAAGACTAAAAGGAGGCAATTACAGGTGGGAAAGGTGGTTCTATAGTCACCAGGGATCCAAGCTCCTTCTGTCTTTCTTGCCTAACCCCCACCTTGCTTCATCCTTGGGATTACCTCATGATCCAAGATGGCTGCTGTGGCATCAACCATCACATTTAGATTACTTATATCCCAGGCTGGAGGAAAGAAGAAAGTCTGAGAAAGGTCCTGGTTCACATTCCAAGATCTCTCTGAACATACTGGGTGCGTATGCATGTATCCATAATCTAGCCCAGCTGAGACTAGGAGCAGATCGTGGCAATGAGAACAAACAGGGGACAAATGGGGCTCCTTCTTCACCTCCTTTATTTTTATTTTTTTATTTTTTTACCAGAGGATAAGTGCACTTTCCAGAAAAAGACAGAGAGGGACAGAGAGAAGGAAAATGAAAATGTCACACCGCGATCCTTTATCCTCCATTTCTCCCCCCTTTTGGGATCTTGAGCACACATCCACATGCATCTGGTGTGTTTTTCAAGCCACTGGGGCTGGGTCTTGAACCACGCAGTTGGCCATGTGGCATCTAACCTTAACCACTAAGCCACAGACAGCCTCCCACCCCTTTTAAGAAGACTTTTTGTGCCTCCACTCGCCAACTTCCATGTGCATCTCTTTGGCCAGAATTAGGTATATGATTCCCTCTAGCTGCAAGGGAAGCAAGAAAGTGTCACCTTCAGCGGGGCACCATCGTACCCCATGATACAGCGGTTATAGGAAGAAAGAAGCATGGTGTAGGCAGCCGGCAGTCTCTGCTCAAACAGAAAGTGAGGCAAAGGGTTACTCCAACATGGACAGTCTCGAAAACCACGGAGGGAACAGTACAGGGTCCTGTGCTCCTTGGCAGTGAGGCGCATTGGTGACGGGGAGGGCCAGGGACCTGAATCCCAGTCCTCTGGGCCCTGACACGACTAGCCTTAGAGGAGCCAGAAGAGCTGTGCAGAGTCCGTCGAGGGCTGTGGAGGGAGGACCACCGTCCCTGTCTCCACAACAGAGAGGGTCCCGAGGAAGGGAACAGCAAGGCTGTCGTCGACACATCCTTTGCTTTCATTTCTGAAAGTAACACGGACTCCACCTCCATGACCAGGCCCCTGGCTCCTTTAAGCACGCCCCAGACCACGCAAGTGTGCTAATAGGAGCAAGATTATTAATGCACTTTCCAAGCGGGAGCTCTAGAGTGGGCTGTTTCTGTGGTCACCACTGGGCTCTGCGTCCCACCAGCTCCACGGGAAACCGGGCCATGGCGAAACGTTCTTAAAAGAAGAAAATTACCCAGAAAGCGTCTCCCAAAGAAAAGTCAGCTTTAAAAAAGTTTGCGCATGTTGCAAAGCATTATCTTTAAGTCCTCCAGCTAGGCTAAAAGCCTATCCCATTCCTCCCTGGGATTTCTAGTGAATTAATAATGCCACTGATGAATATTCAAAAGTAGGCAGCTATTGTGCCTCCAAGCACATAATTAATTATTCATTACACATTTTTATTCACTGAATTAAAAAACACAGGGTGCTCTGGGAAATGAAGTGTACTTCACTGCAGGGGCATGAAATTCCACACTGCCCCTTTAAGGACTATTATTCTCTATTTGTGGTTACCAAGCAACATAAATGCTGGGCAATTAGATCATGGGTTGTCCCTGAAGACTGATGGGATAATAAGCAGTAGTTAAGTATTAAGTTGACCCAGTGAAGGTCCCATATGAATAAACCTGGGCAGGACCACAGCTGGTGTCTTTTAAATGAAACTTTTACATTAATACCGTACAAAAGGTGATTCTGTTCCAGGAGCTCTCATCGGCAAAACTCAGCAGCTGCAAACCCCACACAGGTTGCGTGCTCGTCCCTCTGACAGCCTGCACTTGCAAAGTTGTGCAAGGAACATGCTGTCCACTCCCAGTGAGGACACAGCTCACCTCCAGGATTCAGCTCCAGCCTTGGAAAAGAAGGAATCCATTACACGAGGACGCCAAGTAGGGAACATCTGGGGGCGGTGAGAGCTGAGCTCTGATGCTAGAGAGGTTGCAGTCAGCCAGGCCCACACTCCAGGAAGGGCCAGCCAGCAGAGCCTGGCTGCTCCCTGCTCAAAGCCACCCTCTTCTGGATTCCAGCCCCAGAAAGGCCTTGCTACCACTGACCCCAGGGCAGGTTCCTAACTAGCCCAGGGCTGAGCTGTAGGTCTTGTAGGGCCTTCTCTTCAATTACAAACCCCTCTGGGAGCGAATCCAGTCCTCATCAGTCTGCACCTTCAGAGGCAGCATATGACAGACATTCCCCAGCAAATTGTGAATAAATGTGAAGAGTTTGGGATACTTCCTTTCTTTAAGTCCTGTTGTTGGTTTTAAGTAAAGCTGAGATGAATGACCACACGGAACTATTTCTTCACATTCTCCAATGTTTGCAAATCACTTGACACTTTTTCTTTTTTTCAGTTTGCTATAGGTTGCATGCACTTGCTGGAGAGAGATAGAGAAAGCTAGACCAAAAGTGAGAAAGCACCTCCCATGGAGCGTGGACATGCTGCAATCCTGTCTCCTCCATTCTCCTCACAGGATTTTGGGCATGCACACACACACATACACACACACAAATCTGGTGTGTTTTTCAAGTTGCTGGGTCCAGTATGTGAACTATGCACTTGGCCATATGATCCAGCCTCCTTAACCACCACATCACCAGTCAGTCCAGCAGTTTTCTTAAGGTCCCCCCCGCCCCAGAGAGCTGCCAGCAGGGATGCCACATACAGTTGTATGAGATGCCACAACTCAGGGGGGAGGGGTGGAGCCTAAAATCTAGCCTACGGTCCCCTCACTAGGTCACATAGCTGTCCAGAGGGCCCACATTTGCTCATTTCTCACAAAGGCATTGAATGGGCTGAAGTGGGCCTGGCCACAGCTAGAATGTGGGTGATGGAAGGCAAGAGCTGGCTCCAAGGGAGTGCAACCAGAAGTCCAGCTCGAGCAGAAGCAGATGTCAGTATGGGAAGGCAGAGGCCAGGGCCCAGCAGGCCATGGGCATCCCCAGAGTGGTTCAGGAGGGAAAATCCTGGGCAGGTATTTACCAACCAGAATGCAAACATGTGGGTGCTTTAACAACCAGAATAATCATACAGGTGTCCACCTGTCAAATGTCAGCCTGCCCAGAGGTCCCCAGGAGCTTTAGAAAGGCAAAAGGAAGGTGGCTTGAGCAGAGTCCTGAGTCAGCAGGTGCAGATGAGGTCGATGCCTGGGCCCAGGCACTTGGGCAGCCGGCTTTTCCATGCACTGGTACAGTGAACTTGCACTGAGGAGCAGAAATTAAGGCCGGTGATGGAATTGCCAGGCCCTGGTCCTGGCAGGGCCACTGACGGAGCACCCCTGGACACATCTCCCATCTCTCCAAGGGTAAAATAAAGGCACTGAGCTAGAAAATCTCCTAGGAGCACTCCAACAATAACATTTTATGATTCTGTGTTTCTAACAAATGCAAACGCTACCGAAGGAAAAAAGAAAAATAAAAACATCTGCACTTTTTTGCCACTGAGGTTTGGTGTTGTTGTTTTCTAAGCTCAAAATGTCCTGTGATCCCCACTGGTGACAGGAGATGATGGTTTTATTGTAGTTGTAGATCATTAATTTTGTAGACAAAAATGTGAAAACACAGCTTATCTTTGTCTGCAGACACTTTGCTATGCCAGAGCATGAAACAGTTCTCAGCTGAAGATAAAGAACTGCTGTCTAGAGTTTTGTGATATGAAGCCGGGAAGACAATCCCCCAAAGCTGAGTGGGCTCCACGTTAGACGTGAGAGATACAGCCGCCATGGCCTCCTGGTAAGGACTGAAGTTTGTCACGCAGGAACAGTGATGGGGGTTGCACCAGCTACAGAAAGGACAGAATAGGGCCCCCCTTCATTGCATCAACACCCCAATCCAACCCTCCTACCGTGACCCAGTGCAATCTCTCTCAGTGCCACTGTTGGGGTGTTGCTATCACGGTGACTTCCTCCCTTCCCATGTGCTTTTCTTGAGAGCAAGAAGTTTTTGTTTTTGTTCTCTGAGCTCCTGGCACAGCCTGAACTCTGTGGGGAGATAGGAGATGTGTCCAGGAGTGCTCAGTCAGTGATCCTGCCAAAGCTAGCGCCTGGAAGTTCCATCATCAACTTTGTTCTCTGCTCTTCGACTGCCCATCAGTGACTCAAGTTCTCTGCCAGTGTATGGAAAAGCTGGCTGCCCAAGTGCCCCACCCAGGCCTCAGCCTCACCTACACCTGCTGACTCTAGACTTAGATCCTTCTCAGGTCTCTGCTCGGACCACTGAATGCTTACCTGGTAAATGAAAAGCTGGCTGGGCGAACGGCCCACGGATTCCCAATGGCCCTTCTCTTTCCATTCTCAAGGGGCCACCATTTACAAATGCAGGGGCTTACTGGAAGATTCTTTCTTGCAAATGTCTTCCTGATCATCCCATGATTACACCTCCAACCTGAGCCCCTAAAAGTCAATGCTGGCAGGACTGTCCAGGATAGTGTAGCAAGAAGCAATGACTGATAACGCTAGACAAACTTGCAAAAACAGTTATTGCAGAGATACGTCAGTCATCCAAATGCATATACAAAATTGATAGAGCCCATGATAAACTACTGGATTTCAGATCAGAACAATGGAAGAGTACATTAGCATTCTTGCTTGGGGCTTCTTCCATTCCTCACCCCAGACCTGCTCTCCAAGATGAGGCAAGTCACGAAAGCCAATAGCTTTGATGCCAAAAGGAGCTGACTTGCTTTGGAGTGGGGCACTGAAAAACTCCACACCTAGTGGCATTGTTGGTAACAATCTCAGAGGCAAACAGATGAGAAAGAACATCAGTTCAGCCAGCCTGAGGTTATGGTTCTAATTTGGGCAAGCACAGACCAACAGACTAGTCACACATTTGACAAGGAGGTGAGAGAAATGAAACAGAAAAGAGCCTTGATAAGTTCTTGATGCATCCAAGCAGGAAAGACCTGAGAGGGCCCAAGCTCCCAACATTCCAGGGTTCCTGTGAGCCTACACGTGTGCTGAGAGGATAGGAAAGAAAAGGCCAGGGAAGACTGACACTGCTTGAACTTCGGTTGTGTTCTACCTGTACACACTGAAGGTAGAATCCTTATTTGCTCGAGGTATTTGAGCACATCATTGGCAGGCATTGGCTGACCACTAGGCTACACAGATCCAGGAATAAGCCCTAGGGAACCAGGTTTAAAAACAAAGAATTCTTTTTGGAACCAAGAAGACACTTGCAGCCTCACTCTGCAGCAAAATAGATACCACAGAGTTCATTCAGGGATGCCCTAAAACAACAATCAAATAGCTATAACAACCACCTCTAGAAAGTGAGGAAGGATCAGAATCCAGAGTTGCTATAATATATTATCTTAATACATTTAATTTTCAATAAGAAATTATGATATCTGCAAAGAAGCAGGAAAGCATGAATCATACTTTAAAAGAGGAGGAGGGAGCAGTCAGTAGAAACTTTGTCTAAGGGGGCCCAGATGTTGGAATTATCAGACAAAAACACCAAACCAGCTATTATAAATGGGGGGGGGGGATGAAAAATAAAGGTAACTGGGCAAAGACTCCGCCATTGGAGCTGAAATTAGTGCTTTCAGGGACTAAAGTAATGAAGATTTTTTTTGCCACAACTTCACCTCCAACCCCATTCACGTGTGGTAGCCCCCCCCCATATCCTTCTCTCTATCTCTCTCTGTCTTTTCATTTAAAAAATTCTTAAGGTAAAGTATTTTCTTGACTCTCAGATCCTCCTTTCTTTTGCTAATTCTCACCTTTTCCCCTTCTCATCTAGGAGAGGCAAAGACTCTGCCACTGGAGCTGGAACTAGTGCTTTCAGGGATTAAAGTAATGAGGATTTTCTGCTGAGACTTCACCCTCCAACCCCATTAATGAGTGGTAGAGTGCCCCTGTATCCATCTCTCCATCTCTCTCTCTCTCTCTCTCTCTCTCTCTGTCTTTTCAATTTCTTTTATTTAAAAAAAAATTAAGATAAAGTATTTTCTTGACTCTCAGGTCCTCCTCTCTCTTACCAATTCTCACCTCCCCCGCCCCTCCAACTAGGAGAGGCAAAGAATCCACTACTGGAGCTGGAACTACTGCTTTTGCACTAGTTTATCTTTTGATTTTTTAAAAAATAAATAAATTTTTATGGGAACCAGCAGTTAGCGTAATGGCTATGTCGCTGGACTCCCACGTAGTCGACCGCGGTTCGAGTCTCGGACCCGGTGGCTTACAACTCACGCCGGGTGCGTGTGCGTGCGTGCCCAGGATCCCAAGAGGAGAATGGAGGAGAAGGGATTGCGGCGTGACCATCCCCCCTGGGGGGGGGTGATTTCTCGCTTTCTGTCTCTATGTCTCTCTCTGTCTGTCTGGCGAGCGCACGCGCCCTATAGCGAAAAACCTCTCCAAAATAAATAAATAAATAAATAAATAAATAGATTTTTTTTGGTTAGTTTCTTTTTTTTTTTGTATTTTATATTTTGTATTTCTCTTTCTCTGTTTTATTTCCTTTTTTCTTTTTTCTTTTACCTTTTTGCTGGTCATCTTCCATGCTCTGAATGTCTAGACAGGTCTAAGTGAACTGAACCCAAATATCTGAATATTATTAGGGTCAGAATATTCCTCAATTCCCACTGAATATGCTGCACCAATGGAGAGAAATGGAACAGCAGTGAGTTTGCAGATCACCCCTCTGGAACACCTCTGAATGCTCAGATTAAACTTCAAGATACTAGGAGGGAACATCTAAGCCATCAGGTGACCAGAAATCACCACAGAGGCACAAGGAATATGAGAAACCAAGAAAATATCTTTCCCCCAAGGAAAAAGAATAACTCCTCCTCATCTACAGACAGTACAATGGAACTTGCAGAAATGTCTGATAAAGAATTTAGAATATTCACAGTGACAAAGCTAACAGAGATACAAGAGAAGAGACACAATGAACTCCAGAAAGTGCAGGAGAAAAGAGCCGATGAGTTCCAGAAGGTGAAGAAGTTCTTGCATGATCTGAAAGAGAAACTATTCACCATCAAAAAGAAACAAATGGTACTGATAGAGATGAATTCTGTAATACAGGAAATCAAAACCTCCCTTGAAAGTATTAAAAGCAGGCTAGATCATACTGAAGATCAAATCTCAGATGTAGAAGACAGAATTGCTGGACTAGAAAAATCCACAATGAAGACCGAGAAAATAGCAAAGAAAAAAAATAGAATAATATACAAGAAATACTAGATACCATTAAACACCCAAATATTTGGATAATCAGTATCCCAGATAGTAAATAGACCAAAAAGGGCATTGATAGTCTATTCCATGAAATCCTGGAAGAAAACTTTTCAAACCTAGAAAGGCATTTAAGATCCAGACCCAAGAAATACAAAGGACTCCAAATAGAATCAACCCAAGAAGATCTTCACCAAGACACATTATAGCCAGATTGACCAAAACCACAGACAAAGACAACATACTAAGATTGGCAAGGGAGAGACACCAAGTTACCTATAAAGGATATCTCATCAGGCTAACAGTGGACCTCTCATTGGAAACAATGCAAACAAGGAAAGAATGGGAAAATATATTCAAAGTGTTGAGTGAAAAACAATTCAACCAAGAATACTATACCCAGCAAAATTATCCTTCATATGGGAAGAAAAGACAAGAACATTCTCAGATAAACAAAACCTGAAAGAATTTACCAACACCAGACCAGCTCTCCAAGAAGTTCTGAAAGGAGTGCAATATTAGGAAAACTAAATATAGATACATAGAAATAAGAGTTCAAAAACAACTATGAAAATGGCCAACTTAATGATAGGGACTAATCTGGAGTTGAATATTATCTTCCAGAACTTTTTTTTTTTAGAGGTTTTTGCTATAGGGCACGTGCACTCGCCAGACAGACAGAGACAGAGAGACAGAAAGCGAGAAATCACCCCCCAGGGGGATGGCCACGCCACAATCCCTTCTCCTCCATTCTCCTCTCGGGATCTTGGGCACGCACACACACGCGCCTGGCATGAGTTTAAGCCACCAGGTCCGGGATTCGAACCGCAGTCGACTATGTGGGAGTCCAGCGACATAGCCATTACGCTAACTGCTGGTCCCATCTTCCAGAACTTAAACGGAAAGATTGGACCACAACAGAAGATAGAGTAAGTACATAAGACTGAACTGGTGAAATAGAATTTTATGACTTCTGACTAAAACAGTACTGATTTTCTTCTATGCTTTTTTTTCCAGGTTTGGGGATTTTTGTCTTCTCTTGAGCTGACAGTAGTTCTTATACCTACTATTTGAACAGAATCCTAACCTGTTTCCTGGCTTTAAGTCTTTAAAAAAAAATTAATTTATTGATTTTATTTATTTATGTATTTTTTTTAATTTGATGAGAGAGTGAGAGAGAAACAGAAGAAAGAGAAAGAGAGAGAAGAGAGAGAGAAAGTGAGAGAGCAAGCCACCAATTCCGGGACTTCAACCGTGGATGGCCATGTGATAGTCCAGCACCCTTAACCACCATGTCATCTGCCGGCCCATGGCTTTAAGTCTTAAGCAAAGCACTCTTAACATTTTTTTCTTTTGATTTATTAAAGCTAAAACTGCCTTTCTTGAAATTAAAAATATATTTTAAAATACCTATTTAATGACCACAGTAAGCTATATAACCTCAGTGCTACTTTATAGTATATCCATTCTACCCACAGAGTTTCATGCCTAAAGTCAGACTTGTGTTCACAGAAATCTATATATTAGGTGGACTTGCTATTGAAAGTAGTTAGATTAATTAAGATATTTTGTGATTCAATAAAATGGGGGTGGGGAGGAATGGAAAGCAACTGTAGATACCAGAGACGGTGTGGGAGGAGGGTGGGAAATGGCAGAGGGTGAGAAATAGGGGGAGGAGATATATATATATATATATATATATATATATATATACATACACACACATATATATATATATATATATACATATATATATGTGTGTGTGTGTGTGTGTGTGCATACACACACACATATGCATATATTTCAGAAACAAGAAATGGAAAATTATTTTTTGATGATAGCATGTATGGTTAAGCCACTATACAATGTTTTTTCTGGATGGGAAATTGCATTTTGTATGCTGTGATGATGTTCAGTGAATGGATATAAAATAAATAAATTTTTAAAAATAAAGGTAATTGTCTTTCAAAAAAATTAAAAGAAAGCATGATGACAATGACTCAAAAAATAAAGTATATCAACAGAGATAAAAATCATCAGAGTCAATTACTGAGAGACAAAGAAAAAATTTTGAAAGCAGCAAGAGAAATGTAACATCACTTTTAAGGGGAAACAACAATATAATTACTGGCCACTTTTCATCACAAACAATGGAGGCCCAAAGGCAATGAAATGACATATTCAAAATGCTGAAGGAGAAAACTGCCAATGAAGAATTCTGTATCCACTAAAATTATCCTTCAAAGAACAAAAGTTAATGAGCGGCATTCTCACATGGTAACTGACACAACTTTTTGACAGTAGACCAAACTCACAAGAAACACTAAAGAAAGTCCCTTGGGCTAACAGAAAATAAAATCAGACTTGAATCCATGCAAAAGAAGTCAAAAACACCAGAAAAAGCAAATATGTGGGTAGTATAAAAGACTTGGGTTTTAAAAATCTTTTCCTCCTTTAAAAGATATGAGATTGGGATAAAAAAAGGGGGGGGAGGAAGAAAAAATAAGAGAAAGGGGAAAAAACAATAACACTGTATTATTGGGTTTATTACACACATATACATGTAATAGATAGATAGATAGATAGATAGATAGATAGATAGATAGATAGATAGAGATAGACAGACAGACAGACATAGGTATATAGATATAGATATATATAGATATATATAACAAATAATAGCACCTGTATGCTATTAAGGGAAAGAGGAGAATGGAATTATACTCAAAGAGTTTATATTTTATAAGAATTAAGTTGTGAGATAGATGGTGATAAATTAAGAAATGTAATCCTCAGAGCAGGTTTCATTCATCCTTACATGAAAAGAAAATAATAATAATAAGTAAATAAACTTTAAAAATAACTTTTAAAAGCCAAGAAAAATACTAAAGTGCTAAAAATTATCTACTTAACACACACACAAAGAAAAACAGGAAAAAAAACAAAGGAAGAAAAGAATTTCGGGACATATAGAAAACAGCAATATGAAACATATAAATTCAAACATATCCATAGTTACATTAAATGTGAATGAACAAATATTTCAATAAAAAGTCAGAGATTATCATATTTTTAAAATTTTTTAAATTAAATAATATGTTGTATACAATAAATGTGTTTTATATTCTATAATATAAATGGGTCAAAAGAATAAGGATATAAGAAGATATACCATATAAGCTGTAAACATAGCATAAGTGGCTATATTAATCCCAGACATAAGACACTTAGAAACAAGAGCTGTAGGGGTCAGCAGGTGGTGTGGTGGTTAAGGGTGCTGGACTCCCACATGACCAACCTCGGTTGGAGTCCCAGACCTAATAGCTTGCTTTCTCACTTTCTCTGTCTCTCTCTCTCTCTCTCTCTCTCCCTGTCCCTCTTTGGTCAAATTAAAATAAATAAAGTTAAATAAAATAATTATTTAAAAAAAAAAAAACAAGAACTATAACTAGAGACAGAAGGATATTCCATAATGACTACAAAGGTCAACTTACTAGTAAACGGTAATGATTATAAATATATACACGCATAACAACAGAGTCAACAAATGTATGAAGCATTACAAAATTAAGGATATTTATTGTAGCATTGTTCATAATAACCAAGAGGAGAAAGCAACCCAAATGTGCATCAGCAAATGAATGGATAGGGACCAGCAGTTAGCATAAAGACTATGTTGCTGGATTCCCATGTAGTCAACCGCGGTTTGATTCCCAGACCCAGTGGCTTAAACTCACACTGGGGGCGCGTGTGCGTGCGTGCCCAAGATCCCGAGAGGAGAACGGAGGAGAAGGGATTGCGGCATGGCCATCCCCCCGGGGGGGTGATTTCTCGCTTTCTGTCTCTCTGTCTCTCTCTGTCTATCTGGCGCGCACACGCGCCCTATAGCAAAAACCTCTCAAAAAAAAAAAAAAAAAGGAAATGAATGGATAAAGAAAATCTGGAGTATGTATATAAGGGAATATTATCTAAGCCTTAAAAAGAGGAAAATTCTGTCACATGCCACAACATAGGTAAACATGGAGGACATCACGCTATGTGAATAAGCCCATCACATAAAGACAAACACTGTATGATTCCACTTACATGAGGATCTAATGTAGTCAAACTCACAGAAACAGAAAGTGGAGCAATGGTTTGAAGGAGCTAGGGGGAGAGGAAAATGGGGAGTTGCTCCAAGTTTCTGCTCTGCAAGATGGAAAAAGTTCTACAGATCTATCATACAACAATGCAAGCATACTTAGCTCTACTGAACTGTACACTAATGGATAGTTTGGACAGTAAGTCTTTTTCCTTTTACCATAATTAAAAATAAAAAGTAAAGAAATTAAAAAGATAGGAAATTCAATAACTGTTGGAGACTTCCATATTCCCCTGTCAGTAATCAACAGAATAAGTATACAAATCAACAAAAATATAGAAGACAATAATATCAACAAATTTGACCTAACTAGTATCGATGGAATGCTGGCCCAGTGACAGCAGAATACTTATTATTTATAAGCACATGTGAAACATTTTCTTATGGAAAGATTGGATTTTAGGACATAAAACAAGTTTCAATGAATTTTAAAAGACTGAAATTGTACAAAATAAGCTCTCTGATCACAACAGAATTAAATTTAAAATCAACAATAGAAAGAAAGTTGGGAAATCTTCAAATATTTGAAAACTAAATGCCACATTTTGAAATAACACATGAGTCAAAGAAAAACAAAAAAAAAATAACTCAAGGAAGTTAAAAAATATTTTAATTGTAGGACCAGCAGTTGGCATAATGGCTATGTCGCTGGACTCCCATGTAGTCAACTGCAGTTTGAGTCCCGGACCCTGAGGCTTAAACTCATGCCAGGTGCATATGCATGCGTGCCAAAGATTCTGAGAAGAAAATGGAGGAGAAGGGATTGCACTCCTGGGGGGTGATTTCTCGCTTTCTGTCTCTCTGTCTCTCTCTGTCTTTCTGGCGAGCACACGTGCCCTATAGCATAAACCTCTCAAAAAATATTTTAATTGAAACAAAAAAAACTGAACACGTGAAAATTAATTAGGATGCAACTAAAGCAGCACTTCATGGGAAATATATAGCTTTAAACATTTATATTTTGAAAAGTATAAAGTGTTTAAATTAATAACTTAAGCTTCCACCTTAAGAAACTGAAGAATAAAGAGCAAACTAAATCCAAAGCAAACAGAATGAAGACAATAATAAGACGAGACAGCATCCAGTAAACTAGAAAACAGTAAACCAGCAGAGAATATCAGTGAAACCAAATGTTTTTTCTTAAAAATATCTGCTCTTTGACTAGAGCATCAAGGAAAAAAAGAGAGAGAGAGAGAAGATACAAATTACTAGAATTACAAGTGAAAGAAGAAATAGAACTACCAAACAGAAGTTTAAAAGGATTGTGGGAGAATGTTATGCCAATAAATTAGACAATTTAGGTGAAATGGACAAATTCCTAGAAAGACACGAATTACCAAAACTGACCAAAAAGAAAAAAATCTGAGCAGATTATTAGTGTGATGATTCATTTTATGAGTCAGCCTGACTGAGCCAAAGGATAGCCAGAAAGCTGGTAAAATATTCCTAGGTGTGTCTGTGAGAGGCTAGCATTTGAATCAGTAGACCGAGTAAAAATCACCCTCATCAAATTGGGCATGCATCATCCACTCTGCTGAGGACCTGAATAGACCCAAAAGTCAGAAGAAGAGTGAATATGGAGCCCAAACCCCCATATTCACTGCCCTCAGAGGTTCAGGATCTTGGGCCTTGGGACTCTAAGACTTACGCCAACAGCCCACTGGTTCTTAGACCTTAAGCCTTGGGCTGAATGATAGCATTGGCTTTCCTGGCTTCCCTCTTGCAGAGAGCATACCGTGGAACTTCTGGGCCTCCACTATCGAGTGGGTCAATTCTCATAAATCCTCTCCTACATCTATATATTCCCATTTGATTCTGTTTCTCTGGACAACCTGATGAAAACAGTTAGTAAACATTAAAATTTCAAAAGGTTTAGTAATTGGGCCAGCTGGTGGTGTGGGGTGAAGGCAAACGGATCCCACGGGGCCAACTGCGCAGTTCAGATCCCAGACCTAGTGGCTTGAAAAAGGTGCAGGGTACATGTGTGTGCATGCCCAAAATCCCAAAAGGAGAAATGAAGAAAAAGGGGTTGCAGCCTAACCATCCCCCACAGGAGGCGCTGTCTCACTTTCCCTTTCTCTCTCGCATGCCCTCTGTCTCTCTCTGGAAAGCACACATGCCCTCTAACAAAAACAGCAACAAAAAAAGACATGGTCATTTTCAAAATCTTTCAACAAAGAAAAGCATAGGTTTCAATAATCAATTCTAGGAAATATTTGAAGAAGAAATAATACTAATCCTTTACAAACTTTTTCAGAGAACTCATTCTATCCGGCAGTATTGGCTCAACACCAAAGCCAAACGAGATACCACGAGAAAAAAAACAACTCTAGATACGCTCTCTCATGAACATAGATGTAAGGTCTTTAAGCAGACTATTAGCAAATCAGTGCTGACCTCATAGCCTCAGGAAGCCAGTCCCACCTGGCCAATAGTAGTTCAAATCCTGGCCTCAGAAGCTTGAAAAACAAGCTAAGAGCATGTGCATACATGCCCCAAATCCCAACCGGATGGAAAAATGGCGTGATCATGCCCCACTGGTGGTCACTTTCTCCTTCTCTGTATCTCTGTCTCTGGCAAGTGAATGTGCCCTCTGGCAATTAAAAAATATATATATTGGTGACCAGCAAGCGGAATCGTGGTCAAGGTGCTGGATTCCCACATGGCTGACTGCGGTTCAAATCCTAGATCCAGCAACTTGAAACACACCGGCGCCTGTGCACACATGCCCAAAATCCTGAGAGAAAAATGGAAGAGAAAGGATTGCAGCATGGCCATCCTCCCTGGGGGGTGATTTCTAGCTTTCTGTCTCTCTGTCTCTCTGATGAGCATATGCATTCTACGGCAAAAATCTTTCTTAAAAAAATTTATATATATGTGTACACACACACACATATGTACACACACATTAGTAGATCAAGTCCATCAATACATAAAAAGGATTTTCTAACATGACCAAGTGGGTTTCGTCCCAGAAATATAAAGTTAAACATCTGAAAAGCAATAAATGTAGTATACCATATTAATAGAAAAAGGAACAAAAGCCACATGTTCATCTTAATAGATACAGAAAAAGATATTTGTCAGCACCTCTCATTTGTGGTAAAAATGCTCAACAACATAGAAATACAGGGAAATCCTTGGCCTGATAGGGTATCTACAAAAGGCCTATTACTAACAGCATATGTAATGCTGAAAGACAGAACACTCCCCCCAAAATCAGGAACAAGTCAAGGATATCCATCCTCCTCACTGCTCCTCAACATTGCACCGGTTGTTCTAGCCAGTGTAGTCAGGCAAAGAAACTAAATTTACAAATCCAGACTGAAAGAGAAGCAAAACTGTCTTTACACAGATGACATGCTCCCGTAAGTAGACAGGACTATGACATATACACACACACACGCACACACGCGCACACACACACACACTGCTAGAACAAATAAATGAGTTCAGCAAGGTCACAGATACAAGATTAATAAACAAAAACTAATTATACTTCCATATGCTAACAACAAATAATCTGAAAATGGAATTAAGGGAAAAAATCTCATTTACGGTAATATCGAAAAGAATAAAATATGTAGGACTAATATAACTCCCCAAAAATGCGAGACATGTACACTGAAGTTGTAAAACATTGCTAAGATAATTTAAAGAAAATTTAAATAAATAGAGGGACAGTCCATCCACATGGATTAAAGATGCAATGTTGTTAAATAACAATTCTCCCCAAATTGATAAACACTTGCAATGTAAATGTCTACAAACATCTCAGTAAGATTTTGTTAGAGAAATTAGACTAGCCGATCCTAAAATTTATGTGGAAATGTAAAGGACTCAAGAATAGTTCAAATTATTTTTTAAGAAAGAACATGGTGCAGTGGTAATGTGCTACTGAAGAGAAGCCAGATCCCATGTGGCAACCACAGTTCGAATCCTTGGCCCGATCAGTCTAAAACACACACGTGCTGGGCATGCGCACAAGTTTTAGAAATCTGAAAGAGGGAATTACAGGCACTACCAGATTTTGTGGATGGATATCTCTGTCTATCTCTCACACTTTCACATGCACACACATGGCCTCCATTATAAAGAAAGAAAAAAACCTTTTTTTAAAGAGCAAAGTTGAAGAACTTGGATTAATCAATTTTCAAGCTTACTATAAAGTTAATGCAATCGAAATAGTGTGATTCTGAACAGAATAATAGAATAGAATCAATAGAATAGAATTTAGAGCCCAAATTATTACTTCATTACATTTATGATCAATTGATTTTTGACAAACCTGCCAAAGCAATTCAATAGGGAAAATACAGTCTTTTCAACAGATGGTACTAGGACAATTTGATATTCATACATAAGATGATTCATTTAGACTCTGACCTCACACCATAAACAAAAATTAACTCAAAACAGATCATAAACTTAAATATATAAGCTAAAATTATAAAACTTCTAGAATAAAACTTATCAAAAACATTTTAACTTTGGATTAGGCAAAGAGTTCTTAGACATAACATAAAAAAAACCATCCATAAAAGAAAATAATAAATTGAACTTCACCAAGATTAAAAATCTTTGTCCTTTAAAAGATAACATTGAAAAAAATATAGAGAAGAAACAGAGTAAGGGAAATATTTGTGAATCATATATCTGATAAAGGATTGATATTTAGAAGATATAAATAACTCTTACAACTCATCAATAATTAGAAGCCCAAGTAATTAAAAACCCAATTTAAAATAAACAAAACTGAAGACATCTCACCAAGAAGATGTACTCGTGGTTAATAAGCATAGGAAAAAGTGTCCAACATCCTCAGTCATTAGGCAAATGCAAATCAAAGCCGCAGTGAGATACATGACATACCCACTACGTGGCCACAGCCAAAGACAATTACAAGATCGTAGAAAATATGGAAACCAGAGCCCTCCCACATTGCTTGTGGGAACATACAATGGCACAGCCACGTTGAAGAGCAGCATGGAAGTTTCTTAAACGGTTAACAACATAAGCTTGTTCTACAATCCAGCAGCTCTATTGCTCAGTATCTAGTCAAGAGAACTGAATACATTTTCCCTCCCCAAGACTTGTATTTGAACATTCATAGCAACATTCTTCAGAGTAGTCAAAAAACGAAACAATCCAAATGCCCACCAGTTAGTAAATGGATAAAGATGCATGACATCCTTACAACAAATTCTTTTTAGCAGTAAAAAGGCATAAACTGCTCAAAACATGTTACAACTTAGATGAACCTCAAAAACATGCTGGGCTGACCTTTGGTGTTTACTTGAACACACAATGCATGGAGAGCTGGAGCCCACGTGGCCCATCATGGTTCAAATTCCAGTGCTGGTGACTTGAAAAATACACCAGGCATGTGCACGCACATGTCCCAAATCCTGATAGGGTGGAGAAGTGGGGGAGGGAAGACTGTGGCATGACCATGCCTCACTGAAGGGTGCATTCATTCTCTCTCTCTCTCTCTCTCTCTCTCTCTCTCTCTCTTTCTCTCTCTCTCTCTCTCTCACACACACACACACTCACACACACACACAAGCACATGGGCCCTCTGATAATTACAGGAAAAAAAAGTTAAGTGAAAGGAGCCAGCCACCAAAGACCACATAGCATATGATTCCCTGTATATGATATGTGTAGAAAAGGACAAGTTATAGAAACAGAAAGCAGGTCCTTGGTTGCCATGGGCTGGCGTGGGAGCAGAAACTGACTGCCACAAGCAAGAGGGAATTAAGAGAAGACTGTTCTAAAACTGGACTGTGGTGGTGGCTGTCCAACTCTATAAACTCAGTAAACATCATTGAATTGCAGACTTAAAATATATGAATTTATGGTATTTAAAGTACATTTCCGCGGCCACCAGGTGGCGTGGAGGTTAAGGCACTGAATCCCACATGACCAACTCTGCAGTTCAAGTCCCAATGCAGTGGCTTGAAAAACACACTGGGCGTGTGTGTGTGCACACCCAAAATCTCAAGAGGAGAAGGGATCGTGGCATGGCCATCCCCTCTTGGTGATTCCTTACTTTCCCTCTCTCTGTCTTTCTCTGGTGAATATATGAACCCTATGACAAAAATTTAGAGCAAAACAAAACAAAACAAAAACCCAGAAAAGCCATTGCCCTAGAATTACATGGACTGGAAGAGAGCCCACCCCCACCCTTGTCAACTCAATCCTTCATCTGCCATGCCCCAGGAGGTGCAGGTGAATGCACTGGGAGGTTAGGGTCAGGGGAGTTTCCGAAGGTGAATTCCAAGGCTGAAGAGGAAAAGGTTATGGTTTAAAGATTTGGGTACTTCCTCGACTCTCACAAGAGACCCACACCTACATCTCAATACCCCCGTTCCTGAGCACCATTGAACCCTCCCGATCCTGCATCAACTGACAAGCCTCTTCCAGTGGATTTCTTATAGCTTGGGATCGACCGTGGCTCCAGGCCCACTGGTGAAGCCCACGTACTTTCCAGTTCTGGTGTACACAATTCCTCCTAGAGCTGGAGCCTACAGCTCCCTTCTCCAGAAATCACAGGTAGGAAATCTTACACTTCATACCAGCACCTTGGACACTTCCCACCAAGTCCTAAAAAATGACAGATTCTTTCCTTTTCCTCTTGGGCCTGAGGGTCTCATAGAAGAGTTGCCACCCTACTATATGCAAATGAAAGAGTTCCAGTCAGTGCCCCTCTGAGATCTCTATCCCTCCCCCATGTCTGAATGAAAGTGCCTGCGCTAAGACCCAGGGAAGAAGGGACCACGGGCCGCAGAGCAGCCAGGCTGTGTTGGGACATGCCCAGAGCCAAGGAAGTCAACCTGGGCAGGGCCAAAGAGGTAGAGCTGACACCAGGGGCCAAACCAGCTGGACAGAGCCCACCTACAGAGAAGAGCAGCTGGCAGTGTCGGCCCACCAGTTCCCACATAGGAACAGCACCCCTGAGTGGGGCCTCCTGGAGGCTCATGAAAGCAGCTGATAAGGCACAGCCAACGGGAGGGAGCGCAAGGCAAAAGGGCCATCACCACTGCCCAAGGGCACGGGAAGCATCTGCTTCTCGGCAGAGTGATTACCCTCAGCAGACCAGGCACCCTGCTCTAAGGCAGAGGAGGTTAGGAGTAGCCCATGGTTATGTGATCCAGGGGTCATACCTACCCAACTCCCAGGTGTTGGCAGGATACAGTGTTGGAACCACCATTAAAGGCACAGCTGAAGCCCTGGCTTAGTTGTGACACTTTACAAAGATAAGGTGTCATCCTTCAGGCTGCAACATGTGGTTTAGACCAAGACCTTTGTACGGTGCTACATCCCCAAGGGAAATAATACGTGGATCAGTCCAGAACAAAGGAATGGAGGCAAATGTGTCTACTATAGCTCGGTTGAGTCCCCCTCAAAAAAATTCGTATGTTGAAGTCCTAACTCCTGGAACCTCAGAATGTAACTGTAGTTGGAAATAGAGCCTTTAAGGGGGTAATTAAGGTAAAATGAAGTCATAGGGGTGGGCTCTAACCCAGTATGCCTGGTGTCCTCCTAAGAAGAGATTAGAACACACAGAGGAACACCCAGGGAGAAAGGAAGAAAGCAGCCACCCACAAGCCAAGGAGAGACCGACCCTGCTGACACCTTGAGCTTGTGCTTCCAGCCTCCGGAACTATGAAGGAGTGCATTATAAACCATCCGGTCCACAGTGCTTTGTTATGGGAGCCTGAGCTAACTAACAAAGCCCATGATTTCATTGATTTCAGACCATTGATCTCACCGATGCACTTGGGGCTTTCTGTCTCCACAACTTTGAGCTCTGTAGGATGAGAAGTCTTGCTTCCCAAGAACAAATCTGGCAGTGGCTCAGCAAGAATGTTATTCAGTACAAGCTGCAAGTGCTACCTGGATGCTTCAGGATTCCTGGACTAGGAATCAACAAGAAATAGCATCAGATTCCAGCCTGGCAGGACTGATTAGCCGCACTCAGCAAGAGAAGGGTGGCTGCTGCACAGGGAGGGCAGGGAGGAATACGTCTGGCATCCAGATAATCCACTTGGACATCTCTTGACAGTCCTGTGCCCGGTTATGATGGTAAATAGTAAAGTGGACGCAGATGGCATAATAGTTACATTGCTGGACTCCCACACTGTCAACTGTGGTTCAAGTCTCGGACCCTGTGGCTTAAACTCACACTGGGTGTGTGCATGTACATGCCCAAAATTCCAAGAGGAGAATGGAGGAGAAGGGACTGGTGCATAGCCATCCCCCCTGGGGGAGGTGATTTCTCACTTTCTGTATCTCTGTCTTTGTCTTTCCGGTGAGCACACACACCCTATAGCAAAAAATCTCTCTTAAAAAAAATAGTAAAGTGGGGTGGCTAGGAGACCAACTCCTCAGGGGTGACAGTCTAGGTCATGCAACCAAGTGAGAGCACAAACGTGCTTGCTGAGGGTAAGGGAAACCTGAAGTGGCTAGAGGGAAAGGAGATGAGATGATGACTGTCAACGAGTAGCCCCAAGACCAGCTACAGCCCGAGGAGCAGTGGTCTCACTAACCTTTCTCTTCTAAGTTTCCCCCCAGAAGAAGAGGTCTACCCAGGCCCTCCAGAAGTACATGAAGAAGTAGATCCCAGAGGTTCAAGGGGGTGGACTATGGTGGACACTGTAGTGCACCATCCAGGGCTCCCTGTAAGGAAGAGGTTAAAGCTTCTGCCCCAACCTCAGAAGTGCTATTGTCAGACAGACCCTAGCTCTCAGTTTCTTTGGGGATGGCCTCAGCTGCAGTCCATCCCTTAACCCAAGGCCACAACTTTTGCAGCGTAGCCCATATGCAATGGCTGATCCACACGGAAGGGAGAAAGGCTGGCCCTCTCAGCCTAGTTGGGGCAGCTATGAAGGGCTATTCCAGTGCCAACACTTACCGTGGGGCCCAGCAAGGCTGTCCCTGGGTCTAAGCCACAGCTCATCTGCTCTCTTTGTCCAGTCCTGCAACCTCTCCCTCCCTTCCATAGGCTTTGATTTCTATATATACAAAGGTATGTAAATGCAGTCATTTTTCATATGCTTCAACTTTTTATAATTACATATAATGACATAATTTCCTCTCCACTTCAGAATGCCCCCTTTTGCCCAACATTTGAAGTTTTCTCGATCTCCACGCCCACACCCACCCATTCTCCCTGGCATGATGTTCCAGGTCTCATTGCTTTGGCACTTGACAGCAACAACATGCTATCGTATTTTTTAGTGCATGCTGTGTGCCAGCATTTCTCAAGCATCCTCTCATTTGATCTTCTCAACATCACTATGAGGAAAATATTACATTATTTTTATTTCTGGTAAGAAACTGGAGCTTAGAAGGTCAAGTTACTCACTAAAGAGCATGCTCTTTGTCGGTAGAAACGCTAGGAGATGCCCAGGTTGTCTCTCAGTCCACTGCTGGCTCCTCCCCTCCTGGCTCTGGTTCTGACGGAAAAGTAGAACACCTGCCTGGTGATTCTAGCTGACAGGAGGATACTGAGCGGTGGACATTACCTGAAGGCATTTTTGGTCAATAAAAGGAGGAACTCTTGCAGCAGAATGGGTTTCTTTGAGAGGCAGTGAGAGCCTTGTCCTTGGGAGTGCCTGCCCTTCCAGGAAACTACGAGATCAATAGTGAGCAATCAGAAGGCCCCAGCCAACTCTGAGAAGAAAGGGTTCTCTGTTCCACACATGACATTCAAGTCCCCCAGCACTGTGCTGATGAAGGTCCCTGCTGCCCATACGCAGGAGCAAGGCCTGACCTGCTCTGGAACGTGGCCAGCCTCTGTCAGTGACGCTGATCAGCTGGACTGTGTGAGCGCGGGAGGGCCTCCCTCATCTCAGTGCCCTTGACCTCTGCCCACCAAGTCCGTAATGATCTGCACAAGAATGAACGCATCAGCCTGGGGGGGGGGGACCCCCTATGGAGATGCAGGGGGAGGCATCCACTTACACCCTCATCTCCCAGGATTCCTTCCCATACCAGAAAGGAGTCTGGGTCCACACCCTGGAGGGCTCGTGTACATCAGTGCCAGGCTCTGAGCATGAGCCCCTGCTCCGACCTCTCCCTTGGCTCGTCATTCAGTATCAGGATTCCCAGAGAGAAGGGTAGCATCGGTTTTTCTGCGTAATGACCTACCTGTCAACACCCAGACAGGGTGGACTTTGGAGCAACTCAAATTAGTCCTCATTGAGAAAAGAACTCCCACCTCAACTCATCTCTCACTCTGCCACCCTTTAGATCATCAAGGGAAATTCAGCTATTAACACAACAAACTGGATTCTCTGGGGCTTAATACCTTCCCCGGAGCTCACACATTTACCACGTGTGTACTGAGCCAGGCCCTCTCACAGGCTCTGAGACAGGACCAGCCAACTCTGTTGCAAAGGGCCAGAGAGTAAATATTTGGGGAGCAGCCTGTCTCTGCCACCACTACTCCGTCGTGTTGTAGCAGTACGGCGGTCACGGGCAAGAGGGAGACAGCGAGCCTCGCCGTGTTCCAGGAACACCTGATTTACAAACACGCAGACCACAGTGGGCCCGGGCCTCAGTCTGCCAATGCCTGATCTGAAAACACAGAGAGCAGATACATCTGCGAGGTGGGAAGAGAAGAGGGGACAGCTCCTCTGACGGTACCCAGCCTTGACTTGCCACAGCGAGGCAAGGCAGGCCCAGCGAGGGCCAGGCTCCCGACAGCACTGGAAGCCCAGGGACAGGAGACTCAGGCTTGGACTCTCTTCTGCTTACAGGGCACACGCTCTTCCGTGATCTTTGATTTCCTCATCTTTAAAATGAGAATATTAATGCGTACATACATCACAGGATGATTATGAGGATAAAATCTGATAATAAAAGGGGATGTGCTCCATAAATTAGAAAAATCTACGGGAATGTAAGAGATTGCCATCATTAGCTTCGAGACTAATTCAAAGTTTCAGGTCGGGTCCCAGCCCTGCCGCTGAACTGCGGGACACTGGCAGGTCACCTCTCCTCTCTTCACTGTGGTCTCCTCAATGGCGAGACGCTCAAAGGAGGTGATGAACGTGCTCTGTACAGGGCAGGAGGGGCACTTCTATCTGGAGGCTTGATATCATCGTTTGGATCATAATTGCTATTATCACCATTCCATATCGTAGTTGTCTTTGTTTTCACCTGGGGGGGTCCCTAGATATTTCTGTCACCATGGCACATACTCATCTGCCAGAGCCTGTCCCCTTTCACTGTGGAGCAGGTCCTCCTTACGGCTCTCACCCTGGAACAAGGGTCCTCCTCTGCTCAAAATGATGCACAGTAACTGTCTGTCTGCTTCCCGTGGTTTTCGCTCCCCAGGGAAGTGTGAGTACCCAAGCTCTTGCCTCTGGCTTGAGTTCCTAGGAAACACGTGCTGAGACACACGCACCCAGGAAATGCCCCCTTCGGCCATCAGCATCTGTCCTCCCACCCTCTCAGAGCCTCCCAGTGCCTGACCCCTCAGTCTCTGCCCCTCCTCAGGCCCCTCCTGGCCTCTCCTAGCCTCTGGCCCAGCCCAGCGCCCGCACTGACCACCTGAACCCCACCCAGCGTCAGACTGCAGAAGGGCAGCCTTGGCTTCGTCCTTCCTTCCACCTGCTCTGTTGCTCCCTACGTGCAGGCTGTCCTCTGCTGAATCTGCGTCTCCACTCACAGCGGACTTGTCTAGAGATGTTTAAATAATCCCACACATACTCCCTCCCCTCGAGTATAGGCCACACTTAGTATCCTGCTTCTAATACATTGAATATGGAGGAAGAAATTTTTTTAAATAAGTATTTCATTTTATTTATCATCATCATTATTCTTCAATTTGCTACAGGGCATGCACGCTCACTAGAGAGAGAGAGAAAGTGAGAAAGCAAGCCGCCAGGTCCAGGACTGAGACCGCAGCTGGCCATGTGGGAGTCCAATGCCTTAACCACCACGGCCCTTGCTGCACTGGAAGTCACGGTTTAAGTACTGGTCTTAAACCTCCAAACTAGTCCTAATGCACTGCAGTTTCTGCCTCTCTCTAGGGCCACTTGCTCTGGGAAAAGCCAGCTGCCGTGGGTGAAAGAACACTCAAGCAGCCCCATGGAGAGGCCCACGTGGCAGGGATCTGAGGTTCCGGCCAAGGCCATCTTAGTGGCAGCTCCTCCAGCCCCAGTCAGGCCCAACAACAGCTTGAACAGAATCTCACGAGAGGCCCTGAGCCACAACCAGCCAGCTAAGCCACTAAGATGCCTGGCCCTCAGGAACTACGTGAGCTAGTAACTGTGGTTTCAGGCTGTACGTTTTGGGGTAACTCGTTACACAGCAACAGGGTAACTCGTATGGCCACCATTCCAGTCTCTTACTCTTTTTTTTTTTTTTTTTAAGAGAGATTTTTGCTATAGGATGTGTGCACTTGCCAGAGAGAGAGAAATAAAGTGAGAAACCACCCCCCAATTGCCACACCGCAATCCCTTTTCCTCCATTCTCCTCTTAGGATTTTAGGCACACGCGCGCACATGCCCAGCATGAGTTTCAAGCCTCCATGTCTGGGACTCGACCCATGGTTGGTCCTGTGGGAGTCCAGTGACATAGCCATTACACCACCTGCTGGTCCCAGTCCTCTTACTTGCCTCGCAGGCTCCCTTCCCTTCCCCCCACGTATGCACCCAGTACCCAGCCCTCCGTTCTCAGTGAAGACACTTGTCTCCCCACACTGTGGGAGCAGGGAGAGGGGGATGAAGCCATCCATGTTCACTTCAGCCATCAACCCCCTCCCTCCACAGACCTGCCCTGTGTCTGGACCTGCCCCGTCCTATGCCTTCCTTCCGGCCCCTCACACTCCTGCTCCAGACAACCTCTTCCTTGGACACCTGCTCCCATGGTTCCTTCTCACTCCGGGGCCATCGGGGTACCTTCTCCACAGCCTGAATCCAAGTCTCTCCATCCGTGCAACCACTTCCGGCTCCCATCCTCTGTCCTGTAACTGAGCCCCTGGGCAGGCCGGGCACGCTGCTCACTCCCATCCCCTCCTCAGCCACTGGAGGGTGCCTTTGCCCGCTCCCCACAGTCTCGTCTCTCAGAGCCTCCTGATAACCTCTGGCCCTGCTGCCACTCTCCCTGCCCCACCCGTGTGCTCTCTGGAGTCCCATCTTCAGCTGCTGCCTTCCTGACTTCCCGCTCTCACGGTGACAACCACCACCCTCTGCTGACCACTGTCAAATCCGTGGCTGGTCTAGACCTGCCCTGGAGTGTCAGATGGTATGTGGCTGGCCGTGAGGCTTCCCAAACTTTTCTCGAAGTTGCCGAGTCCAGAAAATATAACAGCACGTGCTTCTCCTTATGTCTCTCCTTCTCTGCTACATCCCTCCAGCTGCCACCCAAACCAAGACCTGGAAGTCACCCTGGAGGTGCTTCCTCCACTTCCAAACACTGCAAGTCCTCAAGTCTTCTCCCCAGGTCGATCTTAAAGCTGACCCCTCTGCTGCAGGCCTGTGACTCCCTGTCCCAGAGCAGACCTTGTCCCGTCTAGCCTGGCTCGTTACAGGCTCCTGCATGCTGCTCTTAGATCTATAGACCGAGAGGTAGAGATCAGCCACTCCACACAGCAGTCGCAGGGAACTTTCCAGAACTTTGATTGTTTTGCTCCTTCCTAAAACTCTTCAGTGCCTTCCCTCCACCCTCTGTGACCTGTCCACCTCAGCCAGGTACCCCAGGCTCACCTTGGAAGACTGCTACTGTCGCGACGCCCATCTGCCCACACACCTGCCTGATCTGACCTCCAGGCCTTGGCGGTGCTGGGCCTGCTGCCCACCTGCCCTGGCCACCTCTCATCACCAGGCCAACTCCCTGCCGCCTTCCCAAACTCAGCCCAGGCACCATCTTCTGCAGAAAGCCTTCCCCAAGGCCCCAAGGCTTCATCCTCCTTCATTTCTACTGGGACCTCACACCATCCACGTGTGGAACCCTCGACAAAATGGAGGGAACGCACCCGGTCTTCAGAATCAGCCAATGGCAGCAGGTGCTCTGCAGAGGGCTGAGCAGCACCGACAGTTCTCGGCCTGCCATGATCAGGACCAGCATCCTCTGGGCGCTCGCTGGACCCTCACCCACCCTGCCCAGCCCTCACGGCCTGGGCTGCTCTCTGGTTGAACAGGGATTGTGGTCGGGGGCTCACCAGGGAAAGGATGAGGGGGTACCACCCTGACCCAGAGCGTGCATGGTCTTGACAAAGACAAGGTGCTGAGGACGTCTGCTGGGCTGAACAGGAGTCGAGAAATGAAAGGAAAGGCAAGAAGTGCCTGTCCCTTAAGGGGCAGCACTGTGTCCCAGTCAGTGCCAGCCTCTACCCTGTCAGCCATCTGCTGGCTCTGGTCAGACGACACCAACTCCCAAGTCTTTGGTTCACTCGTCTTTACAAAGAGGGTATTAATAGTGCCTGGGAGGTCGAGCGCAGCAAAGCCTTTTGCCTGGATCAGCATGACCCCCGGCAATAGCACACTGTTTGGGCCCTGGACTGCCCTGCCCCTGCCCCTGCCCCTGCCCCGGCCCCACGTGGGCACTGCTTCTGGCTAGGCTGGCCAGGCAGGGTGGGGAACCCAGGGACATGGATGTGCCACGAGCTTGTTTGCTCTGCAAGGAGGAGTCATTGTGTCCTTGCAGTCACCTGTGGGTACTTGCAGACAGCCTGTGTAGCGGGTCCACCCACCTACCCCCCCTGCAACAGGAGCCCTGCCTGAGCCCTCCCACTGTCTCTCTCGCCTCTCCCTCACCCCCAACCCCCTGCTCCTCCCTCCCATCTTCTCCCTCCCTCTGGCTCATCTCATCTTTCGTCTGCATGCTCTGGTCTCTCTCCGCTTTCTATGTCCTTCCCTCCCGGACACCCACCTCTCTCTTTCCCTGTTTCTTTCTCCCTGTCTCTCTTCTCTCTCCTGCCCCGCCTCTCTGTGCCTGTCCTGTCCTACCCATCATACACTCTCCTTCTTTGCTTTCCATCCTGTGCAAAGAATTTCCCCCCTGCTGCCTCCAGGCAAAGTTGGTGGAAAAGAATGAATTTTTCATTTGTTTTTCCATTATTCTGCTCCTGTACCCAAGAAAGTGGAACTCAGGTCCCTCTGTATGCGACTGGAGACATGACACACCTTGATCTCCGAGTTTTGTTTTGTCATTTCCCATAAAAGTGAAGCCGACTCAGAAAGCCAGGCGCCAGGCCCAGGGAATCGGCGCGGCAAGCCCGTGGGCACCTGTGCTGGACACTGCCCTGCTGCAGCCAGGGGAGGGCAGGGAGCTGCCGGGCTCGGGTCCCAGGGGGAGGGACAAACCATTAGAAAGTCTTCTCTGAGTATCCAAGGAGACAGGAGCTGGAAGTCATGTTCCCAGCCAAGGACACGGGCTGAGTACCTGCGTGTACACGAACACGCACATGCACACACTCAGGGAGCGCCTGTGTAGCCCACCCCCGCCCCCGACAAATACTGGATCACCGTCTTGGGTCAGGTCTGGAGTCACTGTGACAAGAAGGACGTGGGGAAGACAGTCTCCCCTAGTGAGATCTTCCTGCCTCGCTCTAGTTTCAAAAAAGGAAGCAGAGTCAGGAAAGGCCCACCAGGATTTGTTCTCCATTTCCTTTGAAGATGTCACCGCCCTCGCTGCTCCTCAATATGTCCAGGTTGGGGGGACTAGATCGGTGTCAGATGGGAGTCCCACAGGACATTCGGTGCTGCCCGGGCCGGGATTGTCCTCGCCACACCCCTGACTCTGTTTCACCCCGAGGTCTCAGCTCGAATGGCATCCCCAGTGAAGTTTCCTCCCCTGGCTACCCTGTTCAGACAAGTGAGCCCCTGCTGAGCTCTCTCTGCTAACCTCTGGCCGTTCCCTCCCCAGCACCTCCATCCATCCACCCATCCATCCATCCATCGGTGGTTGTTGGACTCATTGGTGTGACTCCTTGCCGGGAAATGAAAGCCCCTGTAGGCACAGGTCCTGTCCCCTTGTCGCCGTAATGTCTCCAACACCCAGCATCACCTGGCACATGCAGCAGTTGAATGAATGAATGAATGAATGAACGAACGAATGCGCAAGTGGGGTCTTCTGATCCCAGCTCCTGAGGCTACCCTGGGGACACTGAGAGGGCCCGAGGGAAAGCGATGTGGCCAAGACTGTGCTGCCAGGTGGAGGCCTGGACGGATGTGAGTCCCGTCCGGATGGCTCCTCCCAGCACCCTTTTTCGCCTGCTCACCAAGTGTCTTCCGAACTGGGTTTTCTCCATTAACCACGGGTCCTTCTACAAGAATGTCCTACCGGAACCGCCCCCCCCCTCTTAAGCCGGGTCCATATTTCCTTTGGAGTAATAATTAAAATAACATATTCACCAGCTGGGTGTTTTTCCAGAGTTAATCTGCCCAGGCTCTGATTTGCATATTGAAAGCACTAATTAGCCCTCCGAGTGCTTGGGCACGCAGGGTGCAGTAACTGGTCACACCGTCCCTGCAGACCCATCCGCGCGCTCTGGGTGAGGATTCGATGGCGGCCAACCTTTGCTTCCGGTACAGAGACCTGGGAAGCGCGGCTGCCTCGTCCCGTGGCTCTTCTCTTTGAAGTGTCGTGTTTGATCTGTTAGCTTGTCTGTCAATTTTCGTTTTAACTCCTTGGGAGAGTGTATATTAACCCCTCCCGGCCACCCCGGGGTTCAGGGCCCCCTAAAAAGCGTGGGCAGCCTCAGACCAGGGGCACTGGGTGAGCCCCAAATCCACCAGGCGAGGGGCGGAGCGTCCTCACCCCGCCTCCCAACCCGGATAATAAGGGGCGCTTCCAGAGTGCTGGCCCCTTTAAATGATTCCTTTACTAGAACCATACAAAGGACCTCGCTCGCTGCCGTTATTATTTCTTTAAGCATAAAATCGGGAATGCGCATGAGGGAAGCACGAGGGGGGCCGCCCGTAAAAGCTGTCGCCCCGAGAAGTGGCATTCTGCGCGAGTTTCCAGCAGACTGGATGCCGGAGGGAGCATTCGGACCCCGGAAGACAGTTCTGATTTCGGCTCCCCCAGACCCCCCCGGGCTGAGATGGGAGATGGGGACCTGCTTGCCGATTCCCAGCTCCAGGAGAGAAACCGAGGCCTGGGCCTCGCAAAAGCAGGCAGACGCCAGCCAGGGACCCGATGGGGGCACGGCTCCGAATTTCAGGAATTCCAGCCTGACAGCCCCCGTGCTCCCCCCACCCCGACCCAGGTTTTAGGCAAACAGCCCCTCCCGGAAGGCCCGGAGCCTGCGGGGGCTGGGCCGCAGCAGAGACAGCCAGATGGCGGCTGAGCGAGCACCGGGGGGCAGGGCCAAAAACCGTAAACGGGAAGAAAGCGCTGGCAGCAGGGCCTCTTTATCTGCCTGCCCGGCTCGGGCGCAGTCCAGCTCCCACGCCGCAGCCCGCTGCTCGCGCGCTGGGGTCCGTGCAGCGCCGCGCGTTCGGACCAGAGCGCCTGTAAGCAGGCCCGGGCTCTGCGCAGAGCCAGCCCGGCCACTCCGCTGTCCCCACCTGATGCGTCCCTGTCCCGGCAGGCACAGGACGCACACACCCGGCGCCCCTCAGGACCCCCTGGAGGCCTCGCACTGGGCCTTGCGCCTGCGCCAGACGCTCTGATGGAAGATTGGGGTGTCCGGGGAGCCAGCGTGGAGCTCACGGTCCCCACTAGGTCAGCTGCCCGCAGGAGGCAGCACATCTCCAGAGAATTGCAGAGGAGAAGAACAAGTCAGAAACGCAGGCAGGAACGAATGAACGAAAGAACCAACGGGGTCAGGGTCACGCGTCTGTCCACAGTCAGCCCCAACCCAGGCGAGTCAGGAAGGACCCTGCTGCGGTTCTCTTGTTCTGTGACAGATGCCACCACCTACAACTCTCTTGCCTCAGGGAAAACGCTAGCAATTCCAGCCAGGAGTTGGCCGAGAAGTTCTGTAGTGTGGCCCCGCAGGACTGTGGGACAGGGAAAGGGAAATAACAGGAGGAGGTCTTAGATCCAGTGACCAGGCAAGGCAGAACCTTCTGAGCCAGGCCTGCCTGACAGCTCGGTGGGCCTGGAGACCCAGCCGGGCCTGCCTGACAGAGGTGAGGTGCTGAGACTCCCCAGGGGGGTGCAAAGGAGGCAACAGGAGGCTGGTGTGAAGGGAACGCACAGAGCCTGCCGGTGAAGAACTCAGAACTCGGAGGTTCTCTGGGCCCCAGGAAAGCTGTGGAGTGTTTCCAGCTTCCAGCAATGAGATACCGGAGGGGATGGAAGGAAAGCTGTTCCCTGTAGGCAGGAGACAGTGGCTCTGCCACTCCAGTAGAAGGCAGTGGAGCGGGGCTGAGCTGGCCTGGGTGAGCCCTAGACTCCTGCAGGGTCTGGAGGAGCTGTCCAGGAGCTCCAGGGAGCTGGCAAAGGCAACGTGGAGAGGGCTGGGCGCCTGCGCAGGGCTGCCCAGGGCCTCAGGTCAGTGGGCACCTGTTTGCAAGGAGAACGGGCAGCTCGCTTCCAAGACCCACGCAACAAAGGAGAACGGGCCACCGGAAACAAAGACGCAGCAAGTGAGCCCAGACAGTGAGCAGGTCTGTGGTCCGAACCCGGAAACTCAGGATTCCCATCCGCAAAGTCCTAAATTCTGCCAGGAGATGCAAACGTTCTAGTGTTCTACATGCTGCTTTCCAGAAATGGGAGCTTTCCCTAGGGAACGGGATCTTTCCGTTGGGGAGCTAGGGACCCAAATCGGTCTATTGCTGAGAAACTCCCCCCAGTCGCAGTGCCCACAGACGGGCAACCCCAAAGTCTAGCACAGATGTGGACACGCGGAGTTTGACCACATCCATTTTCCCTGAACGCCGGTTTTCCTAGCTGCTGTATCTGGGAGGAAAACCCTAGATACACCGGATGGGAAAATCTATTCTCTATGCCCAAAAGCCTAGACTGCCACCAAAAATGACCCCCTGTGGCACTCTTGGGGACACTGCTCTGACTTGAAGAACACAGTTACCAGTGACTACAAGAGACGCTCAGCTGCCGCGGCCATGGGCTCTTTGCCTGGGGATCTGGCTGGTAGCGTGTGGTGGGCAGGGTGCTCTGAAGAGGCATTGAAGGCCCAGGAAGGGCAGAGGTGAGACAGATGGTAACAGAGGGGTGGCCCTTGCCCTTGGACTTCCAGCTGGAGAAAGCCACATTGAGAGGAAGCAGGCACAGCCTCATTGGACCTTTGGGGACAGGGGCCACTTTGTCAGGACAGAAACAAGGAGACTGAGGCGAGACAGTCCCCAGATGAGATGCATTTTAGCTACAACTGGGCAGAACTTGAAGACACGTGAGAGACTCTGGACGCGTGTCATGGTTGTAATTTCTCCAGATCAGCCTCGGGCAGTAAGAGGCTGGTACTGGATGACCTAGAGCAGAAGACCACTTACAGCGCACATTTGCAAGCCGGCCAGATACTTCGGTGTGCCCAATTACGGAAAGTGTTTTCTTCGGCCACAGTGTTGGTACGAGGGTCACACTGCCTGCTGCACATGAGGTGGCCATGTCTCGGGAGGCCGTGCCTGGGGGGTCATGGGCGGATTACGGGAAGGGGGTGGGGCCCTGAGCCTAGCCTCCACGGCCTTGGATAAGCGTGTGGTGTATGTTTCAGGATTGCTGGCTCCCGCGGACTCGCAGCTCACGGCGGCACCTGAGGGCTGGATTTCACATTCACTGGCCCCCAGAGCCCTGAAAGGAGCTACAGGAAGGTTAGAAATGGAGCTGACGAGGAGCATTTCCCTGAGGTGCAGAAGGCACACCCCACACCCCCACTGACCCCAGTGCCCACAGGGAGTGTTGGTCTGGCCCTCTCCCAGCTTCCCACGGAGCACCGTCCACATCAGGACTCCCTTGCAGGAAGTGCTAAGTAATACACCCCCCCAGAGTAGAAAGACCCAGAAGAGGGTCGAACAGAGCCACACTCCTCCCCTGATGAGACTCCCCACCCCTCCTAGGCCTTTCCTCACCCCGGAGCCCAGTCTTCATTTGGGTCGGGGAAGCAACGGGATTGAAAAGCTACTCTCCCTCTTTTGTCCTTTTTCCAGATTTTCCCCCATTGAGTGGTTAGTCCAAGGAGGTGCTGTTGGGGCTGATGCCCACTCTCCCTGGAAGGGACCCTTGGACAGAGCCAAGAAGGGAGGAATCAGATGTCTGGGTGACAAGATGGTGACTTGCTGAAGGTCACACCGGTCAATGCAGCTCCCCTCTGCAGGCAGGTCTGTCTCCAAAAGGGAAGATGCAGGCTGTGAGGCCCTGCCGAGGCCCAGGCCCAGGGGCTGCACGGCATCACGTCTGCCCCATGCTGCGGGTCAAAGCAAGTCCAGAGGTCAGGGAACAGGCAGGGCGTGGGGCAATAGACTCCACCTCTTAGTGAGAGGAGCTGCAATCCTGCGGCCATCTCCTCCCGTCTGGCACTCGCACACACCCCACAACTCAGCAGTTCCATTCTGTGTGTGCCCTAGACCTGGAGAGACTCTTATACAAACTGACAGGTACAAGGGTGCTCATTACAGCATCGTTTGTTACGGCGAAGTCAGAAACAAAGATGCCTGTCATCGGGAGGGTATGGAGATGGAAAATGGCAGGTTCACGCCTCGGAAAACTATACTGCAATTTACAGAATGAACCAGATCTCTATTTACAACTAGGATGAATCAAAGGTTACGGTGACTGGAAGAAAACAAGTTGTAGGATTAAATGCATAGCATGATGAAGTTTTAAGGAGTTTTTGAAATACAAAGACAATACCATATATTACTTGCACATACATGTGTAATAAAAGTACCGAGGGAAATTGAGGGGACTCACGTTAATAAGATAAGATTCGGGGCTCCGGAGAGGAGGGCTGGCCCAGTGACGACCCCACGTGTCTAACAGGAGAGAGGGCGGGCAGCTGAGTCCAATGTGTGCACTTGAGGTCCGGCACACACACAATCATTTCAAAGTGAAAAGATCAGCTCGCTGAGAGGGTTCCATGAAGGAGGAGGATGAAGGGGGAAAGCAGGGAGTTTGTAGAAAGTTGAATGAGGGTTAAGAATACACATTGAGGTGGGACACAGGCTCCCATGGAAGAACCACACACACGGTATTACCACTCAGCGCTTCACTTTTTTTTTTTTTTAGTTTTTTTTTTCCTATAGGATCCATGCGCCCACCAGAAAGAGAGAGAAAGTGAGAAATCGCTTCCCCTCGCCCCCAGGGGGATGGCCATGCCGCAATCCCCGCTCCTCCATTCTCCTTTCAGGATTTTGGACACACACACACATGATTTTCAAGTGTGATTTTCAAGCTGCCGGGGGACTCAAACTGTGGAGTCAGCCATGTGAGATCTAGCTGGCAGTGGTCACCTGTCTGGGCCCACATGAGGTGCTGGGTACTCCAGTGACCCAGCCGCCATCTTTCCCCCATGGAGTGGACACTTGGAACACTCCCGCCCAGCAGGAAGCTCCTGGAAGCTCTGTCTCTCTCCCAAATAATCCTGTCTGCTGTGGATTCATGGCTTCTTTCTCTCCTCCTGGAAAGTTAACACTCACAGGCCCTGGCCCCACTCACAGCAGGTGCAAGAAGTGTGGAAAGTGCACCCCCCCCCCAATCAGACACTCTTTTGTGGTCCCACCAGCTCACTCTGACCTCTTGGGGCCCGAGCCCTTTAGGCTCTGCCTCCTCATTTGAACCCAGGGTTCCTGGGGCCTCTTTTCCCCACCGTCTTTCTATACACCCCCACCCCATACCCAGACATGGAGGGGGTGGGATGTGCTTCGGCTTTGTACATGGGTTGTTATCTTTCCTGGCCCTTGTTCTGGCCCAAAGGGGGCAGAAGGCTTGACTGGGCGGGCAGGATAAAGGTCAAAAGGAGGCCAGACCTAGGTGGGGCCCATCCTCCCTCACGTTCTGCGGTCCCAAGCAAATCCCATAAGCTCGTGCTCGGGGTGTCCTTGCCAAAGCAGGACTGCACCCTGTCGTGGGAATATGAGGCCCGGTGGAAATGTCCCCTCTCTGGAGAGTCCCCATGACAGGTCACTCCCCAGGCTGAGCTCACCCGCACAGCAGCGTGCCAGCAGGTGGCCCTCTGTTTCCTCCTGCGGGGTCCTCTAGCGCCAGCACATGGACGGGAGGAAGGAGGGAGGCCAGGTGCTGGTTCGGGGACGGGGAGAAGGGAACTCCGGGGAGAATGAAAAGGCGAGGTGACACTGGCCACTGGAGCAAAACCCCCAGGGTGGGATGAGGCCTTGGCCGGGTCTTCTATGTCTCAGGAAACTGTAGGAGCCCCAAGGCTGTGGCCACAGGAAGAAAGCCCCCTCTGGGCCCAGAAGACTGTGAGTATCTGCAGAACCAGGGGGCATGCCTAGGCCCCTGAGGGAAAGAGTGTTTCATCTGAACCCCATAGCTCGAGCAACCCCCGGCCGCCCCCACAATGGTCTAGTCATGGCCTTCTGCCCACGCTTTGGCCCGTTCAGTGTTCCTTGTAAACAGCTGCAGGGTGAGACCTGGATGGGCGCCTCCGCCCAGCTGAGGGCTGGGCTCCGGAATCAGGCCGCCCAGAATCAAGCCCTGCCACTTCCTGGCTGTGTGACCGTGGCCATTACTTCCCCTCTCTGAGCCTTGGTTCTCCATCTGGGAAGTGGAGGAAGTTCTAGCACCCACCTCACGGCTGTTCCGAGGGTCCAAGCAGCCCACGTAGGTGTAGCTCTGATTTTTTGCTTTGTGTGTATTCTCTTAATCCCGGCTAATTCTCAGTTTGAGGGAAGGAGGCTCAGAGAGGTTACACAGCACCACTAAGATCTGAGGCAGCAGGTGCAAGTGTGAGGTTTGACCCAGCTCTTCTGTCCAGCCCTCCTCACCTGCTCCAGCTCCAACCTGGACGGTCGGAGTGGCGCCTAAGTAACCAAGAGGTCCCTGCGCTCTGCAGCCTGTGCCATCTGGCTGTGCTCCACTCCAGCCCCGCCCACGGTGCCCACCCAGGCCTCCCAGGACCATCTCACCCAAAGGCCGCCATTCAGCCTCTGCTATGCTTGCTGCTTGGCTCCCAAGTCTCTGCTGTCACATGCGCCAGCTCTCTGCACCCCGACCGCAGTCCCTCGGACTCTCCCCCCTCATCCAGCGCCCTCCTGCACTCCGACTCCCGGCTTCTCCCCAGTGTTGCTGATGAGCAGCCCTTGCCCATGCTGAGGACCACGTGACCCACGTGACTCTCTGGAGGGCAGGCCATGGTTCCAGGGGAGGTTCTCCTACAGGATGTCCCATGGGGCACCCCAGCAGTCTTGGTCCCCCACTCCTGGACTTGTCCCTCTCTCCCAGATGCCTGCTCTTGCTCCGCCTGCATTCCTACCAGCCACCACCCAGAACAGAAATCGGAAATCATCCTAGTCGCCTACCTTCTTCCAGCCTCTTGGCCGAGTCCTGTGAATTCACTTCCTCGATAACTTTTTCACTCGCCACCTCCTTCCATCCCCTCTACTCAAAGCCTAGAGGATTTAACCCATGGAGTTTTCCTGTCCTCCTCCACCCCAACACGGTGCCAACCCTCTGGTCTCTGTCTGTGGTCGCCCCATCCACAGACACTGACCGAGTGTCCGCCGCAAGTCTGCACCGCGCTGAGTCACAAGAGCGATGTGATGCATCCTGGGTCTTCTCTCCAGGAGCCCCACGTCTCACGGTAACCCCGCGGGTCACAAAGCACAGCAGATGGCATGGTGGGGACACACGGGGCTACTGGACAGTCCCAGGGGTCCAGGCAAGGCTTTTTAGAGGGGCCAGTGGAGGAGATGAGTGAGGTCCCCCTCCTTGCCATGGACCGAAGTCTCCAGGGGGCCTGCCACACTGTGAGTTGGTCCCTCAGGCCCCCAGTCTCCGTCTTCATGCACACACACACGCACACACACGCACGCACACACACACACGTGCACACACACGCGCACACACACACACACACGCACGCACACACATACACACGCACACACAGAGCTCCCTCCATACATGCCCAAGCCCCACGTGGCAGAGGGCGGGAGTCCGTCTCCCTGCCTTTCCAGCCCTGGTACAACATCTTGCATCAGGAGTTGTGTCAATTTGTGAGCCCACAAATCGGCACTTGGCTCCCATGCCAAAGTCCGCAGTCCTAAGTTTTGGTGGCAAAAAGACATTGCTGAAAATAATTGTGCCTGGCAGCAGTGGGGCTGGTTCCAAAAGCCGACGGTGTTCCAGCGCACGCGGACTCTTTGGTTGCGCGACGCAACAGCCAGATGCCTCTACACCCTGCCCAATTAATCTGGAATGAGTTGGACTGTGTTAATGTACACTCGCAACAGCCTGCTTCTGAAAAGAGGATCACAAAGCGGCTTCGCGGGCCCTTCCCCTCTTCCTCGCCTTTCCTCCTTCCGTCACTCACCCCGAGGGCCCTTCTGCTGCCAGCGCCTACAGGTAGATGGTACCAGGTTGCGGCAGAAAGCAACAGCCCCACCGGCGAGCTGGCAGCAGCGGCCCCTGCACTGCCAGCCATTAGCCGTTGACTGCAGTCGCGCTGGCGCTAGCAGGCAACGCTTGTGAATTCTTGCTCGCTGCCTCGCTGGGGAGGAGCCCGAGCACAGAGCCCTTTCCTGGAATGTGACTTGGGCTCAGCTCAGGGGCGGAAGCTCAAGAGGCACTCTCGAGGCCTGAAAGGTGCTCAGAAACTTCTGGACGGGAAGGAAGTTGGCGGAGAACATAGCTGAGGACGACGTGCCTCTCCCTACTGTGCAAATGAGCAAATGGGGGGGCTCGGAGAGGACGAGTGTGCAGGCGAGGCGGCCCACCTGGCCAGCAATCTCAGTGGGGGCCTCTAGACTCCACCGCCTGCTCCCTGCCCGCATTCTCCAGCGCCCCCGTCACCCCACAGAAGGGGCAGAAGCCCTGCAGACCAGATGCCGTCACCGGCCCATGACTTCCTCCACTTCCCGTCTCCTGGGCCCCTCTCCTCCACACCCTCACATCCACATCCTCGAGAACTCCGATCCAGTTCCCCCCACCCTGGCCCGTCCATTCCTGGGCTATTCTCGGAGCACAGGGAATGCCTGATTCTGGAAAGGGCGTCCGGGCCTGGTGGATGGTGGGAAATGTCCCATAGCTTGCAGGGGAGTGTTTTAGGAAATAAATGACCCAAGAAACTATTAATGTCATGTTCCTCCGGAACTTGGAAAATGCAGTGAGCTCCCAGACTCCTCGAGCTGGCCGAGTTCGGGCTTTGTTGGGACACTGTTCTATCCCACCTCTCTGCATCCTTTGCAGTGTCCGATCACTGAGCCTACGGCCGGTCTCGGTGTCCAGGCAGCTTCTTGTCCTGGGCCGCTCCAGAGCACCTTTGCCGGCTGTGCCACCCCACCCTGCCTTCTCACATCCCATAGGGTCCACCTCACTCCCAAGACAGAGGGTCTGTCTCTGGGCGCCCTCCTCGGACCAGTGAAGGGCCATGTGGTCACCTCCCACCAGCACGGGGCTGTGCACGGAGCCCGGAAACCAGGAGAGAAACTGCGAATGGATCAGAGGAGGAAGGGGGACGGGCTATTTCATTGTCCCCCAAGATAAACACCATCAAAGTCAGACAAGGTTTCAGAGGAGGGGCTGACGATCAGCTGGGCTCCTGGCAGCCTCGCCAGCCATGGCGCACCGGAGGGGCTGGCCCATTTCAGGCCGATCTGGCACGAGGTCGCTCCACTCACGCAGAAAGTCGCTCCGACAACTAGGCTTGGTCCTTTGTCTCCCTCCCCTTCCCCGCTCTCTCTCTCCTTCTCTGCTTCCCGCGAACGCCGTGTCCCACTGCGCGGGTACCGCAGCCACCCTCCCTGTCAGGACGTTTCTCAGTGGTACTGCGGCGCCGTGGAGAGGAGCTAATTGGATTTGTCGTCACCTCCTGAAGCTGCCAGGAGCTCACGTCTGCTCTGGTTACAGATGAAGACATCACGGTGACAGGCTCAGAGACAGCTCAGCTGGCATCCCAAGGCCACTAATAGAGCCATGTTGATTTAATGTCCGAGTGGAGAGGTGCAGACAAGCTGTTCAAGTTTTCCCTTCCAAACAAAGCCGGGGCTATACCATCCGTCATCTGTGGATCAGTAAATAAGCATCGCGTGCCTCCAGGAGCGCTTAGCCATCGCCACCGAAGAACGACACGCTGCTTTCAACGGGGAGACGGGACTCTGAAAGGGAGCGTCTCTCCGGTTTATGCCGCCCTCGGGGAGCCCGGCAAATTCCGCCCAACATAAATTTTACTTAACTGTGTAATTATGAAACGAATCCTATCAGCCTTAACATGGCCCGCTTACTAAGTGTACCCGTGTACGTGGGGAACCCGGGGACGGGGAGACCTGCTTATTGTCCGTGACATCATCCACCCTTTAGAGACCACCTCGTAGGCGTGAGCACCGGTGGGCGCCTGCACTTGAGAAGCGGGGTGTGGACAGGCAGTGACAGCCCAGAGTGATAGGTCAAGGGAGGGGATGATGTGGGGCAGCAGGGGGACGAGGAGGAGCGCCCCACTCACTCTGAGGGTCTGTAAGCCGTCTACAATTGAGGAACATGTCGGGTCTCTCAGCCCAGGGTCTGCTTTCAGAGGAGAGTTGCCCCAGCCCTCTCCACGCCAGGCAGCTGGGTCTGCTCCGAGGTGCAGCTGGGGCACTCACTCCCTGCTGCCCTCAGGCTGGCCCAGGGGTCCAGGGGTGGACGGTCCTTTCTCCCTGATGGCCCTGGTCATTCTGGGGCTGAGGGTTCTGGAGAGGAAGCCCCGCAGGGTAAAGGGGACAGACACAGTACTTGAGGTCTGAGCTCAGGGAGGTGGCCAAGTCACACCCTCCGTGGTGGGCCAGATCTTAGAACTCCAGGCGTCCTCCGGAACATCACCCTGGCCGTGGGCTGGGGTTGGTCCTCCGTGTCCCCACAGCTCCCGAGCATTCAGAAAATGCCCCAGAAGAATCCTCATCACAGACACAATATGCATTGGGCTACTGGCCGCCGCTGGCCGCCCATCTCAGGAATGGGACCTGCTGAACCGTCAGAAGGGACAGCACCCTCGCCCGAGCTCCCAAGTGCCCAGTCCCTGCCCCTCAGCCTTCCCTGCACAGACCTCCCCGGGCTCTCACCCCCACGAGCCCACCTGTTACTCCTTTCTCCCTGGGTTCCTAGTTGCCCCCACAGACTTGGAGGGGACCCACACATCAGCAAAACAGAGTCCTCAGGGCTTCACCAAACTGGGGGCCACCTGCAGCCCATCATGGCCAGGGGTCCACCCACAGCCAAGGCTGCCAGCTCCGGCAGAGGCGGGTCACGTGGTCTCCGCGGAGGTGGCGGGTCCCTGTGTCCTGGACAAGGCCGCCTGCTCTTTGGCTGACCTGCTCCCACACACCTTGGCCAT